>VZTZ01043074.1:75314-526041 GCA_013400955.1 Drymodes brunneopygia
AATCAGGAGCAGTGAATGGAAACCAATCAGATAGAGAGCCCCCTCGGCTCGGGCTGCCTGCATGCCGGAGTTAAAAAGTGCTGCTGGCCGAGCGGGAGCCCTAGTGCGAGGCGGGGAGGCTGAGCGGCGGGAGAAGGGGCCGGGGAGCTGCGCTGCCGCGCCGCCGACCCGGGCGAGGCTCGGCCGCGTCGTCCCTGCGTGCCGGTAAGGAGATGCGGCTCTGCACCTCTGGAGGGGCAAGTTGGAGCTCTCACCAGCCAGCCGCCTGCTGCCTTTTTTTTTCCCCCTCTCTTATTCTTTCTGCCGTGCTTATTGGGAATGCTAATTAAGGTGGGGGGGGCGGACGGAGGAGGGGGACAGCACTTATTCTGCAAAGTTGGCAGCTGTCTTGCGCAGGGCTCTGCCCCCGGCGGGGTGACTCCCCCGGGGCTCCGCGCCCTGCCCGATGCTCAGGGACGAGTGGGGACCACGTTTGCTGGCGCTGTAAGTCAGGCGAAGGGATGCGGCGTTTTCCTGGGGATTGTCGTCGCCGGCAAGACACTTCGGGCGAGGAGAGGTGGTGAGAGCGGGAGAAGGGTCGTGTGAGCTTGGAAGACAATAACAGTAATAATTAGTAATAACAACAGCAAAAGGATGAATAACTAGGAAATAATAATTTTAAAAGCCTTCCTCGGTTTCTTGATATAGCCTAGTTGCTGTGAAATGAATACAGGGCAAAACCCTTCGGATCATGAGCGAAATCCGAGGCAAGTGCAGAACTGAATGTAGAGCACAGTTGAAATGAGGCGCTCCCTCAGTGAAAAGAAGGGGGCAGAGCGGGCAGACCTGGGGACGTTACAGGAATTGACAAATGTGAAGTCTTTTATTTGATAAAAGAACGGGCTGGGGAGTGCTGGAGGAGGTGGAAGTAGGAGGGTAGGCGTACAGGCATTTTTACAGGAAAGAAGTTGGGTAATTGCAGAAAGCAAGCACTGAATTTGGTGGTGTAGTAAATGTTTCTGAGGAGCTGGTAACATACTTTCTGTGTCATCTAGGTTGAACTATTTATGTATTTATATGTATGTAACACTTGCTACATGCACACGCAGGGAAAACAGTTTGCATACCACATCTGTGTATTCTTATGCAAAAGGTTGAGTCAAGAGATAAGCAATAGCAGTAGAGGTCAGTGGCTGTGGAAAGGAGTCCTGTCACTGCTGCAATAAAATCCATATTTTACGGAGAGTTAAATGCAGTACTTTTTAAGTGCAAGGGGATGGTCACCGAAGTAACTCCAGATGACATTCAAGGTTCGAGAAGTTTAATGACTGAAATTACTCCCAGCACGATGGCACAGCTACTATGTTTATACAAATTGAGAAGACAGGGCACCTTTTTCCTTTTACTCGTGTGTGGTGTGGGGTTTTAAAGTTCTGTTAGCACTGCATGAGAGGTTGAGTAGCACAAATTATTTTCAGAGTGTAAGGTCAGTCCTTTCTCCAAATTTACTGTTCTTCTAGCACAGCTGGAATAGAGAGTACGGTTCTTGTCTATTCAGGAATCTCTGAGGATGGAATGTACACCCTACATGTGTGCCTCATGAGCTACATGCGTGAACATTTGCGCAAGGAGAACATTACAGTCAAGAGCTAGGTGATTTCCATTCCCTTTTGTCACAGGACTGTGTGTAGTAGCATTCTGGAAATGACATAATTCCAAGGGAATAAAATTGCTTGATCGTGCAGACCTCTTTGGTTTTAATCAAACTAGACATAGCTCTCCCAGTCATGATAAAGGCTTATCTCCTGTATTTGCTGGGCTGAAATCTCTATTATGCAGACAGTTCTTTGCAAAACTACTTGCATGTTACTTAAAACATTCCATAAAATTGATTAACATCTGTTTCTGAGCAATATAATGCTATGGGTAATGGTGCATCCCTATTCATTTCTTTTTTTCTAATTCCTGTTTAAAGGCAATAAGTTTGCATGTCACAGGAGAGTCGGTAGGGCTCAGAGGCTTGTGATCAAGATTAAGTAGATTCCTTTATCATGGATATATACAGTTTTAAAAGCCTGGCAGCAATGACACAATTGGATAGCTCCTTTAAAGAGCCCAAACATGCTAATAAAGACTGCAAGGCTGAATCTCTTTTTCCTCTCCTCTCAGATGTTATCTGACATGGCACCAGTAAATATATAATCTCATATGCTTCTGGCTTTCAGCTGCACCATAATCTTTCTGGACATATTTCTAGTGGTTTGCAGTTGACTTTTGAGCTGGGGGAGGGAAGAGGAAAGCAGCCAGTCTTTTCAGAATAACATAATCAGAGCAGCAGTATTTTTTTTCTTTTTTTTTTATTTCCCAGGGAAAATGGCATTGATTCAGTCCTGTTGTAGCTCTCTGCAATTATCCTTTGCAGCCATTTAAGTAACTGGGGTCCCCGTAGGGACTTATTAGTCCCTCTAGGTATTTTAGTTTTCACACCAGTTCACAGCTCTTGCATATCTCCATGCCAGCACTCTAACGATTACATTTATAGACACAGTCATCATTTTCTAACCAAGTTGTTCAGCTAGAAATGTGCTTCTTAACTTCTGACTCTTCTCTCCCTCCCTCCCTCCTCCCTTCTTCCCTTGCACAGCTCTACCATGCAAGCAGTAACCTGCCGCTCAAGGCAGCTTTCCCTTTCATAAAGTTTGCATTTTGCCATCTGCTATTTCAATAATATTTAGTTGAGAGACTTCCTTCAAAGCAAAACATACACTCATTAAAAAATGTGGGGCTTTTTTCCCCTGCTTTCTGCAGAAGATCTCAAAACTAATGTGAACTTGATAGAAGTTATGGGTGTGCTTGTACTCTCACCAGCTGAGATCCTTCTCTAAATGAGCAACCCTCTTCTCAAGGGCACACTGGGTTCCTCTGGGCAGGAGCCTTCCTCCAGACCACTGTCCCCTCAAGTGTGCTGCATCATTTTTGCTTTGACTAAAGAAGTTTTTAGCACGCTGATATGTTGCTTATTAATAGAATCCTGCAGTATTTTGGGGTTTGGAAGGAACCACTCTTGAGTTTGCTGGTGGATGCCTGTGTGATGTGTGGCAGTGAAGCAACATTAATCTGTTGTTAAATGAATGCTGGTCTCTGTCTCATGCTTAACTGAACTTTTCAGTGTGTCACCTGCCCTTTGTTGACTACTTTTAAATTATGTTGCCTTTCTAGTGCAATCTTGCAGCATTATGGCTCAAGATGTGCAGGAAATTACTTATGGATCTCCTTGGAAATGATAGCTAATTACTAAAATGAAAGGTAGCTGAAATCTGTTAAAAAGAGTGGGTAGAATGCATTGGAAGCAGCAGGCCCCACTGTGATGGTGCCTCATCTTACATAATGGTTACAATTCCTCTAGTGGCTCTGCTGCAATTATACCAGAATGAAGTAGAATTGGTTTTCAGTATCTTTTGATTATCATAAGCATGCGGGAAAGGCTTTGCCTTGGAAGCTGGGTGTTAGGGAGACTTCTTCCTTAACCCCTTGAAGACCTAGTCAGCTGCAGGAGCTATTCGTGTGTCTTCAAAGGCTTTGTGTCATTTGGAGTTCACCTCTTTTTTCCTTTTTCTTTTTCCGATATAATTTCTTGGGTTTGTAGCTCTTAGAAGCAGGGCTGATAAACACAGTTGTGGTTATCCTGACTGCCATGGTGGGGCCAAATTCAGGATCTTTTCCATGTAAATCCTTAAAGTGAGTCCCCCGTCCTGTGCACAAAGAGTTTTGTGGCACACAGAGCGAATCTCTTCTGCTGACTCTGTGCTGGATTCAGTTTGCAGTATAAACACCATTCTTCAGTTTAAATGTGTTCTGGTTGAGATAAAAATCCAGTAGCAGCTGGTTTGCTCATGCTGCATGCTTACTCATGGCAGACCTTTCCAAGGGGTCTGAAAAAAACTATGCTGTGTGAGGAGAAAGGTATGGCATCTTGCCTTCATTCGGGATGGGGAGAGATGAGATGCAGCGTGAACATTAAGTATCAAATGCAGCTGTTAGTTGTCTTTATTGCTTAACAAAAGGTACAGGGCAGATTTTTAGTCCCTCTTTTAAAATTGAAGAATGCATAATTAATACAAAACATCAGCAGAAAAAGTCATCCTCTCTGGGTTGTGCTATGAGTGTTGCTGCAGTGGAATTAAGTGGGGAAAGTGCTGGATAAAAGCATTTTTGAAGTTTGAATGTCAGTACTTCATATCCAGTTGGGCTTTCTATGCCATAAATCTCAACCTAAGACTCGCTTTTTGGTTCTTCCCTGATGACTAGCTGATATGTGTTGGAAGTCCATCCAGGCTCAGGTTCCTAAGCTTCTCTAGGGCACTGCTATGTGTCCTAATCCTGATCACCCATCCAGCTACTTTCCCACCACATTTCATGCAGGCTTATCACTTTTTGTAACCATCTTCTTGTTCCACGTGGGGCTGGTTGCCACCATTGTCTTCCTGTTTCTTCATTTTCCTGGCTGTGCATTTGGCACTGAAAGGCCCAAACAAAGACTGTAAATATTTGAGTTTATGCTTTTGTTTGTTTGTTAGCAGGAGCATTCCCAGAAGAAAAGAGGATAACTGAATTTCAGGAGTATTTATAGAGTGGTGTGAATTAATGTTACTGGTTGGTACATCCAGTCTCATGGAGCTGCCTGCTCCTTGAGAATTTTTCTCTCTCAAAACAAACCAGAAAGAATAGTTTCCTCTGCAGCTGCAGCCCTCTGAGCAGCAGTGGGGATCAGTGCTGATGGGGAAGGGTAAGGGGAGCCTGTAAGCCCTCTCAGGATGGAAAAGGCTCAACTGGCATGGTGTCCTTCCTGAGTTAGGATGTTGGATTTCCAAAAAGAATCTTTAAGCAAAGAAGTGATTACTTAACTGTGGTGGTGCCAGAGCACTTGATAGCACCATGCTGGAACGTCCAAGATAGAGTGATACTGCATTTTCATCTTCACACCCAGCCACAAGACACCCTATCCATACCCTCCTCTGCACTAGGCACATAGACAAAAAGTGCATATACATTTCCATCTGGTCTCGTTCAGGAACACTGCCAGCCTTGCTGTGTTTTAAGTAACCTGTTCAATAATGGCTTTATTCTGGCATTGTGGGCAAATATTTTATGGTTAATTAGCCTGTCTTGTCAGGATATGCATATATATTTATATATAGTCAGAAAATGCTTAATTCTAGCCAGAATGTGACTATTAGATTTGATTTTCAACATAAGTACCCATCGTAACCCCTCAGCGCTTCCCCAGTGACACACCGCAATGCACAGAAGAGAGCAATTTATGAATGAGATCCATCCTGTACTATCTGGGTACCATAATTCCTTTCAGCTAAACTAATTTCATTATCATGCTCTAATGTTTACAGCTGCCTCTGAGATAATCAGTAGTATATCTTTCCAGCATTCCCCCTTCTGCATCTAATCGCAGAGCCAGAGCAGGAGGACCTAGGAGAAGGGTCAGCAGGAATTGAAAATTAGCATAAAAATTACATAGTCAGGTTTCCCCATTACTGCAGGTGTGTGCTTGTCTGTAGGAAAGTAGAGCCCCCTGTTCCCTCATTACAATAGGCAGCTAATAGCTTCTATAAGCACAAAGGCTGCTTAATCAACACGATCATTAGCATGTAGCTCTACTTTGTTGTGAGGGTAACACCAAACTCAAAGAGAATACTTGCCTCTGATGGTAATTCTACTTGGCATTGAAGGTCATGTTGATCCAGACTTGCAGGAGAGGCCATGGAGTGATGGGAGAACTACCTATGCCTGTGGGCCCCAGCTGGGGTGCTGACACTGTGGCACTGGGGCCAGCCTTCGTACTGGCAGTCTCACCCCAGGGAAAGCCCTCTCACTTAGAAAGATGTGTTCTCCTCCCTCATCCCCTTGGATCCAATGCCATAGTAAAAATAATTAAAAGCACAATTGCTTTTAGTTTTGCCCTAAGGACTCAGGTGAAATCTGTTTCCTCACTGAATTGATTCTCTTTGAGTGCCTGGTGGTTTGTAACTTTAGGGTGTCATTAGTCAGGGCAATCATTATTTGACGAAAGTATCTTCATGGACAAAAAAAAGAAAAGGATATAGCTTATAGCAGTCTGAAAAAAACTCTCCAAGAACCGACAGATACTCTGTGGACATTTGGGAGTCTCATTTCAAGTAAGGGACAAGGAATAGTTCATAGACATGAGGCCTTCACTCAAAAACTGTTCAAGTACTCCACAATTCCACATCTTCACCACACGGCCCCACTGTGAGCTGGCCTGTATAACTGGCCGTGTTCTGCAGCAGGGGAAGTGAATCACGACAGAGGTGAGTGACTTGCCCAAGGTCACAGGAGGAGATCATAACACAGCAGGGATGCTGAACCAGGCTCTTATAGCAAGTACAGCTTGCAGTCAACCCTCCTGCCGCTCTCCTGCTCTCTTTAGTTCTTGGAGCTGATCAAAGAATGGATGGGGGGGAAAAGTCAGATTTAGGTCTCTTGTTTTCATCCAAAAGAAAGCCAATTATTTTTCTCAAGGACTTCTTGCATCTGCTTTGGCACTCTCTCCCCAAAGGATTTTCTGGATGCTTTTTGCTTGTTTGTTCAGCCATGTTTTCTGTGGAGGGCGAGGGGAAGGCTGGCTAGCTCAGAGCTGTCTGAGACAGGACTGAGTATCTTATTCCGAGGAGAAAGTAATCTGAGCTGTCCCCAAGCAAGGTGGCAATGACCTTACTCTCTGCATTGGCTGAGTTGGACTAGCCACAGAGTTTCTTTACCATTCCCTGCCTCATACATTCCCACCTACTTATGCCTGTGAGAGAGAAGGGGATAAAAAAAAATCTCATAAAAGGCTGCTTATTCTGCATGCTGCTCCCTGTGGTTTGGGGCAGCCAGAGGTCATACCACACTATCTCTTGTTCACGTCCATGACTGCATGAATTCGTTTCAAAGCACCCCTGCTTTGTAAACATCTAAGGAGTAGTATTCCTGGCACACAGATATGAAGGTGAGTCAAAGGGAACTTACTTGAATAAGGACATGGTGTACACCAATACCCCTGACACAGGTATTGATCTTAGTGTAAATAAAATAGAGGGAGAAGTAGAAAAAGACATATAAAAAAGACACATTAAATTTACAAGTTATGTGGCCAGTTTAGATCGAAGTAGTACCAGGCCCAGAGCTCTGTGCCACCTACTATGACCTAATGCTTTTGGAGCTGGCCTGACAAACTGATCAAGCTCTACAAGAATTCTAGAGTATTTCCTCACTTTCATAGTATGAGGAGTGCTCTGACAGATCACAGAGCAGGAATATATAGAGGTAGAATCTCTTTCAGGGATGAAATTTTTTTTGTGAAATTGGTGCTCAATTTAGCTGTCAGGGCTGAAAGGGAAAGTGATGCAGAAGCAACTCTTAAGTCCACCAGCCACATTTTTAAGCAATTCATGCTTTGCCAACCAGTTTTATAAAACCCTGTATCTCATCTAAACTCCGTTTAAGTCTAAATAATATGAATGCCCTGGTATGATATTTCCCTTCTAACTGCTGATAATTGCCAAATTATTTCTGCCATAAACAAAGCATGTTCTCTCTCTCTGACTTACCATACCTGGTCCCAGGGCAGGTTTTTTCCTTTTAAAAGTACCAGTAAACTGCACTGAAGTCCACAAGGCTGTTTGAATACTTCAGTGTTGTTCTAGATCAAGATGTCAGGATTTGTAATGAAGTGTTTACAACTTTATTATTTTCATGGTGACCACAATATGACCACCAAATATTTGTCTGATTTATATTCCTAAATAATAGACTATGGAAAATGGGGATGGAAAGGAAACCTGCGTAAGGAATAATCATAATTTGCCATTGAAGCCCCTTGGACAATATAGCCCTGGATCATTTGTTCAGCATGGAGAAGGATTCTCTGCTGTCTGTCAGCTCCCATCAACAGTCTCAGAGAGGATAGAGAGGACTGGACTGAGATTTTCACTTCCTGGCTGTTTCTGCTGGCATGTAATGGGAACATCCTTCCTTTGTGCAAGTGTCACTATGCGTTGTGTCTGTAAAACCAATTCTTAGCTCAGGTTCTTCCTCCTGGTGCCTTCGTCTTCAGGTCATCTGCACTTAAGAGGAAGCAGGGCATAAGCATCTGAAGAAAAGTGCTGGCCCAGTGTATCATATTTGTTAATGTTTACAGCCATCAGCACAATTCTGCAGACAACCTAATCTCAAGCAGCTTTGGCATTCGGTGCTTTTCAGAGCAGTGTTTCTCATCAGAAACAGAAGCATGCACTCTAATTTATAGGAAGGATTTCTGTTCCTCTTGGAAAAAACAAAACAAACACAATAAAACAACACAAAACCAGGCTCCCACTTTTCTCAGCACGTAATTTATATTGCTATTAAATGAAATGTATTACCATGTTGTAACATGTTAGGGTCTCTTTTGCAGGATTTCTGAAGCAGCTCCTCATTAATCCACCGTAATTCAGTTGTCAGATATCTCAAAGCTACTTGATATCGGAGTTACTTTAAAGTATGACAGTTTTCCTTAGCAGCAGGTTGTAATTTCAACCAGGCTGGTAAATGTGAGGTCAGAGGCTGGTTGCTGCAAATCTAGAAGGTGAAAATATGCTGCACATCCTTCTTCCCTGTTGCAATAACATCCTGAGTCCTGGATGAGCAAAAGTAAATACTGGGATTATTCAGGAAAAACAGGTTTCATCCTCTTGGAATGGTCACTTAGTATCGTGTGTTTTGTATTTATTACAGAAATATTTATATTTGTCAAACTGGCATTAAAACCAGCTTTCATGTGATGCAGACACCTCAGGCTCAGATTTAGTTTCGAGCCCTGACCCGAGCAAGTATCTGTTACGTCTCAGAGGCTGTGGGTCTCTACAGACGGAGCTGCTGGAGCCGTGGTGGTGCCCGGGGGGGTTGCAGTGTTAACAACAGGCATCCTGACACGGGCTGGAAGGCATCCCAGCACTAGGAGCAGCCAGAAAACTTACTTCCAGAGGCTGAACTGAGCAAGGCAAGCACAGAGACGAGCGCATACGAGTGACTGCAGCTTCAGTAAGTGTTTGACTGGGACCAGCTTGATGCAATCCAAAATGCCAGAGGTCTTTTGCTAAGTCCCAGAGTTAGTGTGCTTTGCTGCTGGTGATAGAAAGTACCAGATTCTGGCAGTGGCAGCAGTTTCCGGCTCTGGGAATGGCGGGGTCAGCATAAGCAGGAGATACTCAACCAGATGGTGTTCAAGTCCTATTTGTCACTTCCTTCAAAGGTGACATGGTGGAATGTTTGATACTTTTCTTATATACACCGCTGATGGTAGTGCAGGACTCACGGTTGTCACAGCTTTATTTCCAGGATATATTGCATAAAGGGTAAGGAGGACATTTTCAGATACCACCCAACTTTCCATGTTCTCCTTCCTTTACAGATTTCTCTTTTCCATGGGAATATTTTATACTCATCTGTTGTAAGATAATAATTCTTTGCCCACCTCTGTGCATAGAATGTTTTCGGTTGGAAAAGACCACTAAGATCACCAAGTCCAAGAGTTAACCCAGCACTGTCAAGTTCATCACTAAACCATGTCTCTAGGTGCCATGTTGCCTCAGGGAGGACAAGGCACACCAGGAAGCCAAAAGTTCAGTAGTCTTCAGTGTGTTGGAAGTAGGTCCTTGTCCTCACATGGTGGGTTCATCACAGCGCTGGATGAGCTCGCTCTTGCAATTGGTGTTTTACAGTTGACTCTCAGCTGCCCAAAACAAAGCAAAGAGATTAAGCGGGATTCATCTGCAAACTGGAATAAGATGAATTACTACAGAATATTCTGAGTTGGAAGGGATCCATAAGGATCATCAAGTCCAACTCTTAGGTGAATGGCCCGTACAGGGATTGAACCCACAACCCTGGCATTATTAACACCATGCTCCAACCAAATAATTGAACTGAGCCATTAGAAATAGGTTGCTAATTTAAGCAAGATTAACTTGATGTGCTGCCTGAAATGAGATGTTAGCGATGATAGGGAAGAGAGAAAACTTTTCATTTAGATGGAAACAGGACTGATTAATTAAGCAGTAACGAACAGGGAACCTTGCCTTGAATTGGTATGAGGCTTGCAGTGCTAATTTAACACAAAGTACAGCTCCCAAGTTGTTATTAAATTAAAATGGCTTTTAAAATTGTTTACTTTTTTTTTTCCTTTTCTGCTTCTGTGTGGCAAAATGATTATTCTGGCTAGTTAGAGAAACCAATCAGAGCAGCAGAAAGTGTAGGTTGAAAGAGGAAAGATTGTTCTGTTGTGTAATTAAGAAATACACACTAATATCCATGACATCATGAATAAGCACTTCAAAGTAGTGAGTATGCTCTGTATTGCATATTAAATGAAACAATTAGTATGCTAACAAGCTGCTCTGGACATACATTAGAAAAACATCACACTTCAGGAAATGACTTTTTCTTATTTTTTACTCTAAAGATTTGCTCACCTGACTGACAAATAGTATTAAGAAACAATGAGGAAGAAACATTATTTCTTTTTGTCCTTTCCCCTTTTCTTGCAATTTTCACGGCAGTTTTAATTTGGGAGATTTTGTGGTTACTCCGTACAAAAGAACTTTTTCTACCCCAGTCAAATTATATGATGGAAGTGTGAGATACTGTGTGTGATAGACAAATCCTATGGAACAAGAGGGAAAACAACCTTGTAGCGACATTGCTTTTTTTAGTCTCAAACAAAATACACTCTTGACAGGAATGATTCCTTGTAATTTATTGTAGGATAGCTCAACAGTAGCAATTTGTCATGCGTAGTTATGTAATTTGATGGGTTCATTTCTTAAATGAATTATGGATTATGGATTACCTCTGTATATCAACAACAGAGCTGTATCTTTTATGTAAATATTCCCTCAACTTTTCCTTCCTCTTCCAATCCATTTTCCATCATACAGAGATGACTTTTTTCCATCTAATCTTTCAACTAATAAGGTGTTTAATAATTTAGCAACCTAAAAAATGAGCATATTTCAAAGGAGTTAGTATCAATGGTAGTGTAAGAGCCTCAGGCTACAAAAAAGTGGATGAGGTTACCAAAGTTTTAGAGTCAGGATCCCAACTGTCTTTCTGCTTCAGGCAGCTATTTTATTAAAGTTGGTATTAAACAACACTGCCTAAGGTCTGATTAACAATTTATGACTTCCTAAGTAGGATTAACAGAAGCCTATCATTTTTATATTTAAATCTTGATTTGCATCTAAGAGAAACCATACCCAGGTTTATATTTTCATTATTTATTATTTTTTTTATTATTATTATTGCTGCCTCTGAAATGTTGCTTATGTGAGTATTGCAGGATTCAGTTTGTCGTGCTGATCTGTTGGTACCTCATTCCCTCACACGTGTCAGAGGGACACCCTGCTTTTTGCATCCTGTGATGGGCTTGATTCTGCAGAGTGATGGCTTTTGTCTCGTGCTGGGCTCAGATGCTCTTCACTGTCCCTGAAGTCCTTTGGGACAGAGGGTGATCTGCAGTTGGCAGTCAGGCTGAGATGTGCAAGACCAGGAGCTGAGTGTTGTCCCGCTAACATTACTTTGGGGAGTAAAATCCAGGTGTACAGGACCAAGGCTTGCCTGACATCCCTTCCCAGAGGGGAATTTTCCTGTTTCGCATTTACTTTGTGCAACTGGTAGCAGCTCCGACCCAGTATCTCTGTTCTTTATAAGCCTCCCAGTCCTGCTTATGAGGTTGCTTCTGGGCCACCTCTGCTAGGAGAGAAGCAGAAGCTGATTCTGCTGCCATGTTCTGGGATGCAACCAAGCAGGAGTTTTTGCCTTTTGCTCTTACAGAGGCAGCCCAGAAGGAAGCATGCTACCAGGTGGGAAAGGGATGGGGAGTAGATATCAGTAAATCTGCTGGCCAAACTTTGCTCACTGTCCTGTGCAAGGAATCAGGCCAAAGACACGCAGCTTAGTGGAACAGAGTGGAATTTATTCTACTTCTGGCAAAGCTGTTTTTGACTATTTTTGTTTTAACGTTCAAATAGAAAATAGTAACAATGGCCTCTTCTGTTACCTCTTTTCAAACTGTCCTAATTCCCCCATTGACTGTCTTTTCCAAGTTCAGCAGATGCTTTAGAAAATTGTGTGACTTTCTTTTTTTTCTTCCCTTGTGCATTTCCATTTCTGATACTCTTCAGTGAATTTAAGACTCATTTCACTAAGGTCTGGATGTTGTGGTCATAGCGTGTAGAGCTTAGGGAAAAGATTGTCAGCTAGGGACTCTGAGCTCCACTGGCTCACAGCAAGGGAGACATTATTTTGGTCTTCCTGAGCTTCTTTAGTCAGTAGAACACTAAAAGGTTCTGAAGAAATGTTGATATTTAAGGATCTTCATTACTGTATTTGAACTCTCAGCATGTCCATGGTTTTCCTTTTAATCAATAGTTTTTTATCAATGGTTTTTGTCTTGCTCTTAAGAGCTTTTTAGTTTTAAAATGCTAGAGCTATAATCTGAAAAATGCTGGTTCTTCAGAGCAAAAACAAGCATTACCACGTTCAGAGAAAGATTTCTCGTTTTCCTGGCTTTTCAGGATGTGCTAAACTGAATTTAAGTTTTAGGGCTGCATTCACATTCCAATAATCTGCTGTTAGAAAGACTCCATGAACTGCAATCAGAATATTTTCATGTGTCGCTTGCCTTCAGCCTTTGCTTGTGGGTCATTACTGACAGTAGGATTTAAACAAATGCTCAAAAGATTGTGCTGAATCAGGGAGCAGTACCTGTGAGGAATAAGCCCCTTCGATGCTGGATTAACAACACTGAAGGTTTATAACTAATTCTTGAGTTCTGACTAAAATTTTATCCAGTCACGTTCTCAGTCAAAAGAGGACAAACAAATATTATTCCATTGACTTCCAAGGAGCTGTGATGATAACTATGAGCTAAAAAACCAGAGCAAGGAAGCAGAAGAAAATGCATGAATAAATTATCAACAGTGGACATGCCCAGGAACTTAGAGCAGTCAGCTGCCCCCACTCTCTTTTCTCTCTCTCCTATTAAAAAATCCTCAGCCATGCAGCCAGAGAGCAGGAGCAATATCATGGGACTTCAGTGGCCAGAGACACAGAAATCAACAGTGCAGTTGGATAGTTCATACTTAGTCTGTGCAGTGAATTAGTTACCAAAACTATTCTACAGCAACACATATTTATTTGTATGACATTAATGTCCATGAGTCCTAATGGTGCGAGGCAGTGTTCTAACCTAATAGAGTCCCAGCTGGCAAATATGTTCAGAGTAATCAGTCTTACCTGCAGGATTATTTGACCAAAATATGGCTAGCTTCACAGGAAATCATGTTAGAAGAGAGTGGTTAAGTGAGTTCTACCCTGTAATAGATGTGTAAGTTAAACATGTCAGCTACACTTTGGTCCAATTAAAACGCGCTTATTAAAGAAGATAGCTGAATACCTGCTGTATTATGATTCATTCTGTAACCACTGGTATGGCTTTAAAGTCTTCTGTGCACAGAATTTTCAGGTGAGGTCAGTGTGATTTTTCACTCACAAAAATGGCTTCCTGGTTCCCTTAAATGAATCAAAAATAGAAAAAAAAACTAGGTCTGACCATAACACACAGGAATGTCTTATGTGTAGGAACAGCATGGTATCAGGCATAACAAAGAACATCATGATTCTTTAAAGAAAATAATAGAAAAAAGTAAGAAATGAAAAGTGAGGTGCAGAACATTTGCTGGGAATCATGGGAGACCATACTATGTGACTTCAGTTGTCTTCAGGATAAATTTTCCTCTGAGAGCAACACATCTTTCCTCTGTGTTTGTGGGTAGGACAATTGCTAGGAAAATGACCTCTTCTTTGAGCTTTGATTCTTGTTTTATTCCTATTCTGTGACTACACAGTCGGAACTACATAAGCTGTTCAGCCTTGGTCAATAGCTATTTTGTGGTTATCCCAGGTTGCTTTCTGCAGCAAGGTTAACAGAGTTTGGAGGGAAAGGTTGTCTGTGTCATCACAGTTCGAAGATACAGATATGGTGCATCCATCAAAAGAACTGCTAGATGAAAACAGTCTGTCAGCACCTGGTTTGTAAACATCTTTTAACATCTGCTTCTGGATGTTCATTACTGGTTGATGTCCACCACACAACAGTGCTCTAAAATGTTCTCATATGGACATCCTTTCCAGGAAAACCTGTGGATATCAGCTTGCAGTGGAGTGTCAGCTAGCCTGAATCAAATGTAAAGCCAAATACCTCCCCGTTTTGAAGGTTTCACAAATGGTCTCATCTTGACGCGACTGAATGAGGGAAATATATGAAGTTGTGATCTCTTAACATCTGCTCCTGCCTTATTTTCTGATTCTCTTCAGAAACCTCAGTAGACACCCAACCCTGCATTCACACACCCGGCTTTAAATGGGTTGCTGGTATTCTGCACTTTGCTGCTTGAGTCTTTCTGCTGCTCCAACCCAGCTCTGAAATGTGTCCCTCAAGGTTAGCTTGCATAAACATAAAGCCCCAAATTAGCATTGCAAGCAACCATTGCCCTCAAAAACCAGTAGGTTTTCTGTGCTCAGTGCATATTTGCCATCTGCTAATGCATTAAAAAAAAGAAAAAAAAATCTCGGCCAAGTCCTTAATTTGGAGTAAATCCACGTCTAACTCTAGTAACTTTAAGGAACTGTCATTGCCTTTACCAGCTAATGAACAGGCCTCTGCGACTGCAAAGCAGAGGATGCTTTGGAGCATTTGGGCTCTGCATTGTTTCTGCCTGCTTGAAAGGATGCCAAAAAGAAGGAACACGTTTTCACGGAGGCAGCCTTCTGGTTGTTGTCCACTGTGCAGTACGGGGTGTGTACCTATACAGCGCAAGTCTTCTGTATTGCTTGGCTCTAGGCAAGCTCACATACCTATGTGATATAAATACTCAGCTTTGCTTTCTCAGCTCTAACCCTTCCCATGCAAAGTCAGAAGCGTGGACACTATGCCAAAAATAGGATGCTGAATCCTAGTTCCTTGCAGAAATGATCTCTTTAAAAGCCACAAGCAAAGAGGGAAAAGATCTGGAACCATCTCACACCATAAAGGATGTTTTGGTTGTCTAGTGGATTTTTTTCTTCTATCAGGAAAAAAAAAACCCAAACACAATTAAAAAATTAAAATTATAACACCAGTTCTTGTAGACACAGGAATGAGCATTTTACCCAGAGGCCTGCTCAGGACAAGTAGTGTGTGACTCCCTGGCTTGTGCTACACCATTACTATTCAGGCCACTGGCACTGGAAAAAACCAGAGTGTCAACACAAGAAATGTAAAATGGTGAGAATTTGTAGAGATTATGATTGCATTTTACATCTAAAATGCTGTCTATTTTCAAAAAGAAAAAGACAGACTCCTAGAATTTATCTTTGTTCCCCACAATATGATGGATTGATACATCACTTTGGGGGAGTGATATTTTTGTACAGAATAAAATACTCTCTAAATTTTTTTAAATAATGCTACCTGGACAAGGTAGTTCAGTGAGAGTGTTTTAAAAGGCCTCACAAGAAATTCTGCATCTTTATTTCACAGCTCGCCCTCACGTGCCTATCTCTTTCAATAGTGTTACTGTGCCATTGAGAGTACCTGGCTTGCTGGCTGGTATCACACATCTTCCAGTATGTTGATAGCAATGTAGTTGTTGTTCCTCAGGGGATTGGCAAGCAAACGGGTGTTTGAAAGCCCTCTACCTTCAAGGCCCCTACTCAAACCCCATCTAGAGCAGATGCCAGCAGTCAAAAGCACCATTAGTACCACCTAATGGCTCTTCACAGGACTGTGTAAGCAAAACAAGTATTTCATTCCCTTTCATGCAGAAAAAAAGATAAATAGTAGTGGGTTGTACTAATAGCATCATCTGTTGAGAACTTCAGTGGCACTGGCCCATGAACCAGAAGCAGAAGTGGTGTGGAGGATGGCACTGCTAAGTGATCTCTAGGCTCTTTGGTGAGGTGAGCTGAATAAACACTCATTGCTGCTGTTTATCCATTATCTGTTCTGCGGACAAATAAACCGTCAGCCTCTGAAGCTGACAGTGTCTACACTGCAGAAACATTGCACCAATAAAAAGATTTAAAAGGGAAAAAAACAAAAGGCACATTCTAAGGTAGCTGATTTATCATGGGAAGATATCCTGTACTTTTGGGCCCCTGAGCTGCTCAAAGAGCCTGTGGCCTGTGTTTTCTCGTATCTGCAGAGAACTACAGGGGAGTCTCTAATCTCAGGGTTGAATTCACTTCTCTCACATTCCAGTCACACAGAGATAGACCTGCAGAATATAAATATATACTTGATGCTTTTACGCTACATGTTTAAATTGTAGAACTTTGACTTGTGATATCTCCTCTGATGGAGGAGAAACAGGAATGGAGCACAAAAGATACAGTTTTGCAATCACCCATTAGAGACCGCTTTTTAAAAAAGGAATTGGATAACTCGAGGTTTGAGTGTCAGTGCTCTTCCTTTCATGAGTGATCTCATGCTGAGTTCAGTTTTTTTTCCTAAAGTGCATTTTATCACTGCCTTTTAAGGTCTTTATACCCCAGAGCAGATCACTTGTAAGTTTACAATGGAAAATTATTTCATGAAGCTGGTGATGACTCACTGGAATAGGTATTTGCAGACCTGGACACTGGGGTTTGAAGATTGCCTGAGTGTGCAAGCTTTTTAGATATGCACCCTAACAGAAGCACAGGCATATATATAAAAAAAGACCATATGGCATGTAATTGTAAGAAGAACTGATTTTGCCCTCACACAAATAGATGCATATGCACCTAGAATGCATGTATCTGTTCATCCCATACAGACGTCTTTTTCTTCCACTTAAATCCAAGTCAGATCTCAAATTCAGCCTTAAGTTTCAGTTAATCAGACAAGCACATCAGTATTCTTCCAAGGAAAAAGCAAAGCCAAACCAAATGAAATTTATAACAGGACATGATCCTGTTTTCTGTCATTTAGATGGTCTGGCCAAATGACAGGACCTACAATCACTCTTAGTTAAATTGAATTATTGGTCTTCCCTCTCCACTGGAGATCCTGGTGACATTTTCAGTGGACTTCTATGAGTTTACAAGGTTGAGATTTTAACTCATAGATTTTAAGGAAATTGTCAGCTTATGTGACTAGAATTAATGAATATTCTATATTTTAGGGCTTTGGTGGTGTTTGTTTCTTCTGAAAATTTACTCTGTGTGTCGCTCCTTGTTGTCCACTCTTAGCATTGATTTCCTTAAAGCTCAGACCTGTTAAGACAAGGATGTTATTATACACGGAATTTACTAAAAAAGTAAAATCTGTACATCTTGCATGTGAAGAAAGCCTTAAAAACATGAAGTCTACTGAAGGAAAAATATAAAAGAACAGTCTTAAGTTATTTTAAAGTCAGTCCAGCTTACAATTGACTGGGAGACTTGGAGTTTGCGATACCATAAATTTAATTGCAATCGTTTATTACTTCCTTGCTTACTAGTTGCTTATTACATTACCAGCAAACTTACCTCTCAGCTTTTTGGAACAAGGCATATTTGAGTACTCTACTCTTCCATTCCTGTTGTCTCACTAGTTCACCCATGTGCAGCCTCACCAAAGACATGCACAAGTCTTGGTCACAAGTAGCTAAAAAAACCGGAAATGTATTAAGTAAAGGTGAATGATAACAACTGTAACACTTAACACTTCCATGTTCCTCCATGTCCAAGTGCTTCACAAGCAGGAACTAATTACAATACATTCAGTAATAATGGTATGTTCAAAGAGGTGCTAAATTGTGCTCTTGAAATAAACTGCTGTGCTGGGATAGGAAATCACTAGATTAAAAGACAGAAGGCAGCAACTTTAGGATGATGCCTCCGTAACCTCATGCTACCAGGTCCCTCCCATGAGATGGCACACATCCACATTCCCCCACGAACACCTGCTTGGGAGAGATTTGTACCTTGCCTGCACTGCCTTTGCTTCAGCTTTGTTGGTGCAAGGGGGCTGCAGGGCTACAGGACCTTCTGCCTTTGTCTGTTTGTGACAGGACACAGAAAAAGGGTTGGAAAAACATTTTTTAGTGGCCACGGCTCTAAAGAAAGCTGACTAACCCCTAAAGCATTTTCAGTTACATATTGCAGAGCAAGACAAAAAAAATCTCTTTGCTGCTCTGCTGTACTGCTGTAGCAGAGTCATCCTGTGTTTTCTCCTTGAAGTATGTGATGTCACAAAAAATTGATTACTTGGGCAAAAAGAAATAGGATTGCAGGGAAAAAACAGATTTGTTATATTAACCTGATTAAAGCTTCAGGTAATAGATAACCTTATGCTTTATCTTGTGGGAAAAAAGATAGCTTTTTTTAAACACTTAAAACATTTCCCATTTTAATGAGGTGTCTAGAAACAGAGGAAAAATCATCATCCTTTCTTTTTTTTTTGTCATTTGCTTACTTGTAGAAAAACCTTCAAGGGACAATTTGCATTTCAATATCATCCTTTTTTTAACTTTAGCCAATAACCCTTTCCAGGAATTAAGTCCACTGCGTGGGGAGGTGGTGGCAGATACTAAGAGGTAAGTAAATTGTACATGTTGTGCTTTCTCAGTATTGAACTCCAGGCTCTCTGCAGCTGCCCTGGAGCTCCTTGGGGACATGGTGATGCAATTGCTGTGGCCCCTCAGGGACAAAGTCATTCTGGATTAGAGGGACCCTACAAAGTTTTAGGCATTAAATGAACTTTGGAAATGAACAGGAGTTTCTGTTGTCTTGGCCAAGCTCCCAGACAACATGTTCATGGCATTTCTGAGCTTGCCCAGCACGCATCACTGCAGGCAGTTTTGCCTTTCCTTGTAAGGGATGGTGTGTAGAGGTGCTTCCCTATCCATGGATGCTTCAGGCATGGATGTTCTTAAAAAGTATACAGCCACTAAACAGCAATGGTGGATATCTTAGTTACTGGAAATGTTTAGGGTTATGGAAGAACACCCACTCCCAACTTTAGTTTCTTGACATTAAAAATTGATCTTGAAATACCAGCCCTGTAAAATCCATTGATCACTCCTAATGCAAGAGATAAGGCATTCCTGAACCTCTTCAGTGTTTGTAATATGGATTTAATGAAGGTGGATGTTGCAAGTTTCATGGGTGGTGACAGCTTGGGTTGTATCCTTTCTGCTTCTTGTTGCTTAAAGCAGCATTCAATGGCAGTTTCCCTGGACTAAGATGCTGAATGTCTTTTTCTCCTCGCAGCTTTCTAAAAATTAAGTGTAATTCAACTCCTGCAGATAACAACCTAGCCAAAATTACAACTGGAGCTCATTTAAAGAGGTCATTATTCCTTCAATTAAATAAAAAATAGGAAGTTGGTCCTTTCTTATTGGAAAATAGTAATAATACTTTTCTCATCGATCTATGTTCAGTAAATCCTATAACTTACATGAGTTCTTAAAGCCATTTTTAAACGTATTACAGCACAATTTTTCCACAACACACATGCTGAAACATTATGCTTTATTTTCTTTTTTTTTTCAAAATTTTCCTCAACCAATATCTAATTGACCCAAGCTTTCACAGTTATCAATGCACTAAAAACATGGAAGTTATTAGATTATTGATGGAACTAGCATAGCTCATGATCTATTTAACTAGATTAAGTTAATTTTCTAAAATGCTGATTTAAGAAAACAATAGCAAACAGAAGGTGTTTACACTCAGATGAGGGTAATACATTAAAAAGAAAAAAAACCACAATAAGACAGGGTCAAAAGCAAACAAACAAAAAAATCCCCAGCTACCCAAATAGACTGTGGAAAATGGAAATGATTAAAAAAAATCACTGATCAAAAAAAACATCTGCATGCTACTCCTGGTGTTTTTCAAGTGGAACAACAGAGTAAGAGGAAAAAACCCACACATTTAAAAAGAAATGTGAGAAGCAAACAAAAATATAATGATGAATGGAAAAATAAGACCAAGTCAGAAAAATTCAGAGAAAGAAACAGATTGAATCTGCGTGTTCTTTCACAATAGAGCTTCTGCTGGTGTGACTGCGTATTCAGCAGTGTGAATATTATAATTAAAGAATGTCAGCTCAAGCAAAATGTTTTAAAACCTTCCTATTAATAAGCAGATAAACTGCTTAAAAATACTGATTACATTAGGAAAAATGGGAAGTGTTTGGGTTTTATGTTTCCATTCCTTTCATCTGCTAGAATACATTTAAATAGCAGATGTCTCTCCCAGGCAGTGTTTGACAGCGGTAGTGTTGATGTTGATGCCGAGGTGATAAGACCATCTTTGTGGAGAGGCTCAGTGCTGTGCTGCAGGTCCCGGCGCTGGCTGGTACCTGTGCACAAGGGCCGAGTACGGCGTCAGGCAGAGATCCCGCAGCAGCAGCCCATCAGCAGGATGGATGAGGTGCTGGTCCGGCGGGGCTGCTGGCTGCTGGGCTCTCCCCAGCGCACTTGGCTGCGCAGCCCTGCGGGCTTGCCCTTACAAGCGCTGCAGACAAAGAGCGCGGCTCCGCAGGATGGCAGGCAGCGAGTGCTGCGCAGCGCAGCGCCTTATCCCCGCCTGGGACCAGAGCAGGAATGCGTGACAGCGAGCTCCCCGGCGCTGGGAAGCGTGGATGCGAGGTCAATGCAAATCTCTCTCCATTCTCAGGCGTTCGGAACTTTTCTCCCACCTCATTGCAATTAAAGTCACTGCTTCTTTTCGAACTGGCAAGGCAAAACTATCAAGGTACTTGAGGAGAGGAAAACAAAAGCTTAAACTAAAATGAGAATTAGCTCTGGTGCCCACAAGTTAGCCTAGACAAGCCCAATCTTGCAAATAGTTACGCACGTAGATAACTTTAGAGACACAGTCTCAAGCCCTTATATGTATAGCCAATTGCTTATCATTCAGAGATTTAGGGAAGATCTAATTATTACATACAATGATCTCAAGGAAGATCATCATGATAATGTAGCTTAAACCCACAGCTTTTTACATCTCTTTAAGGTATTGTTCCAAAGCTGGCAGGACTGTGAAAAAATAGCGGTTGAAAAAAAGCTGCTGATGTATATATTCATCCTAGGCTCAAAGAAAAACATTTGTTATTGGGAAAGCTGCTCTGAGCTTGCTTTTTTAACACCCAAAAGTATCAGAGTATCTTCAGGTTTTTTTCAGGTTCTACATATGGGGCTGCAATGCACTTTTTTCCCCATTGTGGCCAAGGTCTGTGTTGTGAGCAAGACAGTTTACCTGAGGTGTCATTTCAAGGCGTGAGAAAATTGTCATCATAAAACATCAACGTGGAAATAAAGACAGCCTCTGGGACTGCAGGATTTCTTCCAAAATTTTCTCCTAGCTATGAGTAGAAATGTAAACTAGCACAAGGTTTCAGTCTTTTTTAGTTGCCAAAGTGCTGTTCTGCATGTCCAGGTTTCCAGAGAGGCACCATGGCAGTGACACTGTTAACCCAACCTTGAAGAGCAAACAACAGCACCAGCAACAGCCTGGTTATGAATCTGTAAACATTACCTCATCCATTTCAGAGAAATTTTAACTTCCAGACAATGACATACGAAGTGCCTGCTCTGGTGTCAACTGTTTAGAGACCAAAAACATTAAAACGTTACAAAAATAATTTTAAAAAATCCACAGTAATAAAAACGCAGACAATCACAGTTTGGTGACACCCTGAATAGGCAATTTTTGACTCAAAGACAAAATTAAATATATGTTTCTTACTGTATACATTTAACTTTCTTTTGTATAGAAATCCCAACAAGGTGACAGAAGTTTGAAGTTCAGCAGATGAGTAGAAAGGAATGCATTCCACTACATATTTGTGTAGCAGAGCTATGCGGTGCAATATGATGCACATCTAGACAAACAAAAGCTTCACATTTAACGGGTGGGATTTGGAGAGAGCAGTGTTTAGTAATGTCAGTTCTGAGCGTAATTTTCCCTTCTCATTCTTTCATCCAGTTGTTGCCTTTCCATGCTATAGTAGTTTTATGGTTTTGTATCAGAAATGTATTTACCTCACATTCACAGCTAGTCTCTTCCTTCCACGGTTTGGTCATCACTGTTTGGCCACTATTTCTTGCTGAGTGCTGTTCTGTGTTAGGCTACTTAATAAGAAATGGTTAATTGGCCCTGGTGTCTTATGTCAGGGAAAACAACAATCTTTTAACTGTATTAAGCTCCCACAAATATTTCACTTCGTGCTAATTTCCCTGCTTCCAGCTGAGCTGTTTAAAATGCTAAAAAAAGCCCACCCTTTTTTGCCACAGTTAAATAGTTTACGAGGAAACAGCGCAAGGATTAGCTGTCTGTGGTTTAAAATGTGTATCAGTGAAGGAGATAGGGGGGTTTTTGTTTGGGGTTTGGGGTTTGTTTGTTTTTAATACTGGCAATCCTTTCCCTTGTACTCTGAAATTATTTGCTGATATCCCATCAAAGCGCCGATTTAATTTTTTTTTTTTTAAAGTGTCGGCGGGCCGAGCCTGAGGCCCAGTTGCGTCCCGGGCCGCTGCCAGGCCTGGAGCTCCCCCGCGCGGCGGCCGCGGCCGGAGCTGGGGCTGGGAACGGCACCGGGAGCGGGGCCGGGTCCCGCATCCCCCGCCTGGCAATGCGGCACGACTCCACCAGAATTTCAGCCCTGCCATCAAACGCGAACACGCGTTGTTAAAACTGCACTGAAGCACTGCTTTTAATTTTTTTTT
This sequence comes from Drymodes brunneopygia, assembly GCA_013400955.1. Taxonomy (NCBI): domain Eukaryota; kingdom Metazoa; phylum Chordata; class Aves; order Passeriformes; family Petroicidae; genus Drymodes; species Drymodes brunneopygia. Next base: position 98,087 of record VZTZ01043074.1, read on the forward strand.
TTTTTAATTCAGAAAAACTTCTCTTTTCATTGTTTCTGCTGTGCCTCGTTTTGCAAGGTTTTCTCCTAGAGCAGTGAGGAACTACTGCACAGCGTAGTACTGTCACACTTCAGAGGCCTGAGCATCTCTTTGTGCCTTGTCTCCAGCCCCAGAGGCCCCGGGTGTGATCCAGGGGACGATGTGTGCCATGGCAATTGTAAGGTCACATCCCCTAACAGAGGAAGAGTCTCCATGCAGGATGGCTGATGGAACAAACACAGCACAGGCAGGTAGTGGGGGACTGAAAATCCCCATCTTTCCATTGAGCATGAACAGGGGAGCACTCAGCCGTGGGACAGGACAGCACCATGGAAGTGGCTTAAAAGGTTTTTGACACCAGCTGAATGTTACCATGCTGCTGCCAGCAATTGCAATTGATAGAGCACAGTATAAAGTTCAGTGCCTGGACATACTCAAACTGTTCTCCACTGACTTGTAAATGAAGTATGCTTTGGGGCTCAGCAGCACCTGTGTGGACCTCTCTGTGTTTGAGTGTGGGGACAAAGTGTTTTCCATCTGAGGTGCTGTGACTGACCTGGTCTGAGCCCTGCAGAGATGTCTCCACCATCTGACTACAGCCCTTGCCTGAGTGAGCTCCAGAGCCTACATGTTGGGTCAGCCTGTGCGCACCTTTAGTAGTGAAGAGGGTGGGTTTGGCCCTTCTTCACCACTTACATTAGCAATGTGCAGGCCGTGGAGGATGTTTTATTTTTTTTTTTTGTTCAAGCACAAAAAATAAGCAAGTTAACAAGCACAAGTAATTGCAAGAGCTGATACCATCAAACTCTTCCTCAAGTTTTTCAGTGTTATTTTTTCAATACATATAACAAGGCAGCATACTTTTGCCTGGACACACTGCTGCTTCTCGCAGCTTCAATTTACAGCTGGCTAGCGTCATTTCAAAATCCTGGTTTTTGAATCACACAAAAAGCTCAGAGCTTAGAAATTTTCCCTCAAACATCCCAGCCTTTCTTTACTTTTTGCTACCCCCAGTGAGAGTATTGAAGAAGCACTATACCATGCTCGGTACATTATGCCCATGTTCAGAGTCAAAGTGCAGTAATATGGACACAATTTTGCCAACCCATTTCTATATGATGGTTCCTTTAACAGCTTGTTAAAGCACGGATGAAATTGAGTTGCATTAACAGGGACTGAAAATGGGTTAAGTTAGCAGTTTAATGAATGAAAAATCAAATACCAAAAAAAGCCCAGCCTCCAGTCAGCTAGGTCAGAAATATCAATCTTTGACTTTAAATGATTCTTCTACTGTTATTCCATTTCCACATTCAGACCTGTTAGCATTACTTTAGATTTTTACCATTCATCTAGTATAAATCTGCCCTCACTCAGCCCTGGACGGCTTATCCTAAAATAGGTGAATTCTCAGACTGAGCAGAGCATTCCTAGCAATTTTTGTATTACCTCCCTGCAGAGAGTATAAGTCAAGACTTTGTCTAAAATGTCCTTTATCACCCTGTTGAATACCTGATGTGTTTAGCAGCTGGCACAACTTAAGATAGCCTTCAAACTACACTAAATATTGCTGAATTTCTAGTGTACTTTCTAGTGCTGTGTTCCCATAGCGCTAAAAGGAATCATTTGGGACACTGAGTCCAGTTCTTCCGTAAGCTCAGGTCTCCACATAATACACATCTAGTTTGTGGGAGCACACAGCACGGTTCACCCTTCACTACATCCTGTAACCCACCTGAGACCTGAAGTACAAGATGCAGAAGCAGCTTAAAAATGGGAGAAGCATTGCAGTCGAGGAAAGGAAGCGATCAAAGGTATGACCTTGCAGAAACTGACAGAGAACTAGTAGTATATAAGGATGTCATAAAGCCACCTTTAACCTTACCTTTGCTCCCCCAGCTGCTCTTAAGCCACAATTTGGCATGAGTCAGGCTCCCCTATGCTTCTTTTGTGCAGTGCTAACTTTGTAATCCTTTCTAGAAGTCCAAGGCATTGACAAAAAGATTTGTGGGACTCATTTTAAAGCCAAAGTGCTTTGCAGCTGTGTAGGAGTCTGTACAGTGTGGTTTCTGCTGAATCATGTAACATTGTACTGGTGAGCTGAAAAATGCATGATCAAATATATTGGTTTGATACTGGCCAAAAGCAAGATCTTCCTCACCATGGTGATGTACTTCCCCAAGTCTTACATCCCTGTCGAGATATCCCCTTCTGAAATACAGGAAATTCATTGTTCTAAAGTCATGACAATAATAACTTAGGAGTACATTCCCTCAAACTGTACCTATACTTTTCCTGCTTTCTTGCTACATTCCCACTAAAAAAACTACCACAGGCATAGTTAATGTCTTGATTAATTTTTAGGGCCCACTGAGAAGGATTGTGATCCTTTCAGTCATTCTGGTTTCTTTTAGTGAATAATTAAATATGTGAATGTGAAATGGATTCAGAAATTATTTTCAGGAGCTTGAATTTTACTTGCCAGCTTTTCCGTTGCTTATTAGTTCGATTGACAATGACATGTTATTGCTCACCCAATAAATTTCTATGCAATACTGACACAGTGGCAGAGCTTCATTTTTCCCGTGAAAGGAGCAGTGCAAAAGCAGTAACAATTTGTCTTCTTCAGAAGTCTAGTTGTTTGCAAAAGTCTGGAGAAGTTTATGTCCTCATTTAGCAGTATGCCTAAAGCTTTGTGTTGCGGTGGAGCCAAAAGAGGCAAATGGAAAGACATGTTTAAGAGCACTAATAGGAATATCCCCAAGAAAATTGTCTCATCAGGGCACGCATAGCTGTTAGAATCAGTGATAACAAGGGAAGGATCTTGAAATTTTCTTCTGTATGAAATACAGCAACCAGAAGGTCTTAAGGAAAGACTAAAAAAAACAAACCTGTTAGCAGTATCTGTAACATGCAGGAATCCTGCCCCCGCTTCCATTTCCTTCTCTCCCTCATGTGCTTGCAATATGTTGTAAGGGTGCAAGTGTGAAAAAGAACACATACAGAGTTACTCATAGGCAGTGCAGAGACACTTGTGATTTTTCTTGGTGTGTGTATTTATTTTTGATGGCCAAACATCATAATTTGGCCATTTTCCTGGAGTTAATTGGGCAATAAGATGTGCACCTGACATGATTTTTTTCCCCCTGAAATCTTACAAAGGTATTAGAAATTAGGGTCTCACTTGAGGTGGATCACTGGGACCTAATTATCACTGTAATCTGAATATACTTTACACTGAAAGCCCTCCTTATACACATATATGCACATAATATACCCTTTACTGACATTCACCATTTGCTCAAATAAAACCTTGTAAAAATCAGTTTTAGATAAGAACATGGGTAATTTCTGATTTGTTGACTTTTACAATAAAACAAAAGGTCTTACACTGCTTTGCTTGCGGGACAGGGAGCAAGTAGTGTGGTAGGATTTTGTTTTTGAGTGTTCTGACAAGTGCATATTGTTTCACGTGTTGTATGGGCTCAGCTTGTCTGGCATGTTTGTGCAAATCTGTGGGATCAGCAGAGACAAACCTTGTTTGTCAGGTATATGTGTTTCATGGGTTGTTATTCACATTACTGTTGTAATTCCTGCTGTATTCTACTCTTACAGCTGCTTTGCAGAACCTTCCACTGCTCTAAGCTTTATGGTCCCATGCCTAAATGTATAAATTCAGAGTACAGGAAATGTGGAGTTTTTTTCGTCTAACAGGAATGTTAGATGCAGGAACCGCTGCTACACATAATCCTGCTAAACCCAACTTTGCTAGTATCCGAAAAGGTGTGTGTGTGGACAACCAGTAAATTGGAAATGAGAATTCCTCAGGGTCCCCATGACTACTTTGTAAAGTCCATAATACCTCAGATTTTTGGAGCTGAAAGAAGCCTGTAACTCTACCAGACTAGGCTCCCCATGTGGAAAGCAAATTATCCCCATTACAGCCTATGGCTGGGATCTTTGACCATTCCTCTAAATGCAGATCATCCACCAAATGCTGGCCACCTTCAGAGAAAGGACACCAGACTCCACCTGTTCATTCTCATACTGCACAACAGCTCTAGTCCTATGTTCCATATATTTTTTTCAGTGCTTCAGGAGTTCAAATTCTGACTCAGGTTGAACGCTGCTATAATAAAATAGCTGTGGTCTGGAAGTGTTATGATAATCAATCTCTTAACAAACCAGGTAGAAGAGACAGAAGAGCACAGACTTAGGAAATGCCACTGCACAGTGTGCTCTCCCGTTACCTGTAGGCATTAGGCTGTACAGAAGCATAATGTGAGCAAGCACTTGGTTAATTCAGCTCCTCCTCATCCTCAGTACTACCTTGGTAAGAGGTATAATTGAGCTCTTATTTCTGTTCTTTTCAGATTTTGTTGCTATGTGTTTTTGTAAAATCAAGTAGGAAAATTAATGACAGCAGGTGAATATACCACAGAATAATGCTACTAAGGGACTGCTGTGCCCTTATTTCCAGTTAACCTTAGTGTTCATCATAGGTTGCAGCCAGCTGCATGTATCACAGTTACATGGGTTGGGGGAAAACATCCATCATTATTACGGCCAGAGATATATATGTTATTTTCCTAAAGCATCATAATCCTCCACTTACCAAAGAGGGCCTGGAATAGCTGGGAGGAAATGAAACTCAATTTTCCCTCGCATCTGCTTCAGCCTTGGTATAATCAGCACCACATGCACTAGGCAAGGTCACAGACTTTGGCAGTGTTCATCACAACATGCAGTTTCTCCATTCTAGTGCCATTAACTGCTCAGCAACCTCTCTTTCTCCATCCCACTGTTTTTAATCTGCTAGAGCACTTCAGAGCAGGAATGGGAGAGCTCGCCTCACAGACTTGTTTCCAAGATCACTTCCACACACCACACTTTGAGAAAGAGTCAGCAGTGAACCACTACCCCATTTGTTTCAGTGGAACAGGGAAAAGAACATCACAGTGGGATGCTATTTCAAGGCTGCTGGCCAGCACTTGAATCTGGAAAGAGCTTCTGATGGCACCAGCATTACAGGCATTGTAGTGTCTCCTCTGAGTAACATCCTGATAGTTTGTAGAGACCTGTAGCTGACATGTAGAGACAATGGGACCAAAAGCATACATTTTTCCTTTTTTTTAAGAAAGGGTGAAGAGTCATTGTTTTTGTTGCCCTCTGTTACAAGGCTGGTTATTTGCAGCATGGTGTGGTCAATGATGCACTATTTCTGAAAGCCTCTTTGCTTAACCTGCATTGTTTTGGCTGAATCTTTGTTCATAGCCTGTAGTTTGTTTGAAGCAGAAACGAAAGCAAAGCATACATCACTTGAGAGAAAGGTAGGAGGTTCTTGTGAATCTTGACTAATACTATTTCATATGGTGCTTTTTGTGCTGCAGTTGCTTCCTTCATAAAAGCAAAATTTTGTCAAGCTACCTCCCTGTAGATCTGATGGGTTTGATGCACTCCCACTGGCTTTGCTGACTACCTCTCTCCCAGGCACGCATTGGACTCTCCTTCCATGTAAGGCCCTCCCTCCCCGTCTCACAGGGCAGCACCTCCACACCACCCTGCCTCACTGCCCCTGGGTAAAGGTTTGCCATGCCCAAGGGTCAGAGCACCCAAACATCAGCAACTTGATTTGAAGTTGCCCTTAGCTCAAACAAGGGGATATAAAAGTGAGTAGAAGCATTATGAAATAGGCAAGACAGGCCACAGGTGCACAGAAGTAAAAAGATAACCAAGTCCCTGTCTTCCAAGCAGCAACATCAGCTCTAAATAGCTCTCTCTGTATATATCCAGCTGACAAGCTGACAGATACTTCACAGCCCTCTGGCTGAGGATTTGGTTCTTATACAAACCTATGACTTCAGATTGCATTCATGCAAGAGGATCTGTGATTTTTATAGAACCAGATGCATCTTTTGGCAGGAGGTGTATATGCGTGTGTGTGGAGGGGGGCACATTCAAATTCAAATTCTCTTCTCCCTTCTCTTTCTCTGTAAGGGAAATTTTTAACCAGGGAAGACATTTACATTCCCAGAACATTGTTTGCTTTTCCGAGCTTCAGAAATGCTACTGTACTTAGCAAATGGTGTGCTGGTCTCCAGCAGAGAGGATAAACAGACATCCTGGTTTGCCAACATGTAAAATAAAATGTGTCACTGGAGAAAAACTAAGGCTGCTCTGAATTTGCAGGACAATAATTCACCTTTGTTCCTACCTGACTCAAAAACAAAATGCCTGTTTGGAAAGAATAAGTTAAATAAACTTGCTGGAAACATAAAACCATTTGTTTCAAGGAGTGAGAGATAAGATGCAGAAATCCATTCCTCACCTGTAATCCCTACTGTTTTTATGTGCACTGAAAAAGTACTTCTATCAGCATGATGCCAGCCCATCATTTCTTAGATAATGATCAACATTTTCTCTGTTATGCTCTCCTTTTTAGGCCCCGATTCAGCAAAGCGTTCAGGTACATCTTTATCTTTAGGTCCTCTAGCTGCCTTCAGTAAAAGCATACAGTTTGAAAGTAAAGTGCTCTGCTAAATTGGGTCTTTCACAGAACTGAAGAAAAAAGCTCACACAAGAGCAAAGCAGCTTTGCTTTCCTTCCAGTTACACTTGGTTTATTCACTTGCTCTTGCTGTGTACAGCTGTGGATTGCTGGCAGTGTGCTTGGATGGAATTTGCAGGATTCACAGCTTCAAAAATGAGATGTGCCAGCCTTTAGAACAAGCTTGTATAAACACGGGAAACCAAAGCCTCCATGTAAACAAAGGGAGGTAATACATATATTCACACCTGAGCAAACAGACACACTCGTACCTGCAGCAGCAACACTCCAGCAGGTTCTACAGCATTCACTGTATCAGCAGACACAGCTCTCATTTCTGCTATTGCTTTTTTCTTGGCTTCATGATCAGAGAAGCATTGGGGCCAAGCCTGCTAGTTTTGCAGCACACTGTAAAATGTATGAAGAGGTCTCAAAAGCTCTGACAGGGTCTCATCTATACTGAGCTAGCTTTATAGTTATGCTCAGGGAGTGCAGTACACTACACTGAATTCCTGCCTTATTTTTTGTTGCCCATATACTTTTTGTATTTTCTATAATTTTTGCCTGTAAGCATGGATTTGCTGACTGTCTTGCAGAGATCTTGGGGGGAAGGAGATGTTGTCTGATTTTTGAGGAGACAAAGAAATTTTAAAATATATCCTGTAGTTTGAAAGATGTGGTTTAGAGACTAAACCACTAAATAGTATATAATCATAGAGACCAGAAGAAGAAAAACTTACCATCTCAAATATTGAACATTTCTGAACTTGAGCACAAAAGAGTTGCCAGATATCTCAAGACTTCAGAAGAAGCAGGTTGTTTCATTGTCGTCTTCCCTGCCCACTCATTCCTGGTGTAAGATGAGCTAGATTGTACTTCCTGCTCCATTACAGAGTGGCACAGGCAAGTCACCCCAGAGGTGACTTAGTCTTTTGCGGGCCACCCAGGGCCACCCTCATTACCAAGTAAATATTGATCCTGAACACACAGTCATAACACATGGAGACTTTCATGTCTGAGCACACTTGGCCAGCTAGTGTGCTCAGACATGGATTCTGGATCAACCAGGCCCACTGTCATCTCCTTAGAGCTGGATAGGCTGGCCTCTTGTATAGCCACAAGTCCCATTTACTGCTGTAAATGAGAGGCAGAAATATTCAGCCATAATCACAGTTGGCTCAGATGTGACATACTCTGCTCTATGAGATTTACAAAGATTTAATGTTACTTCAAGAGACTTGCAAAAGTCCCTGAGGGAGTTCATCCACAGGAGTTAGATTCCTTCATGGGATGCATTGAAATCAGGTGGGTGCCTAATTCCCATTAAGTTAACTTGAACAAGTGTAAGTCCCTCTCGGCACTATTCCCTCTTGGCTTCCCTTCCCTCTTCTCCTTCCTCTTTCAATCTTTTAAATAAAGATAGCACTTAACCCAAAGATGTGTTGCAAGGCTCTTCTCGGTGCCTATAAAGTGCTTTTAAACTCTGGCAGAAGTGCCTAAGTGTACAGTGTTCAGTGAAACTGGAAACTGGGGATTTTTATGTAGATCATGTGCAAGCTCTCTTCTATCTGATGCATTCATCTCAAATTTCCCAGGTGTCAACACTGGAAGGCTAAAAGATGGTGCTGATTCCCCAGGGCTCTCCCTGCCTTTTGGCACTGCAATTAAATCCCCTGATTCCCATTTCATCCATTTCTGCATGACTGAAGCAGGAGATGTGGTTTTAGCAACAACATAACAGGAGATATTTTAGCTAAAGCTATGCAGCTAAGTTTGTTATCCTCAAAGAAAAGACAGATAATATACAACCAACTCCATTACAAGCAAAAAACATAGAAAGAAAGTAGGGAAAGGTGGAAGCAGATAACTGACAAACCAGTAATTTGTTAACAGGGAGATGAAATGCAACAACATATTTGTTTATCAGACCATTCTATTAACCTCTAATGCAGCATTTCATCATTTATAATTAAGCTTTCCATTTTGTTATTAGACCTTAATAGCTAAATTGGCATCTTGCAGACTAGGCCAGGAAATACAAGCAAGCACAAGAGTTCAGGCACAATTCAGTCCCTTCATCAATTCTCCACAGAAGCTGCATCAGCCCCCATTTTTTGATGTGGCTGAAGTTTTGTTCCTGTATCCTCTTCTGGCTGTGCTGGTAAAGGGGACCTCCCCACTCCTACACCTGCAGGCCACCTTGGCAGAACTGTTCACACAGTTCTGGGAGCCCTCCCCACCTCCTTTGTGTTGACTGTATATGTTTGCTTTGAGATCTGCAAGCTACAATGAGTTTTTTTCAAATGAGATGGGTTAAGGCATTGTACAGCTTAACAACCTTCTCTCCTGGCAGGATGTACCAATGAGCATTTGGTGACAAAAGCTAAGCCAACACAGCTGCAGCTGAGAGAGAGCATGTGGACAAGACTTTGCTCCTCCATCTGAGCCGATTCAGTTGTGTAAGGTACTCTTTAAGTTGTGCAGCGCTCTTTATGCTCCCTCCATTTAGGCAGGAGCAGGGAAAAGGAAAACAGACAGGAGACAGACCTTGAGCCAAAACTTTCCCTTTGCTACCAGGCCAAAAAAAGGCTGGAGAAGGGTCTGAGACGTGACGGTTGTGCAGTCAGATGGGCAGCCTGGGTGCTATAAATATTAGAGTGTGCTACTCAGCTTTAGCACAACCGGTTGGAAAGGATTCCCAAAGGCTGCAAGAGCCCCACCAGATCACAGTGGCTGGAGGTGGGAAATGGACTTACATGCTGTTCCAATTTGGTAGACACAGTTTGATGTCCCAGCTGAGGCTCCTGAGGGGAAATAGGAAAATGAGGCTCTAGCTTGTGAATCATGCCAAGTGTTAGCTGCCACATTGCCTGCCTGCATCAGATTTGCATAATTTTGCCCTTTCTCAATAGCAGAAGTGCATGCACCTGGAGGGCTTTGATGACAAGAAGTACAAGTGCCTGGGGAATTCTGGCACCACCAGGGTCAGCTGGCAGCTGAGAAGAGGTTCAAAGGCTCTAAATACTGAGCCTCAGGGTCCAAATTCTCCGTCCAGGAACACTGATCATATTGGCTATTTTATTTCAATGGTTGGGCAAATATTACTTCCATAATCTGAAAGTTGCTTTTGCACTTTGAGGAACCTGCTTTTTTCCTCAAATGTCACTAAACAATTAAAAATCTCACCTAATAGCTACTCTTACTCCATTCCTTTAGCTCATTCTTCCTGATGTACTCATCCTTTTAAAAACAGACAAATTAATTAAGCTTGTTCCTAAAACTCTGCCAATTATGTAAGTGGAGACTGTTACCAGGCACATCTGGGAGAAAAAAAGGCATAAAAATCACCTAATGTCAGAGCAGATACTATGTAAAACTGGTGTGTTTTCACCAATGATGCTATCCAACAAACTAGGTCACTCCATGACTGTCTTCGTGGGTTTGTGACAGGTTTCATGAGGCAGGGAAGGAAGAAAGTACAATTTGCTAATTGAAACGAATTCAATCCTACTCCTATTGAAGTCCATGTAAGAAATCCTCTGAATTTGAGTAGGCATAAGAAAAAGGCAAAATCCAACAAGTGATAAAATATTATTTTCTGACCAGTAAGAGGGTTTTATTAAAATATTATTGAGCAGTAACAAACAAACATGAAAGCTACAGAACTGCACTTGACATGAATGTATTTTTAAAAATAAACAGACATGTCTGATTATTTGTAATCCAGTATAATCCACTGTGTAATATTAAATATTTTAAGAGAATTTTTCTTCCATTTGTTCTCAGCATGGTTGGCCTGAAGCCAAAATGTTGTTATTTTTAAAGGCAACACTCCACTAAGGGTTTTGAATTTCTTTCATGTTGGCTCTTTTTATGGCATTTTGAAATTGATTGTGCATAGCAGATTCATGAGAGGGGGGAAAAAAAACCAAAACCCACAAACAGACATGGCAGCATGTTTCTCTCATGTAGGTAAACTCCTGGTCTTGTTCCCCAGGTTTCTGCAGCAGGAGAGATCTACAAAGTAGTTGCTAGGAGAAATAAACCTGTAAGTATGGACGAACGGTTGAAATCCTACTTCCACAAAGCCAAAATGTAACCAGTTTCTTCCTGTGCCACTACCAGAGAAGGAGAAGCAGGTGGATTTCTTAAAACCCTGCATAAGTGAGAGTGCCAGTGGTGAAAGAACTTGCCTGAGCCTCAGCCAGGTGTAGAGGTCTGGAAAGAATACAGATTGTCTATGGACTGAAACCAGAGCCTAGTTAATTTCATACAATTTTGAATGTACTGTTTAATGGCATTTTGGTGCCAAAAGATCAAGTAAATCAGTCTCTGCAAGAAACTATATTCTGCAGGAGAAGGTGAGAGAGCAATTCTTCTCTGATAGCGTTTTAGTCCCTGGCAGAGAGCGTGCTTTTGCTCTGTCCTGGATGTACACCTAGCAGATCAAGTTTGCTACAACTGTCCTGTTCCTCCTGGTCACAACAGGTATTTTGCACCCCTACCACATCCTCCTTCCCACAATAGGCTGCCACAGCCTCTTCCATCTGCCATTCTCAATCTCAGCACGATTCAGGTCTTGTATTTAAATATCTAGAATTAACCATTCCACATTTGAAAGTCTGGGACCTAGCCCCAATGTGTATTAGTTTGGCTTTCCACTCAAGAGGTTTTTTGTCTCAAACAATGAAAACGCATTGTACATTCAGATTAGCTTTCATTGCATTTGAGCCCAGCTAGCAGGCTAGAACACAGGTTATATTTCCAAATATTGTTTGGCAAACATCAGACTAGAAACATGCTTTCCTAAAAAAAATGGAATTTCTCCAACATTAACCCGTCTCCAAGAGCTGGGACTTTAATTAAAATAACAGTTACTGCAAGACTTGTAATGAAATTGCTAGTCTGATCATCTCACATTCCTGCCCTACTCGGGCTTCTAAGGTGACATCCCTTTCTTCCTAAAACTTTCTGCAATGTAAAAATCGACCTGCATGAGCAGCCCAATTCTCTTGTAAGATATTTGTAGAGGCCTATAACCTCTTTCGGGGATTTCTTCTTAATTTGTATTCATTCGCAACCAGCAGAGAGAATGAAAAGTGTGGCAGGAGAAACTCATTCCAGGAGTTCTGCAGCACCCCGTAGCTTAGCAAAGGTAATTTGTGTAGTTACAGCTCTGCTTTTATTGAACACATCTGCAGCAGTCATTGGATTGGGATGTTTCCTTTATGCCTCCTTGAGAGCTGGTACATGTCCTGGGTGGAAGGCTGAACTTGAAAAATGTTCATATAGCCTGTGACCAGCTCTGAGAATACAAAAGTCAGATTACTTTGATCCTATTAAACCACAGAAATACTATAACACACTCACACACACACACGCACGAAAGGAAGAGAAACAATAGAAAGGACTCACGGGTAAACAGCTATTTATTTGTTATGATCTCACCCTAAAGATTTTCACGTTAAGGCTTAATGTGGTTTGTTACAGAGGTGAGCTAGGGCATGGGGTTGGAGATCAAGCCTATAAATAACAATAAGTGTAAAAAACAAGTTTAAAATTTTGTTCAGATCTTTTTTCCTTGTCTAAAATAGAATTTATGGATTTTGCCCTTCTACTATTAGGATGAAAATAAAGTCCGATAAAACAGGCTTAAAGTGCAATTAGAAACAATTCAAGATAAAAAGCTAATCATGACTAAACAAGCGCAGCTGCAGGCAAAAGGCAGAAGAGGGCTGACCCACAGGCGCAAGGCTGATTTTACCCAGCCAAGTGGGTGAGGAATAGGGTTAGATACCTGGAGCATTCATGGGGTACTGTTCTCTCATAGTGACTGAAAGAGATGCAATGGAAGCACACACTCCCTGTTAAACCCTGAAGGAAATTCTGTTTGATCAAGCCAAAGTTGTCTGCCATTCCTTTCCCATCGCTCCCAGGCTCTGAGATGTTCAGAATCAAAATAGTGACCCATTCTACTTCTGATTTCCTTCCTGCAGATTTGCATTTTAACATCATTCCTGCTACACCTAGCACTACAAGTATTGTGTTCACATACATCCAGGGAAAGAAAAAGATGTTTAAAAAGTGTAGATTCCACACTACACTACATACATAAAAGTCTGTCAAAATTTTGCACAATAGACCAACTGACAATTAATCTTCCTTTCACCCCCAGCCACAAGCTGTGCTTACATCTCTCCACGTCAGAAAAAGCACATTCATCCATTATCTGTCTCTTTCACATCCCACTCACCAAACAGCAGTAATAAAAAATCCCACCTTATAAATTACTTCAGAACACAAAGGGAAATCTCTCCATTTTGTAACAACTTGGCTAATTTAAAATGGAATCAGGATTCTTTCCCTCATGTTTTATGCTAGCGTATACTTTATAGGACATCATATCTTGTTATCAATTTACAGCAAGTATTCATCCAGATTACTACAGGGTCCTCCAGCAAATGCAGAAACAAATTGACATTAAGAAGCCACACATTTTCTGTAGGGAGTCACCTTCTGCAAACCTTGCCTGCCCATAAATATGCATAAAAATGCGGCTTCTGGGAAAAAAAGATTGAAATCTTATCTTGGGGGAATGGAGGAGGGAAATTGTACTATTAATAAATCCAAATGTTAGGCTTAAAAAATTATGCAGAGTTTAAGCAGGGATGATATATTGTACTCCTCCCTTTGAGAAGGAATGGCAAAGCAGACTAGACAGTGCCATTTTTTTATTGAAGATAACTCATTTTCTTTCATACGCTTATTCAGGACACATGACTTGAGTGCCTTTTAAGTGGGAGTCCCCACAGGAACTGTATCTTGGCCCTTTCCCCACCATGTCAGTTTAATGGGTATGCAACTCCACTGAAGTGAAATGCTCTCTTTCCCTCTTTAGCTTTCAAGAGCAGTGAGGCATGTGGTTTTTTTCTTTTTTTATGACTGAGGAAACCAACTTGTTTGTCACACCTTTTGCTGAACTTGGATATTAATAGGGACCCAGCCATCACTCCCAAATTCCCTGTATTTACCAGAGGGTCTGTTTAAGATGCTGATAAAGGAACTTTAGAAGCCCTAGACATCGCCAGGAACGATGCATTCCCTCAGACTTCATTGCACAGGAACTGAATTTCAGCAGCTCTGCTGCTGTATTTTATCAGCCATGGGTGCATGTCCAAGGATGGTCTTGGATTTGGAGAGGTGGAGGCTGAACTGCAAAACCCAGGCTGGTGTGGTGACTACAGAGCTCTTCAGGACTGCCTAGGTTTTGTCAGAGGCCACCTCAGGCCCCAGAGTGTGGCAGAAAGCAAGGCTGCTTAAAGTCACCCTCGCTGACGTTTCTCTCAGGCATCCATATGGGCTGTACCTCTGAGATGCAGCTCCAAATTTCAGTCAGCCTTGACTAATGAATTGACTCTGTCTGTTTTGGCATGGGGCTTGTCCCTGCAATGCAAAACTGCTGAGAATAGGGGCTGCTTCAACAGCAAAAATTATCTTGTGACCAAGGGAGCAATCACAGTTCTCATGACTGCACACAGTGCCCTGCCTTCAATGCTGCTCCGAGAGGATGGCACAGGGGAGGGACACCCACTCAGATCCCTTGCTGGGCTGGAGCCCAACTCCTGCATTGATGGTCGGTATTTCAGAGTGCTGCTGGCATGAGATTAATATAAATGCATGAAAAGGTACATCTGAGGGGTGTGCCCTGAGTCTTCCTTGTCTGGCTGCATCCCAGGATCACAGCTGGATAACCAGCTGTGTCCCAGCTCTGAAACGCTGCCAAGCTAGAAGCCTCTTTGCTGCCACTCCTCTTTCTCCTTGCTGCTACTTATTATTTTCCCTTTTTCCACACTTCTACTGCATAAAAATTGCCCATCTGACAAGGAGTATTACAGTCAAAATCTCATTATGGGCACAGGAGGACACACCTTTTATGCAGATCTGACAATTAGAGTTTATTGTTAGTCTAATTATTATTTCAAGAGTAAAATCAAAATTCATCAAACAGTTATTCCAAATCCAGCTACATGATGCTAATATTTATAGTTCGTATTATCTAATTATTGCTAATTTCCATTAATAGTACAACCCAATTTGTTACCAACTTCTTGGTATCTACCTCCTTTCATTATATCATACTCACCTTTCTTATGAGTAGCAACAGCAAATCATTAGCACCTTGAATTCTTTGCTGGGAGGAATATCTTTAGTCCTGGGGCTGCTTGGGGTTTTTATGCAGTCTGTTAATATCTTTTTTTAATTCATGCCCAACTTTAGTTACCAGTAACTCACTTAAGAGGTGTTGGAACAACATGCATGCTTTAATTCCTTCAGGGTAAAACCATGAAATTTTACAGAGTGAAGATAACACCAAAAATAAGTTGGATACTGGTCATCTGTGGGCAATTGCTGATTCAGTCAAAACAAGCTAATGTAAGCTCAGGACCAGGCAAAGCCTGAAGTGCCCTCTGTTAAGGTAAAACAAAATCTGCAGTTTTTCAGTAGCAGTGGTAATATTGTTTTTGCTAAGGTGCGGAGCTATAAAAGCTGTGCTCACACTGGTGCTGCTGATGCAGTCTTGTACATCCCAATTACATCAATGCTTATGTCATTTAAACTCTCCTTACCTGTTCTTTTTCCAGCTACAACCAAATAAACTGCAGTCAAAGTTCCATGTTATTCCGCTAAACACCTGAGGTTTTCTTTCAAGCCGTTCACATCTGATGGAGTCACACTTCTATTTCGAGGAACAGTGACTTGTGGTTTTAAGCCTCCATCCTATTCTGGATACTGACATCAAGGAAACACTTAAGCTATTCAGCACTGAAATTAAAGCTCATTTCCTACCAACAATAGTAGCATTACAGTAGCCATTATCAGTTTAGGTAGTAGTGTATAGCACACAGGTACAGGCTTGAATATATCTATATATTAAAACATATATATTCATATATACACATATAAACTGAACACTTGGAATATGGTACTAAGTGACAATGTATCACATTTCCAACAAACTTCAGGTATTTATAAACAGAAAGGAACGAACATCTAAAACCATAAATCTTAGACTGAAGTAGATTGAATCTTGTTTTTTCATAGACAGCCTTAATCTTGGGTAATCCCTACTGCTTTACAAGTGTCCATGCTTGAAAAACAATCATCTTACCACCTACAAGCTAAAACATCTTGCAGTAAATCAGAGGAAACGGGTATTGGTTAGCAATTATGAGAAGGGAGAAGAGGCAGATAATTCTGGGGAAGAATTCTGCTCACTTTACCTGTGTGTACCCAACACCTGTGTGGTAGCTAAGTTGGAAGGGTTTTTAATAGGAGAAAGAATCTAATTTCTGGTTTAAAACAGATAGATTATGGGTTTTTTATGCAACTGAAGGAACAACATTTCATCACAAGAAAATTCAATAGATAATGTGTAGGTAGAGCTAATAAACTGCTGGTGTAACCTCAGTTTTGTTTTCAAACTTGTCTTCATCCAGCAGGAAAGAAACGTCATAAAACTGTAAATGTCTTACAGCTTCTTTAAGAAGAGATCATTAAAAGCAAAGTTGTCAAGCCTTGTGTAGAAAAACATTAAACCTTACAGTGTAATGAAAAACAAACGTGTATGAATTTATGAGTTTATCCATGTTCAGTTTATAATAACTTCTCAGATTTTTTTGGTGTCCATATAGTCTTCTGTTTCTGCATCAGGTCTAAAATGTCAGGGAATAAGAGGTTTAAGTGCCATTGACTTGACTGCAGTAAGAGTTAGGTTTCTAAGTGCCTTTGAATGTCTGGTCTTTACATTCACTTTCCATGTTCAGGAATGGTAGCTTTACAATTCTCACAGAACTACACTGAGGATAAATACAGCAAGGATTATGAAGCGATCAAACTCCTTGGTAATTGAAACTTATGTGGGTACCTTAGGTGGATAAACACTCATGTTTGCAGGACAATTTGACAATTTTCAGCTTACATCAGTTTGCCCATAACTAGAGGTGAGAAGGAAACAGGAGAGCAGAAACTGGGAGGACTTCAGGATCAAAGCTAAGTGACCTTGACAGGAAGAAGGCTTTTATCTCTCCAGAAGGAAGCAGCCCAACCTGATGACAGTCAAAACGCACTAGAAATGCATGTAATATTTAAGATACTGAAGTGGAACATACTATGAGTGCAAATAAGTGCAATTTTTAGAAATATTTGAGATTTAATTAATTGGATTCTTTGTTGCAAAAGCATGGATTTCTCTGGATGTAGGCAGCAAACATTTGGTCACTGCAAGTCGTATTTAAGTTCCAGTCATTTAGGCTCGTGTCATTAAAATTAGGCTAACAGAAGTTTTGCCAGTAAGAGTAGCAAAAATTGAAAGAAGCAATAGGAGAACTAAGAAACATTTTTTTTTTTTTTAAATTAGGAGTGACATGCTGGTTCTACTGAAAAAATTCTTAACAGTTTCAGCAATATTGGGGCTGGTTTTTTCTGTAAGAGCATCAGAGAAGTTTAGATTTGGCTCAAGAAAATACTTAAGATACATGGATTCTTTTCTTAATGGAAGAATAGATTATTTACCCCTCTCTGATGTAAAGGAAAGTATCAGAGATTGTGCTGGCACCTCAGGTGGTCACATTTCTTTTCTTACCGGAAATACTTTCCTTGAGCATTAACTGCTCAGGGGAGTGCCTGATGAAAAGGATTTTCTGAAACAGAAGTAAGTCCCTCTTGTCCAGATTAGTATCTCTTTGTTTGTTTAAACAGGGACATCTGTTTACGGGCATAAAAGCTCAAATTATACAGGAATGGTTTCTTTTAATTCTGCTCCTCCCAGACTACTTCTCCAGTGTTTTTGATCTTAGCTATCAATCCTGGCAACTCCATGGAATTAATTCAGAATCAAAACCAAAAACTCGAGTGAGCAAAGGCCAATTTTGCTGTCTTCATTGGCTTGCACAGAGCAGTGTTCCACTGAATCCTGGACTGAGAACAACCACTTGAATAATACATTCTGTGTTTTTAGGATTAGCTCCTTCAGTTGCCTAAAACATAAAAGAAGAGCTGTCCTAGAAGCTTCTAATCCCCAATTTGCTGCATATGATGATCACAATAGTTATTTAGCATTAACAATATAGTTAAGAGTTGCAGTATGGCTCCTCCAGCTCCCTTATGTGGAAAACAATAGAAAAGAGTCTGTCTGGAACAGATTTTAAAAATAAAGCACCATATTCAAGTCTCCATTACACAAGGGGAAGATTTCAGTAATTCCATTATAGACTCCACTTGCAAATAATACAAACTCTCTGTATCCCAAAGAGCTTCCACATATAATTGCAAAGAATTTAGCGATGCTAGGAACACCAATTGTTTTAAGTCAGATTGCAGTCTTTCCTGACTTTTGTTGATGTTGTTTTCTTGGTTTTTTTCTGTTCCTAAGAAGAAACATTATTACAGGGATTTGATCGCATACATTTTATTGGTTTCAATACCCAGAGAAAACTCCTCACCAGAGGAGTATGCTTTAACAATACAAGCAAAGAGGTTAGTCACCTGTATAGTATTTGATTTTCACAATGTATGTATACAGAGCTGTATGAACCAAGAGAACAAAAAATAAAATTGTGCCATTCAAATTTCCTCAGTATTTCTAATTAAGCAACTCATTAAGGTTTTTCAAAGAACTAGTGACATAAGTGGCATTATTAAATACTTCAGAAGCTATTCAGTCACAAGTAACAATATTCTTTTATACATTTTCATATTCTGAGAAACATAAAATTACTAGCAAAAACATATTAAAAGGCCCTTCTCAAAGAAGAAAGCCACCTCTCAGATTAGTGATTTGAAAAGCAAGTATGCATGTTTCCTATTCAAGAAACTTCAAGAGTTTCAGAAACATCACTCACTGTTCACAAAACCTCAGTTAAGTAATGAGTCATCATGGCTGGAAATACACACTGAAGTGGTAAAGTTTATTGTCTCACCTGAAGTCACAGGTTGAGTGTAGCTGCTTCTGCCATGCACTTGAACAATGAATAAATATCATCCTGCTGGAAACGCAATGTCCTACTTGTCAAATTGCTAGAACATCCCTGCCAGCATGACATGGTATTTATTCACCCTGAATGAACCCCAAGCATGCCTTATTCCCATTTTAATACTCATTATTCAGTCCTAATAACTCTGAAGTCACTCAGAAATGGACAGTCTCTGTCACTGCTGCAGCTGCTTCCTCATGCTCATCCTGCTGGGCTATCCTCATGGCTATCTCCAGCCTCTGCCATCCAGTCCAGCCCAGCTTGAGAAGATCTCCTAGACCCTTAACAGGATCACAAGTAGGATCAAAAGATCTAAGAAGGGTGGCCAGCCCATCTTCGTTAGTTCTCCTCTCTTTTGCTACAGCTTCTTAAGCTGTGTAGTTAATAAGGATAACATTAAGAAGCTTTTAGAGAATCTATAGCTTTTTAGTGTAGCCAGTTACTGTCATGATCAAAGAAGTAACAGACCTTTTCATCAAAAAAGGGGCATGACCTCTTAATCTACAGTTCTTTTAATAGCACATTCATAATGAAATCGGTCTTAATAGGCATCTCTGTATTTTCTAGTTGACTTTTCCTGTTGGAGCATATTTGCACAAATGGAGTTCACTTGCCCACAGTGAGCTGAGCATTGCAGGCATTCCTGATTTGGTAGCATGCTGCAGCCATTTCACATTGGTAAATGGCCATGAAAGTCTGTGAGAGATAAGAAAGCTCCTGACAATCAAATGCAAAGTCAAAGTTTGTCTATTTCTATCGTGCCCAGGTTCCAGTACCTTATGTCCTACCTCATTTGTTTTTGCCTAACTTCAGAGTGGGAAATTAGCATATGTTTCTGTCAAAAAGTCAAGAAAAATGTACTGAGCACTGAGCCTCTAGCAGAGAGGAAGATGCAAGCAGCAGCTGGTGAATGGAAAACTGCTTAAGAAAGACAACTGCTTTGCTCTACCACAGATGAAATGGGGCACATTGGGACCAGGGGCAGCAGGAGAGTCAGTCCCTATTTCGGAGAACTGTGAAATGTAGGCAGAAAGGATTAGAGTCGCTGAAAGAACAAGAAAAAAAGATACAGCATCCATCCCATTTGGCATTATGGCTGTCCTAGAAATGTGAAGTTACAGACAGGTGTAAATAAAAACTAGAAAAGAAAAATCTCTTTTGTACATAGGAAAAATGCATAAGTTCTAACATGCCTAAATTAGAATTGTGGGAGCTCTGCTTACCTGTTTGCCCTCACTTGCTGCAATGGTTCTGTTGTTAGAGTATCTGGGTTTCTTCTGAGGGAAATAAATCAGGATTTTAGCAATTAATATCATATTTCACGACAATACACACTCTGCCCAAAGCACATCCAAAACACTCCTGTCAAAGAATTTTCTTTCACTCGTGTCTGTTACTGAACTGCTTAATTGCTACTGTCAAAAATAGTCAGTCTTTGATGAGAAGATATGCCTGTGCCTATTGAAAAAGCTGCCTTACCTCCTCCTTTCTTTTATTCCTGGCTTTGCATGTGGCAGTATAGCCTCTGCCTTCATTATCACACTACAATACTTGAGGGAGAACTGCAATGCCACTAAAGCATCTGCAAGCCCAGATTTTCTCCTGTGTTTGGAGACTTCCGCTGACACTTTGGCTTTGAGTAATTGCTGATCAGCACAGAAAGGATCTGTTGCCTAAGGTTCTGTCTTATTTATGGGAGTTGGTCGGTAATTTCCCTCAGATGGTATGAAGGTAGGTACCTAATAAATGGTAGGCTGAGTTTGTGTGGAGTAAAGGAAAACAGGATGTCTCCCCTAGAGCAAAAGAAACAGTTTCAAGGGAGAAGCTGACCAGGTTTTTCTTCAATGTGTCCGAAGATTTTTAATAGTTTCCTAAGCAGCTGTTTCTGAGTGGTGGCTTCCCATACCTTTCCCAGACTGGAGTCTTCTTTAAAATAGCTCTATTTTTGCTTTTCAATGAAAAGCCTAAAATGTCACTGATCACTTCTAAGAGCCTGCCTAGAAGACTTCCAAATTCCAATGTCTAAACAGAAATACAACAACAGTTATTCAGACCATGTAGCTTTTTGTCTCCCATGTAGTGGGAGACAAAGCGCTTTAAATTAGGTACTTGATGGTCACCTGAGAGTCTTTTTATTATCTGGATAGGAAGGCTAGGCTCCTTTTCAGACATCAAATTTTGATGCATAGTGTAGACTGAGTTTCTTTTTGATGACACACCTGTTTTGAAGAGCCTGCTAGTTATCTAACATACCGAAATAAATAAATAAATAAAAAGGGTTAGGGAAAACCACAGCCTTACAATTTGATAGTAGCTTATTGCATGTCTAAGAACAACAGTAACTTGCACAACAAAATGACAACACTGCAGACTTCTATCAAGTACTGCAGCAAGAAATAAGATTTTCCTACAGCATTTTCATGGCTTCAGGGTTACTTTGGGTACTGCTGGAAACTGGCTGTAGTTCCATGCACATCTGCTACTCTCTGCCATTAAGGTATTCATCAGGAATACGCATATCAGATATGCATAGCAGTAGGAGCACTACTGATTTGTTCTTATACGAAACGTATTTGATTGCTTGGCTGTTTTGGTCTTCTGTCAAGGAACAACTTAATATAATTTACAGTATTAGTCTATACTATCTGCCAGTCACATACCTGTCCCTGGTTTGGATTAGAACACAGCATTAGCAGGGTGCTTCCTGCTGCAGGGGGACATTGAAATGCTGTGGAGGCCTGTCCCTACATCACCTGCAAAAGGCAAAAGCTGGAAGCCTTTTGCAAGAGCAGCTCTTGATCCCTGTTAGTGCCACCCAGAGGTAGCTGACAAAGAGGACAGGATCAGCTAGAGCTATGTCTGTCCTTCCTCTCTAATATCACTCCTTGCAGAGGTGGTACCTACAGACCAGCTTGTGGTACCTACATAAGGTTGCTGCTCTTGCCTTCACACCCAGGGAATGTCAGATCCTTTTCCAGGTGCTCCAGCTGCAGTGTCCGTACACTCTCTAGCTCACACCAATGTCCAGCTGGTATGTGCAGCAAAGCTGCTCGTGGTGCCTAAAGCACATGTAGGATGACTTGGACTTCCATCAGAAAGAAAGAATAACCTGGTAATTACAATACTGCTGTGAGCCTCAAGAATCTAGGTCCAGATTCCAGCCCTTCCACAGATATTTTTGAATGACCACAGAAATGTCACTTAATGCAGCCATGTGATGAAAACAAGATTTCCTTTTCTGTGCCTTTCCTCTGTCTTGTGTGTTGAGACTCTTTTTGCACAGTGGATAAAACATACACTCCCAGTGTGGCTAAGTACACAGACTGAGAGTGGGCATCTCTGGAACAAGATGACCCCCTGGTCTTTTCAAAGGCTAGGGGGAAAAAAATCAAAATCTATTGAGAACAGACAAACACCATCATCAGTTCACTCACCTGCTGAATAAATTCATACAGTCATCTTTTGCCATGGCCATTCATGAACCAAAGATGGAGATACACTTCTCACTTCCCCTCTTTTGTCAGTGTGTGCTTTTGTGAGGCCTGGTGCTCACACTAGGTCCACTAGGATTAAATCGGTATTGTACAAAACCACCGTGTTAATAGTTCCCAGTGCAGGATGGAGGTAGTAGTTATCTTAGTATTCTGCTTAGTATTTAGTTATTTTTATAGTTCTGCACCTTTTTTCCTGCTGAGAGAACTGAATAAAAAAAATGACTTTGAAAGACATTATAATCAACGGCTGCTGACTGCAATTACATTGTGTACTTGATGTCTTCATAAAGTACCTCTAGTTTAAACCCACAAATCTTTCAGTTTGAATTCTCTCTTGGCTCTGTTCTGTTTTGTTATTTCAGTGGTGTATTTACAGGAATGATCGCTAGAGTATATGGGTTTATATAACAAAGATATAAAAAAAAGTTATCAGAGGATTAAAATTTCATCAGCTATCTTTACACTGGAAAAGTGACATTTTGTTCCATTTATGACTGATATTTACAAAGGGAAGCCTCGTGGACAATAAAGAAAAAAAGCATTTGGGTTTCAGTGCTGCAAAAGCTTATTCACACTTGAGAAAATTATTAGATGAAGACTTTCAGATTTAAATGGTCGTAAGAGAGACATAATTATAAAGTAAGCTCAAACTCAACAATGGCGTTTTAAGTCCAAGTCAATTATGGACAAGTCTGCACTGTTACAGCTTCTGAGCACATGAAACTTAGCTATTACTGAAAATATCCAGCAAGAAATTCTTTGCTATATATGAAAATGTGTTAATATGGTTTATTAAGATATATGAATATGACACTGAAGAAAAGTGAATATAAATTTGGAAGCTTCTATTTTTTTATATTAGCTGGAATACTTTTTTTCTTTGTGCAACTAATGTCACTTTAACCTTCCCCCCTCCATGGCAAGAAAGTAATTTTTTTTGCAGATTTTCCTTAAAGACTTAATCATTTCCTTGCAGTCTTGCCTCCAGGCTAGCAGAATCACATTCTTCACATCAGAGAGGACGTCCCCAAGGACACCCTAGGGTCCTGGCTTCTCTGTCTCATTCTAATTCTCCTAGGGACTTGGACATTGCTCCTTTGGCTTGACTTTGCAATAAGGTAAAATCCAAGCAAGAGACCACCAGATCCTTACCTAGAATGCCTCATTCCATGCTCCAGACTCTCACATCTGACACAGTAAATGCAAAAGTCACTATTTAGCCATTTTTCTCCTCCCCCATTAATGCTTTCCTCACCTTTGGTTCCTCAGGCTTTAGTAATGAGTTGTTGATGTCTTCCCCTGTCACAGACCCGACAAATTTAACACTTACATGTGATGTTTGAGCCAGGGAAGAGTCCTTCCAGCAAGACTACATGAGTACAGAGACTTCCTCTCACTGCAGGGTCTCGCTGGGGGACAAGAGAATGACTCTCCTGCATAGGGAAGCTGTGAATCCAGAGCCTGCAGTCCAGTTACTGTCACTGCCAGTTGGCTCTGTAGAATTGTTTGGGATTTAAGCAGGCTCAGTTTGCCTGACAGACTTAATTGCTGCTGGCTGGGTAAGCATCTAGAAATGTTATCAGAATATTTTTAATGTGTTCCCACATCATCTACAAAATTAAATATAAATTAGAGCTTTGAGGATAGAACTCTCCTTTTCTTCCAAAGACACTGGTGGTAAACACTTCATTTGATGATGAAGCCAGGGACTAGTTTGTATCTTTCCAGGAACAACTCTAAATTAAACCTGATTTGGGGGCACTAAAGGCACATATACTTGTGCATTCATAGTGTAATCTGCTAGAATGAGAGAGTAGGGTCTATTCTCTGATTTCGTGCATCTTTTTTCTAAGAACCTAAGGAAACTCCATAAGGATAGAGGCAATTTGTTGTGTCACAGAAATAAATAAATAAATAGACATGCCTCAAGCCCTAAAATATTTCCCATGCTCAGTTTCCTATATGCTGTGCCAAAGCAAATATTAACGTTCACCTCCTCATTCAGTTTCTGTGCGAGAATATCAGTACATTATCAGTTCTTCAAAACACAATTGATGTTTATTGTAGTGTACTAATGGACCTTAATCCAAATCTGTAAAGCTTTGTATCCAACACGAAACAATGAAACTGTAGCTCCATGACCAGGGAAAAAAGGATCTATTAAACTGGCACTTCTGTTTGATAAAGGTTGTATCAGGAGCTTTAGAGATGCCGATGGTTGCTAGCCTATTTAGAAGCCATTTACAATCTAATTATCAGCATCCCATAACATCCAGGATGTATAAATTCATACAGAAGCATAATTGAATGCATGGGTTCAGAAAAGAAATTATCCTAAAGTCCAGAGTCTAGTTTGCTTTCTAAAGCATATTCCTTTGAGAGTCTGCTGATGGAGTGAGTACTGTGGGGCGGAACAGAAGGGAATGAGGAAAATCTGTTTTCCCTCTTCTTGCCGATGCTTCTCATGGGAAGGCTCTTTGCTAGTCTGGTTTATTTAACAACCAGCTGGGAAGACCATTACAACCCACAGTGCTGAGCAGGAGCAGAGGTGGAACCTCTTTGGGGCTCCTCATGTCCAGAACCTGAACCTGATGCCTGTCACTGTGCCAGCAAGGCATCTCCAGAGCAGGGCTCCCTGATTCATAGGAGTAACTCGAATGGATGCATTTCTGCTTTAATTTATACTTGAAATACTTGGATATTGCTCTGGAAGGATGTAAATTTGCACTGAATTCTCACATTAAAACATTACATTAATGAAGTATTGGAGGAGAGGGTGAATAAAAAGGCTGACTATGACTACTATCACCCGGGGAAATAATTTTGAAATTTATATTTATAGTGATTAAGCAATTGTCTGAGGTTTAAATCTTTCAAAGAGGCATGAGCATAAACTTTTGATCTGCAACTTGTCACACTGAAGAAAGTTCTGTGTCTGCAAGTGACATTGCTTTCGTGTTAACAATGACCATAACTAAAGTTAGATTGGGATTTCTTTTAAGCTTGGATGTGCACATTCCTACTTTTCTTGTAAAAAGCCCAGATTTGCTATATATTTGAGCTGACAGAGCTAAGCCAGTTGTCTGAGGCTGTTGTACACTAAAATTGTTTTTCACTCTTGGCAGTTGATTAATACAGCAAGTTCCCCAGTCACCTGACCAGCTGATGGTTGAGAGAAATACCATGTTTAAAGTGCCTCTTTTTACCTGTCTTTGTACAATGTGAAGAAAACAAATTTTAGCCCCCAACCCCAGGTCCCATCAGTTATATTTGCACATCTACACTTAAAGAAAATAAAATCTCCCTGGTGGATGACTTATTTTCAAAATAAAGAGAGATTGCACAGGAAAAACTATTCCATTGCAGAGATCTCTCTGGAGCACGAGACACTGGGACTGGAGCACAAAATGGCATTTAAGACCTACTCTACTAAAGGCTCAGCTCAGAGTATAGTGCTCTGTCCTTTTTATTCACTCTACTGAATTTATCACTATGATCCATAAAAGAGTAATCGGCGCCAATAGGGCAGAGACACCCTGGATTCAGTTGGTACTTACCCCAGTTGCACACTTTATCCAGGGTCTGTAAAGGTGTGTCTCCTCTCTTGCCACTCACAGGGAAGCTGCTGGGGCTTTGCTGCTCTGCTGCATCATGAAGGCTATGCAGTCAAGAAGGACATTACGGGATCATGCCCCTATTTCAGCATTTTGGACACATATCTGCAGGGAAGAGTAAAAGGCTGTATTTCACAGCTATGATATCATTCTTGTAAGCTATAATTCAGCATGAGCCACTATAAAACCTTTCCCATGACATCAGAGCTGTGAAATATAGCTGACTTCAAGTGCAGAAAATTCCCCCACAGGAATAATTGTTTCCTGGCAATTGGTGTTTGAAGGACTGATCCTTTAAAAGGCTGGCACAAATCCTGTGTAGGTAATGCTGCTCCAGGCAACACTTCTCAGGAAGTGTTACGTGCAGGAGCAGAGGTATGGGGCCCCACCATAGCATCTGGCCATAGAGGTGGTGGGATGAGCACTAGAGGGGCCTGTCAGGTGATGATTTTCACTCCCTTATGCCTCAAAAATCCATGCAGACCTCACTAACAGCAAAGTAATAGGTTTGCTCATGTGCTGCACTCCCTACCTCAGACCCTGCCTCCCCAGTAAGGGAAGACATGTGTGCACAGCCAGAACCACTGTCTAATCCATCTTTCCACATCTGCCCTCCACACACAGATCATCCTGGTGATAGGTGATACGTGATCCTGTTACATGGCAGCTCATCAGGTCTGCTCCTGCAGAAATTGCAGAAAGCAACTGTTGAACACATTGTAAAGCTTTGTCATGCCAGCTTTTCCTGTTCCTCCTCTGGGAAGGTCTTGTTGTGAACAGCAGCTCTATTCTTGCTGTTCTGTCTCTGTGTGTATGGTTACATGTATGTGTGACTACACCCAGGGGTCTGTGTCTCTCTCACAAACTCTCAAGCCATGTGTGGACACAGTTCCCATGACCTGCAGGACAGAGTTGTCTTTCCCTACAGAAAGCTCCCTAGCTAACAAGAGCAAACTACAACCCTACCCCCTTCTCCAGAAGAAAGTACACTGCTTCAGAGTTAATAGTACTGTTTACCTTCCTTTTAATGCTAAAAATCTTACTCCTTCTCACACAGAAGTTACCTCTTAACAGTATTTTACCTTTTGAAGCAGTAAAATAATATTGTGTGAATGGTCCTGTTCCATTACCTACTATTCATATAAAAGCTAGGTGGTATTTCTTTATAGAAAATTATTTACTAACAGGAAGTCTAAGAGACTTGAGGTTATTTTATACAATTTATTACCAAGAACAACGCCAGCTAGAAGAGTAGCTAACTCAAGGCATTGTAGGTACTGTAACTCCTTCAGCATAGCTCAAAGGCTAAATTCTGTCTAACCTACACTTTTAAATAGACAAACACATGTTATAGGAGAAAAAATGGTCTTTGATATAGAATAGGATCCAAGTAGTGTTGCATGAAATGCAGTGAAACAATCAAACAAAAATTTTCTCTTCAATTTTGTATAGTCAGATTGTCATTCCAGAGTCTTTATTTAGAAATACTGAGAGCTGTTGTATTGAATTTTAGCTGGTTCATAATGGCTTATTGGGATCAGAATACTGAAAAAAAAATCCAAAACATTTTTTCAAAGAACATCAGTGAGAAAGCAAATGAAAATTAATCAAATTATCCTTCTCCGAGGTTATAGAGCTGTTTGAACTAAAAATTTAAAGAAGTGTTTGCAACAAAAATATATGTTGTGGAATGTTTTCTGTCAACTAATTCTGATTTTTTTCACATTATAAAATGTTCCAAAGCTGTTCATTAGGCATTTTGTATGTCTGGTTACCTAAGACACATAGTATATTTTCTTCCTTCTGAAAAGAAGCTTTCAGCTTTTTTAAAAACAGAAGAACTGTCCAAAGTACTCTGGGGCACTGTATCTGTAGCTTTTTGCATGTTGAAAATTATGCAGTATTCAGAGATAGAGGTCATTTTCGTAATCATTTTGTAGATGCACCGTTATTTAGTATTAATAATAGTAGGAAGCAGTAGCTAGTAAAAACCCACAGGTAGCAATGAACTAGCTGGGGTTTGCTTTCTATTTTTAGAAGTTATGAGTGAAAGCATTTACATATATAACTATGTATTTAAAGATTCAAAACTCTGGCAGTAGATAATGAGAAAACCAAAGTGTCCACTTCATTTCCTATGCAGTAATAAGCAGGTCTATTAGGTGTGAGGTATTGACAAATAAATACACACATTCATTTTACTAACATGTTAAGCCAGGCCTTTCTGAATGAAGTCAAAGGCAAAACTCCTTAAGAGTTAGGGAAAAATCCTGGAGTTAAGTCCAGTCTCTTCAGTCTGTAAGTACAGCAACAGAATGCCTTCTGGGAAGACTGTGTGCAGTTTTGCTAGCACTTCTTTGGTGTAATATGGTAACCTCATCAAGATCCTCAATCAGAAAGTAATCAGTTACATCCCAAAGTTCAGGCAGTGAAAAGAGAAATACCTGGCTTGCCTTTATCGATGAAAGGAAGCAAATGGGGTTAAAGGAGACTCACACACCCCCTAAATCCAAACATCATGACTCCTTCCCCTACTCAATATAGATTCACCCAGATCATTTGAAAGACCATTTGCAACGTTTTGAATCAGAAACAGCCCAGGTTTTCAACAATCATTATTGCTCGTCTGCTTTGTGGACTTACTTGCTGCAGTAATGACAGTTAAGTACCTTTGGAAATGCTAAAAAGTTGTTATTTTTCTTTTCAGAGATCCTTTGAGACCGCAAAGACAATTTAAAGAAGGAAGACGGCATGAGATTGGATTTAGTGCAGTAAAGTAGGTTAATTTGAAGACAAGACCAAAAAAATCGTTGTTTAGACCTTCTTGTGTTGCCGTGATGAGAACTTACCATTGCTTCTGGCTGCTGTTTTGGGCTGGTCAGCCCCACCAAAGTTTCTTGACTCCATTATCCAGAAGGACTAGTGGTTTTCCAGAAAAGGAAAAGGTTTTGGTGTTATCTGGAAACAGCAGGCAAAACCTCCATCGTTCCAAAAGAAGCTGGATGTGGAATCAGTTCTTTTTATTGGAGGAATACACAGGAACTGACTACCAATATGTTGGCAAGGTAAGTTCCTTTCGTATGCATCTGTGTTTTGATTTTAGAAGCATTGGAAAGCCAGCAGTAGCAAGTAGGGAAGAACAATGCTTGCTACAACTTTAAGTTTGTGCCCCTGTGTGCTCATCTTCTGCTGAGGAGTAATTCAGCAGAAAGGTTGGTGCACTTCAGCTTCAAATCATAATCAACAAGTCTTCATTTAACCAGGAAGTCCCATGGCAAATCATTGGCAATTTTGTTAAAGATTTTGCATTTTATTTTGTGTCTGGAAATTATGCAGCTTCATTATAGGCCAGATTTTTAGGTTTAAACTGGAATATGTATTTTTCCTCGTGTTCACTAATTTTGCTACAGTCAAACTACATAAACCAGAAGAGGTTTAGAGCTGACTTAAGATTCACAGTACCTATGTTTTTAGTGAGGATTCTCTCTACCCAGCAAAAGGCAACTGTTTCCCTTTTAATTCCCCACTGCACACAACAATGCTGCAGCCATTTTCTGATGAGGTTTTGTGGTGCCACTGAGGACCATGTGACATGACCTTCACATCACCAGCCATGCTGCTACAAAACACAGTTGAAGCACACTGTGCATATATACTAAGAAGCAACTGGCAGACGAAGATTTCTAATCTCAAAGCATGCTGTCAGTTGAAAAAGGGTCAAAAAAAAAATTAAAAAAGAAAAGTCACAGCTTAACTCTTGAGAACATCCACCTCCTTCAGCAGCAGACCCCCATGTAGGTTACAAACTTTATGTGAGCTGTAGATCTAATGTACTTGTGTTAAGAGCCTAAAGAGAGTCTATACTGCCCAAGTTGCCATAGTCTGTAGGAATCTGTCTGGCAGAATGCAGAGATTGTCTTATTGATGGTGACATTCAAAGCAGAAACAATACAGCTTGGTTTTCCAAACTAAAATGGAGCCGTATCTGATCTAGTTTGATCTCTCAAGCCTCTTAGCAAAGGCTGCAGATCACAGTGGTTTGACATTTTATCTCCCTCCACAAACTTCTGAGCATTCCCATGAGAGGTGGTGGCTGCTTTTCTTGCCTGCCAGTCAGCTGTCAGTCAAAGTTGGATGCAACACTCCTTTCCTGCTAAATGGCTGCAAGGCATGATTCAAATGAAGAGCTACTCAGCTGGTGTAATACTCATAGAACTCCAGCCAGGATAATCAGCATTCATAAAAGGTACCATTGAGCCTAATCTACAGAAAAGGCCAAAGGCAGAGAGTCCTGAGAGAGGAGGAGTAGAGAAGGGAGATGAGAGGGTAAGAAAAATACCAAAACAGAAGAGAGTAAGAGGAAAGAACTAGAAAGACAGAGGTGGAAGGAATGGAAGCTTTACAAAGAGGGATCGAGATGGAAAGGAGGGGGAAATTACATTAAATGGAGGTAGAGGATAAGAGTTGGGAGAAAGTTTATCTAAAGAGAGCAAAAACAAAAACAGAAGATGAGACAGTGAAGGAAAAAATCAACAGGTATGAAACACGGAGTCAAGGGGGAAAAAAAGGCAACAAATTGAACGACAGCTGTCCTCCGCACACCCTCCTGTTTCCCAGTCTGCTGAGGGAGGTCAGGGTAATGAGGATGTTTTTGTTCAAAGATAAAGTATGTGGTCCTGAATTGAGTCCTACCATCTCTCATTTTCACCGTGAGTTTTGACATTAAACCTGCTCCGCCCCCCCATTCTTTCCACTGCAGAATTAGAACACAAGCTATTGACTTCGGAGGGACTGATGGGGAAGCGAATATTCCTACAGGATATGTTTGCTGAGAGACAGTTAAAAATGGACTAGTTGGACCAGAAAACCAAGACAGTTTCAACAGCAGTCAGAGAGAGAAAAAAATGTACGTTATTTTTAAAAGTTGTTCTTCCACCTATTTGTATTTTATTGCACTTTCTGTTGTAAAGCACAGAAACAACACATAATGTATAAATGTCATTGATTCTGTGTTCCTAAGCCATTCACAAGTGGCCTTTCACATATCTTTCAAATACCAGACCTGCTCACACTCTTGTAACTGAACAATTAGCCAAGAGGCATGGAAGAGCAACCTTTTATTATTAAAGTTGAGGATTGGTGTGAGGTGAAATGATAGAAATATCTAAATGTCTCCAAACTGAGGTAACCAGGCAATTTAACTGAGCAATTAAACTTGATTGATGTGGGCAAATGAGGATAATGAACATTTTTATGAAGCATATTTTTTTTTCTTAGAGGACTAAATGTTAACCTTAAATATGAACTTAAAAATGGTAGGAATATGAAGAAGAAATGTGAACAGCAAAATCTTTTAGAACACTAGCAATAGGTGTATATAAAAGGGAATTGTGCTTATGTCTTACTGTATAAACAGTCAGACATGAATCTTCTGGGTTTTTTTGTGTTTAGTGTTTAAAACTGGTGGGCATTAACATCATAATCATAAAAAGAAAAGATTCTATATAAGCTAAAAAAAAAATCTTTTACTCATGCTGGTTTCACTTTTGCCTCTTCATTTTTTTTAACATCTGTTTAATCCAAACATCTACATGAAAATTTGAGATGTAAGAAGTCTGTTGTGAAAGATTCTAAAAAACAGCATTATTTCTATGAGCTGCCCAAATTACACTTGTAAAATCCTGTATCTGTTTAAACTACAAAAAACACATTTGCATCATAGTAGCTTTAGAGAGTAGGGAAAGAACAGTGAAAGGGGATGCATTCAGGTTTGAGATAATAAAAGAGAAAGGTAGTCTCTCTGAAGACAGAGCTCAAGGCAGTACAGAAGACAATGCTGTAGTATCATGTGAGTCACTGACCAGAACACTGCTGTTGTCCATACACTGTATACTCTTTATTCATTGAACCCAGAGCTTTCCATCCTCTAGGAGTTAATTGTCCAAGCACATAGGAAACCTTTTTTTTGGTAGCTGTGGGTACTGTCAGCTGTTAAAATGTGCTCCCCCGTTTTGTATGCCACACACTTAATTGTCAGCCCAAACACACAGCTGTATCTCCCTGGACAAGGATGTGCAGCTGCCAACGAGACGCTCGCAGTGTTATAAATACAAGTTGGTATTTGCTGTGGCGCTGACACCAGATTGATCGCTTTATTACCCATCCTTGTATTCCTGAATTTAATTCCTGAATATTTGTGAAATAAAGTCTTCTTTAAAAAAAGAGTTGAAATTCACGCCTCCAGTCACTCTAGTCTCAGATCTAATAATAAGGAACTTGAAGGAAAGTTCTAGACTGGAATTATTCATTGCACTGCTGAATAACTTGTGAACTATAGCTATGCATTGAAGTGTGACTGATGGGCACAGTGACATTTTAACCTGAAGATATCTTTTCTTCTGGTTCAGAAATTATGGCGCTTGGCAGGGATTCAATCCAAAAATAAAATAGAAGAATTACATGAGTGTCAAAGTAGAGAAGTGTCTAGCACTACTACCTAGCCAAAATTTGCAACATCTGAGTTGGGTTTTAAAACAGACCTAGTTGTACCTGTGGCTGCTTAGTACAATTTGAAAGGGGTGAGGTGAATGCAGCTTTAAATCACAGGTAAACAATGCAGTGGTTGTGCAACTGTATATAAAAATATACACTGAGTTTCCTAGAAATCTTCAGATATTCCAGGGGCAAAAAAAAAAAAAATCTGCCCTGTTCCAAGATTATACTCAGAGGTATAGTTACTATTTGTATGCACTTGACAGCTTTGACATGGTGGTCCCACTGGCTACATAAAATCCATGTACTGGCATCCATCACTGAGTTTAGAGAACAAACCTACAATTGTTACATAAAGGGATAGGATTCCACTTTCTTTAGGACTAAAGAAAGATCTGACCAAGTCTTAAATCTTACTCATTAACCCAGGAACAGTTTCTGGCAGTCTGCAATGGAAAGGACCAACTTGCTTTCCTGGTGACAACAGGCACAACAGTTTTGTAACACTGTCTGGCTGGCACTGAAAGGAAACTTCCAGACATACTTTTCATTTTTGCTGTGTCTTATTGATGTTCATATGGTTCAAGCAGTATGCTCGCCTGGAAGCTATCTGTTGTTACTACCTGTACAACCCATCATAAACAATCAACCTCTGCTGACAACTCCATTTTTCAAGGAAGATAAAGTCAAACTCCTGCTGGTATGTGGCTTGGCAAAGCAAAAAGGATACCGTGTTACTGTAGGCAAACCTAGAATCTTTTTGTTTGGTGTTGAAAGAACCTCTTGGAAAGATGAATTCACCTCTGTCAAGGAATGGTTTAAGGCTGACCCTGCTTTTGAGAAGAGGATGAACTAAATGTTATCACAGTATAGTTTCAGCAGTGTTTTTCTTTCTTTTGTCTGATTTCACTTCTGGCTACAACTATTCTGAAGGCAAGCACAGCAGTGTATTTCAGCAGAAGCAAATGAAACAGAAGAACCTCTCCAAGCCATTGCAAGTGGAGGGACTAAGCAACATACTGAGGCAAAATTATCTGGCTGTGAGCACGCACAAGGGGCTATTTAAACAAAGAAAATTACTTTCATGTAATACAGTCCATGCCTTTTCAGCATTTTAGGAAGTAATGAGTAACATTACTTCAGTGGTTAAAAGATATCATATCTTAATTGGATGGCATGATAACTAGCAAGAGAAATCTTCACTTTCTCTCAGATTTTAGTGCACTAGTGTTCTCTACTTACCTTTAACATTTTTGTTCCCCTAAAAAAGCAAGATGTGAAAAGTCAAACTAAAGTGGCTCCCCCATCTGCACTTTTAACATCTTTTATGCAGCTTTATTGGCAGACACTTGCTCAGTATTTGTTTTCCTTGCGTTGTAAGTTGCACTATGATACACGCTTGATGCCTTCAGTTTCCTGTTCCAAGCACAGTGACTATTTGTTATTTTTGTGATGCCTAAAGTTAAAAGTTACCCTTTTAACTTCTGTTTATTCATAGAGTATCTCAAAGCAATTTTCCATTCATTTTTGATGATTAAAATAGCCTCTCTTAGGCTCTAGATTTTGCATTCTGCCTCCAGAAGAACTGTAAGCATTGAGACCAGCCTTGTACATGTGACAGGACTGATGTACAGGGAGGTTAAGTGGCCTTCTGCACAGCTAAAAGTCAAAAATTTCAAAACAGAGATTGAAAAACAAAAAAGACCAGAGTTCGTAGCCCCTTCCCCACCCGCCCAGTTTGTATGATTAGGTCACCTGCCTCTCACTTCAATGGGCTGAGCACTTGTCATTCTCTTAAAAAGAAGAACAAATGCTGTGGCGCATCTGCGCTTCCATTATTCCTCATCCATCAGTCATATTTTATGTTCCACCACTTGACTTTCCCAAGTGCCCTTCATTTCTATATTGAATTGCACACACATACACACACTTGTCTTGTATTCCTCTTCGAAAGATTTACTGGCACTGATAGGAGTTCTGTGTACTGTCGGCCTCTGCGGAATAGAGATAACTCCATAATGAGGGACAGTTGAGAGGTTAGAGGCCCAGGACGACGATCCAGGAACAGCTTGCAGGTTTTAAACCATCATACGAGGGCTAAGAAAGGAGATAATGAGCAATGGGTGGGATGGGCAAGGATGTTATTCAGAAAATGAAAAGGCAGGAAATACAGTATGGTTAATGTTTATGATCATCATAATTGTGAATCTACTTGGCATCATCCTTGTATCCAAATATATTACACAATATAAGAGCCTTACAACCATCTGTTTCAAACAAACCGCATTTCCTACATTATGGCACATGATGGTACTTACAGTGTAACGATATACAACCTCCTCCCCTTCTTCCCATTTCACCTACAGAAGCAAGAAGATCCTGGGACCCTCAAGGCTATATTTCTTTTAATTCTTATTTTTCATTTTTGTGTCCCAAACAAAACAATTTTTTTTTCCACACGCTAATTACCCACTCATACTAGTGCTTACGTATTGGATCACATCTTTTCGCAGACTGTCCTGTTCTGCTCTTGTTAGCAGTCTGCACATAGTCCTGAATTGTGTGTCCCTAGGCTTCCAGCTGTAGAAAACAGCTGAACATATTAATCTTCCTCTCTAGGAAGAGACTACATGTGAAGTTCATGCTTTATTATGGATTATTTAGATTGCTGTTCTTTGGAGCTGCAATTACTATTTTCTTACTTGTTTGTATAGCACAGTAGCATTCTCACTATGAAGCTGCAACATCATGAATATAAATTTTGAAGGCTAACGACAGCTAAAATATAAAATTCCTCTTTCAGTCCTAAGACAAGCATTGTTACTCCACCATTTGTTGTTTACAGTCGGCTTACCAAATATAGTAAACCATGAAGCTTAGAGAAATCTCTTTATTAAATTAAACATATTGTCTCTGCCTCCCTTTTCTTTTGCTGCCATTTCCCTCACTGGTGAACATCGGTTCACAGTGGGGCAGCAGCGGGTTGAGAGCTGTGGCCAGTCAGTGTAACATTTTAAAACACAAACTGAAAATGCGTTGTGACATGAATGCCTACTGTTGATCCGTATGTGCTAATGCAGACTGTGGCTTGCTTTCACCATTAATGGGGTGAAAGGAACCTCAGCATG
The DNA here is from genome assembly GCA_013400955.1 of Drymodes brunneopygia. Taxonomy (NCBI): domain Eukaryota; kingdom Metazoa; phylum Chordata; class Aves; order Passeriformes; family Petroicidae; genus Drymodes; species Drymodes brunneopygia. Next base: position 133,408 of record VZTZ01043074.1, read on the forward strand.
CACTTGCAAGTACTTGAGGATGCAGTGAAGCTTGTAGTTGTCATGGAGGTCTGAGGTAGCAGATGAAGGAAAGTAAAGAATTGCCCTCTAAAAGGAAAAGAGAAGGAAAAAATATCAGTCCTTTCTCTCTTGTCTTCTAATTTCATAAAAAACCCCACCCCAAAATAGAAAAACAAAGGCTGTAAAGAAGTAAAATACTGAGTGAGCTGGAGTTAAAAACTTACATAACGATGTAAGAGGACGATGGGGGAAACATTAGCAAATGTTTATGTTAGAACTGTAATTCCCACTGTTTTCTTGACAGAGCTGTTTATTTTTGGAGTTTGTTGAAGACCGCAGTCCTTCTATCCCCAGCTTGCTCATGCCATGTGGTACAGGGCAGGGCTCCTGGAGATCTCAGCTGAAATGGCCTCTCTTTATAGGAATATTGTCCCTCTGGCATTATTTCATAGTTTGTCTCTTTTTGAAACATCAAGTGATGTTTCACATTAGATGTCTGCTGTAATAAAGGAGGTTTCAATGTGTTGCAGAGGCTCACATAATGATCATTTAGTCTTCTTTAGCATATTTGTCATCTCTGTCCATTCTATATCTTCATGTTGGAAGGCAACATCAAGTTCAGTCAAGTCATTTGTATAACTTCTGTGTTTAGCATCATGTTGTCATTAATGGAAAGTCAAGTTCTCCCCAAGAGACAGAACCAAACAACATGTGTGTACCTTTGGCTCTGTGACATACTTCCTTGTGCCTAGCAGTCCTTGCAATCAAGCTGATCAGGACACTGGCAGAGGATTTAAAGGGTATGCAAACTGAGGTGTCAGAGCATTCATTCATAGTTCCTTTCCACTTCATGTGGTTTTACACATTTCAGGTCAGTTGCTTAAAGCACAGTTAGTGCTGCTTACAGCTGCTAAAATTACTCAGAGAATGGGAACAACATAATTCCCACGTCTTGGGAATAACAGCTGCCAAGGGAGTTGCAGGCAAAGAGTTAATGCCTGTGGAAGAAAACTCTTGCATGTCTATTTGTGGTTATTGTAAACTCATGTGAGCTTGAGCCTCATGCTACTTGCAGGCAGATTCTGTCAGGATCTACACCATTCACCTTATAAATACCTGTTATTTTACCTACAGAAATATTTTATGAACAATTTCCTTCAGACTTTTTAGACTGATAGTATCACAGCAATTATCTGTGCTTCAGAGAGAATTCTTTTCTTTCATGAATACTAGAGATGATATAATTGGGAGAGCATAGACATAAGTATTCTCACCAAGAGAATTCCAGGTTCTCCAGTCAGAATTAATATGCGTTCCTAGATAAGCTGTGCTGGATCTTGAACCTGAATTGGTGTGTCTTTCCCTATTTTCAGAATTTAAGTACCTTCTCCAAAGACTATGGCTTTTCAGACGTTGTAGAAAGAAACATTTCATCACTGTCACCATCCTTAGATGCATCCAATTATTTTTTTATGGAACTGAGTGTGTCCAATTTACTTAAAAGGCTCGTGATTTATTGGTTTTTGTCTGCTGTGGATAATGCTTCACTCTACCAGAATTTTCTGCCTGACTCAAGGCTCTTTGGCGCCTGTGGGCAAAGTGCTGTTCCATACCCCTGAGCAGTTCTCCTTTATTCATGATGAAAGGGTCCAGCAGAACACACCCTCTGGTCAACTCATCAATCACCTGGGTGAAGAAGTTGTCTCAGGACATTCTGCAGAAACCTGGGTTGCTTGCACACAGACATACTGCCCTTCCAGCAAACGTAAGAATGATTAAAGTCCCCCAAGAGTACTATGATCTACAATCGCAGGGTTTCCTCCATCGGTCTAAAGAAGGCTGCATCTGCTTCATCTCTTTGAGCAGACTGTGGCAGATGCCTAATGTGATGTCTGGTGTTGGCTTGTCCTCTTATCCTCAAGATCTCGACTGATTTGTGACCTGTTCCAAAGCAAAGCTCCACCTACATATGCTGATTATTTGCTAATCCACCTCCTTTCTTTTCTGACCCGGCCTCTGTAAGGATCTATATGATTCTGCTGCAGTGTTCAGGTCATGTGAGCTGTCCCTTCACAGCCTTGTTAATTGCACTTTGAGGAATACTCATTTGAAAAAGAATCTACTTAATGCCAGACTTGGCTAACATTTCTGATAAAAATTTTTCTAGTTGAGGAATCTTCCTCAAGAGGGCCCTGTTGAGAGATAAATGTGTGGCCTTTTATATGGCATCTACTGCCTCACAAGTCCTTGATTATCTGGCTGTATAACACAAACTTCTGTTTAGAAACAAAGGTGGGGAACATGACAGAATGGGAATATTTTTCCTTTTCTGAGCTTCTGACCTATAGAACTAAACAACAGAGGCATGGAAACAGATTAAGGACTCAATTAAACTTGTGGATATGAATTAGTATCCTTTTTGTTAAGTCTTCATTTAAATCTGAATGTGGGTTCTCATTTGTTTTAGCATTTGTCTGTATTCTCCCTTCTCCATCCCCCTTCTTCCTTCCTGACACACACACTTTTATAAGCATATAAAATTCATACACACATTTCAGGGTTTGATTGTCAGCATCAAGCACTCAGAATATCAAAGGGTCACCTTTGTCAGTAAGCAAAGGATGAGCATTTGCTTTCAAGCACATCCATCAGGGAGTAGTCAGAAGCTGTTACTTGCCGAAGAAGCCTGATGTTTTATTCAACTATATCCCAGTAAAGACATTTCTGGATATTAGGCCAAGGGTTTTTTTATTTTGTTTTGTTTTGTAGTTCATCTTTCAGATAGATTCTCCCCTACCCCCACAGGAGAATAGAGGTTTTCACTGAATTAGAAATGTATGTGCTCATATACCTTAATTAAGGTGCTGTATTTGCTTACAATTTAGTTATGAAACATTTTTGAAAGTGCATGATTCCAAATAAAATATTTTGTTGGTGATTAAATAGATAATTCTGACCACTGATAAAGAGTAATCAACAGGTAATTTCCCAGAGAAATCAAAGATAAATAAAGCTGGACATATATATAGACTGATTTCACTAACTATACACACCACATAATTTAAAGACTAAGGCACATACACTAAAATTATTATTGGAGTGCATGTTTGCTGAATTTACTCTTTAAAAAAATTATTTTCTCCTAATCTCAACAGAATGCCTGCTGCCATCTTCTACTATATGAATTCCCTTTTCTAATTGACTAGTGAAGTACAGGACAGAAGTCCCATTATCGGCAGTGGAACAATATCAGGATATTGGAATTAATTTCCTCTGACTTGGAAAAAAGCTGTAAAGAAAGTTGGTTCTCTTGAATTGTAACACAATTCTAACTGAAAAATGAGGTTTAGGCATGCGTCCCTTTATGAACTCACTGTATTCCCATTGAATGTCATGTTAATTTTCTTTAACCTCACTTATGAAAGCAACGTATTCCTTTTCAAGGAATTTTTAAGATACTTCAAAATGCTACTTTAGCTAATATAGCCAGCCTTGATATGCAGAAACTCCCCCACCTACGCATCCAAAACTTTGGTAACCATCTGCTGGGGGTAATAACTAAAACCTGAGAACAATTAGGTTTTCTACCATTGCAGCTGCATTAAGGATAGACCGTCCCCACCCTCTAAATACAGCAAGTGGTGGCAAAGCCACAGTATTGCTAATCTTGATTCCAGTTAAATGCTACTCAATCTTTCCATAAAATAACACAGAACAAATTATACCCAAGGTTCTCAAATCATGTTATAATCATTACATACAGAACTGGACATTGTTAACATTTTCCTGCAGGGAGAATGTAAAAGCATCAAATAATGATCTAAGATCAGACAGGAAGACTGTGACAAAGGCAATATTAAAACTTGACAGGGTATTTGTGGCTACACGCCTGTCTTTCCTTTATATATCTTGTATTTTTGTCAAAGAGATACTCTTAAAGGTGTTTCACTCCTTGTCTGTATTTTTTTTCTATACCAAGAAGATCACCAGTGATGTCTCAAACTAAGTTTCCCATTTAGTCTTTAAGACTCAATGCTTGAAGCCAGTGACTGACTGTTCAGTTAAGGTGGTAGATTTGCAGTGGTGGCAATGTCTGTCTCCTAAAATGACTTGTATAGCTATTTCAAGAATTCAGAGGCTTGAATTTTCATTCCTGATCACTGAATTGTATACACTAGATAATTTTTTTTAATCTATTCTAATTTTCTGCTCAGCTATTCAAGAGAGTTTTCCTAGTACCTGAGCTAGGTTGTGAGAAGTCTGGAGTTGGCTAAGCCATTTATACTTTTTAGTAAGTTAATGTTGATGTCTCAGCTAAAGCAAATCCTCATGTCTGCCAGGTCCTTTGCTACCCCACAGTTTGAAAACACTGGCAAAAAGAAAGAATCTTGCTTTGACAAAGAAATCCAGATGTTTAAATAGATGGACCAAAAGCATAAAACAGGGATTTTAAACTCCCTTGGCCTTCCTTGAGAGAAGAACAAGATCTCCACGCTTTTGTGAGGATAATTGCAGAAAGTCTCTATGATGCTCTATTGTTACCATCCCTACTGTTTAGCTGAATAGAGCTCTTTGATCTTTCAAAGGCATAATGAAACCCAACTGCTCTAAGTAAAACTGGGAAAATTCAGTATAGAACCATGGAAATTTTTTTTATGTAAGTGAGGGGTCAGTTATTACTCATAGTCAGAATTGTTTTGAGTCCCTTAGAGTCTGAAAGGAAGACTGCTTCTTTCTTAGTGTTATACAGTAGTTCAAAGAAAAGCAAGAAGTTTGATAAAATGATATGAAACTCAGGGGCCCATATGTAAAGAGATCAGACTTGAAACCACGATCTCTTGTTCCTTACAAATTAAAGACCTGTTTGTCTTTGTAAAGGCAAACTTTGTAAATTCCTGCTATAATTTGGCTTAGAGATAATATGAAGAGGAGCTAATAAAACAGCATTACTACAGAACTGCAAGGCAGCACTCAGCTCAGAACATGGAGATACCTTTACCTAGTTTGCAGCTTTGCCAGATGTTCATTAAGGTCTGATAATCAGTCTCCCTGAGAGAGAAGGGCCGTCAGAATAAGGTACCTTGCTAGTTTGATGTACTGCAGTGCAGGACATAAGCTCTTGTGCCACTGTCCCTGTTTAATCACAGCTAAGAGCAGAAGCAGCTGGGGAGCCCAAGAGGGAGAAGACTTGAGAGGCCCCAGGCAGTGTTGAAAGGATTGACATACTCCAATTGATTTTTTGCAAAGCTGATTAGCTGTGGCTCCATGTTTGCACTTCAGGTTAGAAAACCCATTTGTGATTTTGAAGGGTGTGTAATAAAGGTATGAGTCACCAGAGTAGGCATGTTTATTCTTAGCTCCATACATTTCAAACAGAACAACAGGTTCCCAGCTACACTTTGGGCAGCCTGTTCCTTAAACCAAGGATCCTAACATCAGCCAAACTGTAGTCCCTGTCTCAGGCCATGTGGCCTCCCATATGGCCCTCAGAGAAAGAGACTTCCAGCCTGCCTGAAGGGTGTGAGCCTGAGATTCCAAAGTGAGAGAACACATTACATCTTGTCTCTGGTCTAATGGCAAATTCTTATTCCATTGCCCTTTATATTTCTTATTGTTTTCATTTTTTTTCACTCCAGCACCCTGTATTCCTATTATGGTGACTTTTCTGTGTTCTATTTGTTTTGAAATCAAATGCCACCATCTTTTATACTCAGTTTGCCTTTTGAGTATCTGGTTGCTTCTGAATCTTGAAATATGCTTAGTGCTTTTTGATCTGTTCATTTTCTGAATTTGTTCATCTCCACAAAACTGGTTTTAGCCTTTCCTGGTGTTATTCATTTACAGGGAACAGATTGGCACTGCTACTTTTGCGAATGAATGGGAAAGTTCACTGACATTTTGATACTCTCAAGAAACAGAAAGACAGCATCACCATGATATTTTTTTAAAATTCTCAAGCAATTCGTAATACAGGACAATGTGTTTTGCAGATGATAGTGCTGTTACTGAATGCTTATAGTTTTTTTCCCAGTTTGCAGTAGATGCAAGTTTAGCACTTTTTTTTATTCTTGAATCTCATGGCTGCTTGCTTCTTTGTTGTTTTTTCTTTAAAGACAGTACTTAGGTTAAAGGGTGCCCTTAGAGGATATTTTTGTTTTAACCTTTGCATGTTATCCACTGAGGTGGTTATCTTAATAAAGCATTTGAATTATGAATAATAGTTCAAGTATTGAATTCCCATATCCTTTACCGTTTTTTCTTATTATTGTTTCAATATTTACTGAGTTTTTCTGCTAATCTGCCTGTTTGAATGCAACCAGGGTTGAAACGCTTTTTGTAAACAAGGTATCTTGCACATAGTGTTCTTTCTATAAAAACACAGCCTGCTATGTATTATTATATTAATAGGATTCCACAGCTGAATGAATCAGGTTTTGAGGTATTCTTGGGTTTTCTATACTAACTCTTATGGATCAAAAAAGTAAGCACAATCAAATAGACATAGTATATTTCTCAGTAACTCCAAAGAAACCAACACCCTAAAGCTGCAGGAACCTCCTATACTCTCAGTAATTCTTCACTGCTCTGTTTCATTAATTTTTTTTGGATTTAATGTTTTCAATCAGGAGTTGGACTACGCGATGATCCTGATAAATCCCTTCCAACTCAACATATTCAGTGGTTCTATGATTCTTCATTTCAGTCCTACGCTTTATTATAAGAATATACTACAGGAGAAAAAAAGAGCTATCAAAAACGGAAGGAATAGAAACAGGAAAAAATGCAACATTCATGAAATAGGAGCTATTAAGAAAAAAATCTAACAGACAATGTGTGGTCATAAAATGGAAGGAGAAGGAGCAGAAAAAGGAGAAAAAACCTGAGTGTTTTAGTCAGGAAGAACTAGTTTGATATAGCAATGAAAATAGCAAATCTTTGTACTCATTTCTAACACAGTTAGGAAAATATTAACATTGTTATTCCAAGATTTATGTCCATTTGTACAGAAGGAAGGCCAGTTGAAATGCAGCAATCACAGAAAACCGGCTAGGAGCATCAGCCCTTCATATCTGGCCTTTTCTTCACTGGCTCTTTTTGGAATACACTTGACTTGAAAACAAGATACTGAGGTTGTAAACAGGTTTCCAGCCAAGAACTCAGAAGTGCCTGTTTTGCAAGCAAAGACTGTTTATAGGCTGGGAGTCTAGCAAAAAAAAATAATGAGAGCATACAAAATTATTATCTATAAATGCAGGATGCAAAAGAATGTATGTATGTGGGAGGAGGCTCTTTAAAACAAAAACAATGCTAGCACAAGAATAGCTCATCTAGTTTGGGAAACGAGATCTTTTCTACTCTCCAGAGCAGCTGTTTCTTCAAGCAGGAACTGTGAACCTGTTGCACTTTTTTCTTTGCTAGGCATGGCAAGAGCCAAGCAAGATAAAACCACATTAACAAACTCAAACACTCAGGAATTAGTCACTCTGAACCATATTCAGGTTTAGTGTATTAACCATGGTATAGGAACTGTACTTAGCATACTAAACTAATCACTTACGATAGTTAACCAATTCAATTACTCCATAAACTGTGACATTTTAAGGGCAAGAAAATGATGAAAAATGAGGACTACTGATTGCTTAGGACAGCAGATCTCAGGTTAGTGAGGAGATACAAAAGAGTGGGAATCTACTCTAAGTACCTGTGGTAAAAGTTTAAATACAACCCCAGTGTGAAAGCATTGTTCCTGACAGCTGTACATCAGGAATCATGGTGCTGTGATCTGATAGCACTGGGTCTATTTACATTTCTTTTTAACCTTGTTGAATATTTTTTTATTGTTTTATTTTCTTGGAAAATGACAGTGTTTGAACCTTACTTCAAAGTCTGTCTCTTGATTTTTGAGGCTATAGAGTATAAATCTTATTATAATCTTCAAATTGCTTTGTATAAGAATGGAAAGGAATCATCTATTCTAGTTCCTGTAAGCACCAAGAAGATTTGGACTCACTGTAGCATTTTTCTCCCATTGTCTTCAAAATTATTTTTAAGCATCTAACCATCTAATAATCAGCTTCAGCAGTCTAGCCTCTCTCTCTGTCCATTGGTGTCCTCTAATTAGCTCTGTGAAGTCCATTAACTTATTTCCGTTTAATTTAATAGAGGAGTAAAGGTGTCAAAATCATTAATCTCATGTACAGCTTGAAGAACAGTAGCTACATCAGGCAAATAGACCTGCTTTTTGCCTTGACTGGTTAGTCAGCTGGCTGTTCCATAGATACACACATAAACCACCAACAGCTGTGGCCCATCATAGTTCTTCTCCAGCAAGTATGTAGGGAACATGAGAAGCAGCACCATTTTGCAGTTTCTAGAGGATTTAAGGACAAGGGCCAGAGCAGGAAGTGTCCACCACCATGCAGTGAGGTGAGTGAGATGAAGGAGACAGGAGGCTTTGGCTTAGGGCTGAGTTAGATAGGGAGATTATGTGGTTTATGGAAGGATCCAGAACTTAGCATGACTGAGACCAAAAAATCACGGTACACACATATGTAGGAAATCTGCCATCTCTTACTGGATCTCTTCATGGACCCTCTGGAATATCTTTTGGAAGAAAGGATCTTTTATGTCTTGAAATAAATTATTTGTGTAGGTGTTTTCCCTGATGATACATGATATATTTTGTGTTTATGGAGGTATATGGAACCCATATGTAGTGTTTTGGGATTATTTTTTGTGTGTTGAAAAGAAGTCTGTACTTAAACTTCAGCAAAATACATATAAATACTTATTACCTAATGTGCAAAGCCAGTGACATTTTCCTTTTAACACAGAGTCACCAAGTGGAGTGAAAAGTTTGGTGCTGATTATTTGATGATACTAAAGGAGCTGGTTATTACAGTAATTGAGGGGTTTTGTTCATGCTGTAGGGGTAAAGAGCACCAGGAGAGCCAAGGAAGAGTGCAAGGTTATTATTACTCTCTCTATTACAGTATTAGCAGTCTCTTTTTGTGTGCTTTGTTGTCTCTGAATGTTTCAGTACTGCACTATGTGACCTCAAGCAATACATGTAGTTGAATTTGTTCATTATTAAACAGTATTTTGGTGTTTGGATATAGTAAATCATGTGCTGTGAATATTCCCAGGAGTAAAACCATGATTTTCTTCATTAGATACCTACCAACTGCTTGCTTACTATTTTAATAGTTGCTCTATTTCATTAATGTGTTAAGAGACAAAAATGGGACCACAACAGCCCCAGAATATCAAGTCCCTCTTAAAGACACAAACAGATAATAACACACAACAGGCAGCTCATTTGTGGATAATTGTAGGTTGATGGTTCAGTGTGTACATCCCAAGGTCAATTGATTTTGATCTTTGCAGAGATTCAGTAACTGCTCTGAAATTCAGTGACAAGCCTGTAATATTCACAGAAGGAAAGGGAACTTGGTCTGTAGGGTGAATAGAAAACCATTTTACCCACTGAATTGCCAGGTATCGTAACCAGCAATATGACATTAGTGGGAGCTAAACTGCAATTTACAGCTGTCTTTCATAACCTAAAGCCACTTCATAAATGAGATTAACTATACTGTTTAAATCAGTGTTACAGAATGAGGTAGAGGAGGGGTGTTATTTAACTCTGGAGAATAGTCGCGGCCTGCAATTTCAATTTTTTGGAATTTAATTACCTCAGCTGTAAAAGTACATTTTCAGTACAACCTTGTTGCAAATATCTATGCTAGAAAGCCATTTCTCTCTAGTGTATTCCATTTAAACACACAAAAAAAGTTAGTGGTTAGTCTTAACCTAGTAAAACATATGGGATCTCACTTCGGTTATTCAGTTTTGGTCGTGATGTTTCATAAAGTTTCATATCAAGGTGAATTTAGCATGTTGAAAAAAGAGCCCTGAGTTCACTGCCCGGCCTGACTGTCGCTGTCCCCCTGCCCAGAGCCCAAGATCCCAGGTCAGCCACATGGCCCTGCCCCAGAAACACCACAGCAGGGCCAGTCGCCTGCTCCTGACAGCCCTGCCCAGCCATCACCATTCCCAGGAGGTTCCCAGGACCCAGCAGTGGGGCTGTCCTGGTCACCTGTGGCTGCCCTGCTCCTGTCTGGGGTGGTGGCACAGGCCATGGCCACCAGGCTCTGCCATCACCCACCTGGGGAGTTGCTGTTCCCTGCACCACAGCACTTTATAGTCCTACTGCAAAAGCACTTGGAAGATGGCCTTAAATTCTTCCCACATGCTTTGCTGAAGGAATTCCTGTGTGTGTGGAATGGATCCAACTTAATTTTTAAAATCCTAGGCAAATTTCACAGAAATATTACTTTAAAATGAAGCAATGCTGTCTGTTAGAGATGAACACAAATGCTGTCAATATAGTCAGTCCAAAAATAAATTAAAAAATAACATGTTCGTGTAAAAATACTTTGAACAGAGATTTCACTTCCTTTTTCTTTGACGTTGTGCTGAAGATAGTCCATTGCCACCACTCTTGGAGAGTTTGGAAGGCTCTGCCAGAGATACTGTAGAGAATGAAGTTACTCTGGATTGTGGCTAATTTTGGGGAGGGGGGGAAACCCAAACCAAAAAACAACCAACTCTCATTTTAAAGTAATTATGTATATGATAACAAGCAGAATGTCCAATCCAAGGAGCTGTTGCTGCAGTCCTGAGTGCACTTTAAACACCTCTTCCTTCAGGAGGAATGCAGCCTTCCCCATGTCCAGGCAGATGTATTTGAATGGTTTGGGCCAGGAAATTTGGGAGGAACAGAAGAAAGATAGTGGCTGGAGAGTTTTTATCTGACTATAAGTCATTAAAAGCAAAACCAGATGGTTCACTTTACAGTGGTATTAAAGTAAAATGACTAAAAGTATGCCTAGAGCATAGTAAAATCTTTAATTTGTCGTTCATCCTCAGTCTTAGCCAGTGATTGATGGACAATGTCAGAAGAGTGTCCAGATTAGATTCTGAATGAATCAGTTTATTATAATATTAACACAGTGAAATAGCTGATGCATTTACTTTTTATTGCATAGACTTAGTTCCTCACCATTTTGCTTACCTTTGGGGTACTGCTCAGTTCAGCCACCAACTGAAATGAATGCCAGTGAGTAACACTGGGTTCTGACAGAAGTAAGGAATCTGTTCTAAAGTGGAGTCCTTAAAAAATTGGCTGAAGCAACTTTGTCTTGAGGAATGGTAATTTGATACAGCCCAGATTATGTGAGGGCTGTCTCAAACATTTTATTCTATCCCATGACCATCTACCATGGCCATCTTATTTGACTAACTTTATGCAGAGAATAATGGACACTCTTTTGCAATATAGGTGAGTAAACAGAGTGAAGCTATAATATCTTGTCTTGGCTAGCAACAGTCCTGCTAAAAGCATCTGCAGTATAATTTATGCACATACTTCATTACAGCAAACCTTTGCAATGAGGTCTCTGGGTGGTGAAAAATAGCTTCAACTTAAAAGGAAAATGGGGATGTTATTACCATTCATTTCATTCTCTTAACCTTACAGTGGTGTTAAGTTTTATATACAAAACCCATCAACTGTATTTTTAAGTACATCTCACCTCCAGGCCTTTCTTCAGGACTCAATTTGCACCATTTTTTTGTCCTTTAATTTTATTTGCAAATTTATTTTTTTTAACCTGATAACAGTAGCAATTTCCCTCTTCTTATAGGTCACACAAACTAAATATTACTTCCAAGATAAACTGACACTTAAGGAAAAATAAAAGAGAATACTGTCTTTGCCTGGGTAGAACTTTTCTACCAAACAAACAGTCAAGGACAGATAAAGTAATCTAAAATAATAAATCTTTTTCCTTGTATTTTTCTCACAAGGGAATGTTGCAAATTTATCATCAGTGAGAAACTTTTCTAGAGATCTGCTTGGTTGTTTTTTTGGTTTTTTTTAACTTATAAAAACTTTTTTTTTTTCGGAATAGAAGGGAACAAAATCCAAACTATTTTGGTAATATAGTTATTGTCCCAGCAATTAAGCAGGTGGTGTGATACAGGTCTATCCCCCAAAAACCTTAGGGCGAGAACTGTCGTCCTTTCTGAAATCAAACAGATTTCAGTCATTTTAGAGACCCTTTGTGAACCATGTTGATGAGGCCACACATGATGATATGCTGTAAGTTCATTGTTGCTTTCAAGAGTGAGTATTCAGCCAGCTTTAGCTCTCTGTAATACACATGTAGGGCATGACCTCCCCCATGTCAAGTTCTCACAGTAAATAATCCACACACAGCCTGGCTAACTGAGCACTTAGTTTGTTCTGCCATGTCTTAGGAAAGTTGTAAAACTAAAGATACCAAGGTTGGAAAGGATTTTGTCAGAGGGGGCATTTTTTTTTCTGAAAGTTAATGATTTAGATGGAGGTCTAAAAATTGAACCGTGGATATTCTCAGTGTTGATGACACCAAGAAATACTTTGTCTTGCTATCCAGAGTCACACTGGGTCTTACACAGGTGGGTTAATTTTGGAGGAGAAGTGGAAATTTCATAAACAATTGGCATGAAAAAATTATACAAGTTTCCATTTTTAGTTCTCTAAGTAGTCTAGGCTAGTTAAAGAATATTATGGAAAACTATTCCCAGTGGTTCCAACACCTTTTCTATCTTGACCTTTTTTTGCTGCTTTGTTCATTGAAACCAAGTTTAATTAAAATGATGATAAAAATGAGCTTGGGAGTTCAGCCTTTACCAAGTCTCAAAACAGCACTATCCCATGACTCATACAAATTAATGATAGTCTGTTACTGAGGGCTGTTTTCGTCCCATTCTGATACAGACAAAGTTAAACAGGCTTTCAAGGCAAACAGAAGTTGAATTTTTGATGTGAAACAATCATAAAAATACACAGTTTTAGAACAGAATTATTTTCATGCCTTTTCTGTTGCAGGTTGCCTTTGAGGAAAGTTCTATTCAAATAACCCATTGAAATTACTTCCTGCAGTAGACTTCTAGTCTGACTTCTTAACAAGCTGGTCTGATAGATGTTTTTTAAAGTCTGAAGTTATGTCTAGTAAATAATATAACTCCTGTAGGCCCCCTGGCCAAGGAAATTGGCCAGCTGAATAGGACCCAAGAGACCTAAACTCTATTCCAAATTTCAAGACTAGCCTTCTGGGAAACTTTGTTATCCAAAAAACAGAGCAAATGATATTGACTGGTTTTGTGAAGGGATGTGAAATCTATTCATAAAAAATTCTGTGCAGGACCTACTTATTGCTATTCTTATTATCAAGAGAAAGGGCTCCGTGCAAAATTACACAGAATGCCCATTTTCTCCCTGAAGGATAAAATTAAGAAGAGTGCTTCAGCATGTCTGCTAATGATTAACTGTGCCACAGTTGTGATATTTTGTATTATTGGACAGTCTCGGAATATGTGGTGACAGAGAGTTTTGCCCTTAAAGGCAGAGTTTTTGCACAGAATATGCTTTCTCTAGGGATCATTGGCATATGCACGCACAGTAGAGCACTGGGCCACCAAGTGTGTTGTCTGTGGATTTCTGATTTGAGCAGAAAGTTGGAGGAAGCCCAAAACATTGACCATATGGTCATGCTGGAGGCTGCCCTTCCAGCATGGTAGGGGCATAGCCAGGCACTGCTGGAGTCTATGCCAAGATTCTTTAAATTTACAAATCTTTCTGTCCTCTGCATGCTACCCAGCAATGCTAAGTGCTTTGCAAAACACTCAACTAGGGGTTTTTTTCCTAACTTTTTTTCAGGAAAAGAGAAACAAAGAGCTGGTTGAGTCCTGACTCATAAACATGTTTTCTCTATGGAATAAACAATTTCCAGGAATCTGCTACCTAACAGATTTTTTTCCCCGTTAACTTCACCACCTATGCTCTGACTTTGGAAGCCATTTTAATGTTTCATTTCTTAAAAATTTTTATTTTCTCTAATGTGACAATAAAATAAATTGTAGCTGAGTAGCCTGGATTTTAAGGCCAGGGGAATAAATAAGGCTTTATGAAGGAATGCCCATAAGGATATGATTTAATCAGTTACACCTTTTGTGTCACTCAACAGCATTTCAAGAGATGTGGAAATCATCTGGGGAAATAAAAGATGATGGTTTGGGCAGCTCATGCTTTGTATGTTAATTACCATAATTCTCTTATTTCCCTTTCCCCTACCCTGTTTCAGCTTTGTCCACTCCCTTTTGGATAAGGCAGTTGATCACTTCCAGTGCTGTAATGGTGTTATACCTGCCTGCCTCTGCCCTTAGTTTGTCAGATCTGTGAATGCATGTATTTATCTGTTGTTTGTGTATGTATTTGGTAGGTTATTTTATTGTACATTGTGCAATATTTTACATAATATCCATGGAGCTTGAGAGCCAAGCACCCCAAATTTGAACTCAAGGAGTGGCTTGACTGGTCACTTTTTAATCCTTTGCTTACTGCAATTCTCAAACCCACTGGTTTCCCACTGTAGGAGAATTGTCCTGTACATTCCTAGGATTCCACCTAAGCCACTAGCATTTGGATGTGATTGATGTATATTTATCTTGGGAAAGTGGTCTGCAGCTTCAGTTCATAGTTATCCTCAGGCAATTTCTTATAATATTGCAGACCATTTCAATTCTGTCATCAAGACACAACTCTATCTATTCACTGCTTCTACTGTAGTATCACCTCGTTTCCCAAAAGCTGTGTACAGCCTTCTGGCTGAGTATTACTGATAGGAAAGCATAAATCATGGTATCAGTTAAAGTATCTAGAATTGTTTTCCAATTATTTATTTATTTTCCTTTCTTTTTTCTTTATTGCCATTTCACCACCAGCTGCATTCAGACCAGGATAAAGGAGATGGATCACTTAAATACATCCTTTCTGGAGATGGAGCAGGAGACCTCTTCATTATCAATGAAAACACTGGTGACATCCAGGCCACAAAGAGACTAGACAGGGAAGAAAAGCCTGTATACATACTCCGTGCTCAGGCTATAAACAGAAGGACTGGAAGACCAGTGGAACCAGAATCTGAGTTCATCATTAAGATCCATGATATCAATGACAATGAGCCAATGTTTACAAAGGACGTTTACAATGCCAGCATTCCCGAAATGTCAGATGTTGGTAGGTGCTAACTAACAACTGATTTCAGTGTCTGGTCTGGCTTTTTTCTGTGGAGTTATTGAAGGGCCCAGAGTTTACAGGTATTGAATAGAGACATCTGCTGTTTGAGTCTGGAGTAAAAGCACCTGAGACATCAAAAAAAAAAAAAAAATCCAGGAAAATAGTGGCAACAGTTTGCTGGAATTAGAGATGTCAGCTGGGTGAAACATGCTCCCTCTGTTTTACCACAAAAAATGCAAGTTAATAGCATTTGGTTTATTGTCAATGAAAGTGAGTTGAGCTCTGTTACATGTCACCTGAGTTTAATACATGTTGTTAACATGATTTAGTAGCAGTGTAGTAATACAGTATTCCGTGGTCACTTGTGTCCATACCACTCGTAGATCTGTTCAGCAACCCTTCTTTAGTTCAGGAAGGTAAACAAAATGGAAAAGGGCAGGTGCAGAAGGGGTTGTACACATTTCTGTCAGCCACTGCTATGACCTTTGTTGTTGTTTCCATGCAAAGGAGCTCCAAAGTCCCTTGAAGTCCCCTGAAATATTTCTATAGATTTAAAATATATTCAGCTGTAAAAATCCATCACGATAAGGAAAAAAAAAGAACTCCTTTGGAAAATTATTTTAAGATGAGATCTTTTCCTGAAAAGTTGACAGGTTTTGATTCTTAGGGAGGTCATTTTGATTTCTGTGTCAGAGAGCAATGGATAGTTGAATTCCAAGAAGCACATTTCTAATTTGAAATAACATCCAGGGAGGGAAACATTAATTAATCATGATCAAGAATGAGATTACAATAAAGCTCAAGCAATATGAAAATAAAGACTTTGGGGCATACACTCTTCCCTCATTCATGGGACTTGTCACGTGGATAAAAACTAATCTGGTGAAGTGAGAACCTAATATTCACATTTTAATACGTGAACACTTTATTCACAAATGGTTTTAAATGCCAGAACCTGAGCTAATTTTTTATGTTTCTTGACACTTTGTCTAAGATTCAACACCATTTCTTTCTCTAGAAGACACGTGAGGAACCATATTTACATTCCTGTGTCAGATACCTTACAAGCATGAGTAAATTCACAAAAGTATATTCTTAACCTAGATTCAAATTCTGAATGCTTTCAATATCTGGAAAGGGGTGCATTTCTGTTTCCTTCATGAGAAACACGATGAAGAATCCACATATCCAACCAGTAACTGAGTTTGAATGAGCTGAGAATAAGACAGGTATCATTTTGAGTTTATGTCCTTCATGAACAGAGAAAATTCTACAAAATAAGAATATTCTAACTTCCTGCCACAAGTCTGACCTGAACGTGAATTATTTTTTCTCAACATCATAAACAGTCTTGGCCATCAAAAAAACCTATTAATTTTTATTTTCTTTAATTTTTTATTGCAGGTACCTTTGTTGTGCAAGTCACTGCAACTGATGCCGATGATCCTACCTATGGGAACAGTGCTAAAGTTGTCTACAGCATTCTCCAGGGACAACCATATTTCTCTGTTGAATCTGAGACAGGTCAGGGGACCTTATCTGTCATTCTGTGACAATGTCTGTAATTCAAAATGACATGCTAAGCCAAGCTAGGATATATTGCTAAAAAAACTTTGAAGAGATTACATCTTATTCAGTGCAAAATCTGACAAATTTAATAGAGCAATACATCTGTAAACATGACACCTACATTATTTTAATCTTACCAGCAAAGTCTAATAAATACAATTAGTACTGGATGTGAACCAGTTTTCAATCATTTTTAACAAGCAGTGGGCACAGAGACTGCAGTGGGTGCTTAAATTAAACCAAATAGGTTGGCTTTTAGATGAAAGAGAGAAACAGGTGGGTGTGGAAAAAAGTGCTTAATCCTAATAGATCTTCATAATGGCTAAATTAAGACTGAGGGTTTGTTCAGGTGAGTTTTTTTCGCCGTCTGCTTCTTCAAAACTTGTTCAAAGTAATTATAATTTCTGTACATCTGCAACATATCACTTTAATGCTAATTTTATGAAAGAAATCTTAATTAAGAGTAATGATAGAAGAGGTAAAATTGACTGTTGCACTAAACTAGAAGATCACAAATAGAATCCCAAAGTTCTGAGTTCTGTTTTTGGAAGATGTTTAAATTATACACAGTGACTGGAATTTTTAATGGTCTGACTAACAGACAGCTTTGGAATCTGTGCATGTACAACAGACATATGTATTCTGTCTGATGGAATCTGGTGTACCATTGACTGCCTGACTACATAGATAGTCTTTTCCCAAACTTTTTGACTTAGTTTTCCATAAAGAGACAAGGGATCTCAAAAAACTCTTTCAGTGGAAACATCCACTGTGTTAGATTGTGGGAAGCTGGGGAAATTGGTTGTCCTCAGTATCTTTATAGGAAAGAAATATATTATCTCAGACAGTTAATCAGGTTTAGGATTGTTTCTTCCATAAATCTTAGAGACTCAGGCAGGGAAAAGGAAGGAGAGACTATATAAGAGTGAAACCTGAGTTGAAAGGGTGTACACAATTCTGAAAAGAGGGAGAGTTAAGATCAAAGGGAGCTTCCCTTCAAGCATAAGGTATTAAGATAGCACAAGCCAGGATTTTTGCACTGATGCACTCTTTCTGACTTGGACAGTGCAGTATGTTCTCTTCTAGAGTTATAATAAGCATAAAGTATCTGGGAGTTCACCAGTAAAAAAAAACTTCTATCAAGAGGTTTGAATGGGGCACGGGAAGCTAAGTAAACCACTGTCTTGATCTTCATGCCATGGAAATCAATTGCAGAACTCCTGGAGTGAAACATGTCTCTTTCAAAGCCACTGTGAATTTTGTCATGGATTTCAGTACTTGAATTTCACCCCTTTTGCCTACAAAGGAGTCAGTTCTTACCTTAAGAGACCCATTGAGAATGCAAACATTTTGCTTCATGGTAAATCTGAATGATTGAATTTCAATAGGAGCTGCCCTTATAACTGATATTTGTGCCTTTGAAGAAGGAAGTGACTGGCAAATCATTTCAATCAATATATAAATAGAAGTATGTATACTCAGGCATGTTTGGATGCTCATAATTTTCTTAATTAATTTCTCTTCTTCCATTTAATGTTGTTGCACTCTTTAATGGTGTCTTGCTGAAGTTAGCTTTTCTTTTTTTGCCACATCTGTCAAAATAATGAACAAACAGCCTTTTTCCAGTTCAGTGAGAGATTTTAGCATGGAACTGAAAGAGGGTAAATAGTTATGTTAAATAACAAGGCTCACAAATAAGTAGAACATCTTTCTGTGGGTACCACTTATACTGTGTCTGTCACATAGGCAGGAGCCTGAGATGTGACATGATGGGTCTGTAATTTAATGAACCATCTCATAACAGTAAATATTTGTACTGGGCAAAGTTTCCTTACTACACAGAGATTGTTTTGTTCTTTTAATAAGAATTTCCATCAAAGTCACTACCTGTGAACTCCTGACTCTTTAGTTTTCATGTTTACAGGCATTATTAAAACTGCTTTACTGAACATGGACCGTGAAAACAGAGAGCAGTACCAAGTGGTCATCCAGGCTAAAGACATGGGAGGCCAGATGGGTGGATTATCAGGAACCACCACCGTGAACATCACCCTGACTGATGTCAATGACAATCCACCTCGCTTCCCCCAGAGTATGGAAAATTTACATTCTATGTTCTAACACCAAAATGGACAAAAATGGTTCTTGTTTTGTTTTTTGTTTGCCTTAGATACTGTTTCTTCTATTGCAAATTTACTGAGTATCGAATTTCCTTTAGGAAAGCAATAATAATAATAAGCAATAGCATCACGCCAAGGTTAATTGCAGTAACTGGGAAACAAATATTTAATATTATCACTCCAGTTACAGTTGACAGTCTGAGAGGTGCATTAATGTGCAGAAACAACTTCTATTTTTCCTACCTATTAAATAACTGATCAACGTAATCTGTATTTCTTGTTCACTGTTATTTCTTCCAGACTTCATGATTGATTGCATTTTAAGGTATCTGTTGTAATCTAATATATTTAAGTTTTGAAACAAGTTTATTTCAGTATGCAAAAATATCCCAAGAACAAATGTATAGAAATGAGTGTTTATAACCAGAAAGCATTTGCTTCAATGGATTTTCCTATATTCTTTGCATACAGAAACAAAAGCACGTACATAAATATACCAGGTATTTCTATCTATTTACTTCCCCTATCTCAAATAATTTGGTAGATATCTGTGTGATGCTTATGAGAATCAATTGAGCAAGCTCTCTTAGAAAGTAATTTCTATTAATGACCATTCATTGCCATAAGGGATTTAAAGTGATTCAGCTTTCATCCTTCTCTCTTTACTTCCTTCTTTCTCTCTCTATTTTTTTTCCTTTTTTACTTTGTCTAACCACTGCACTCTGTATGATGTGTGTGTATCGCAGTGTCAGTGTGTGTCAAAGTCAAGAGCAGCAGTTACAGAAAATAATTGCAGATACTATCAGACAAATCAGTGAGCTTTGGCAGTTAAGTCACTGGGAAAGTTATTGGAAGCAACTTGTCATTTAGGTTCAAAGTCTGTTCTTAGCTGTGGGCAAAGAGTTTCCACTTAAATTAGAGCAACTTAAGAAGAAATATAACACTCTGCCCCCAATGAGTTAATTATACATCTCTGGACGTAAGTGTCTTCAATATAAAAGCCAAAGATACAGCTTCATAATGCCAACACTCCACAAGCAGAGGTTTTTTCCAACAAAAATTCAGTGTAGTACATTTTTAATAGGCATTTGAGCTGGATTCAGCTTTACTGTTACTAAGCTGCGCTGGCTTCTGACAATTCTTATTATTTGCCCTTTGGCCTCAAAACATTTTTCATACACAAAATTCTGATATGGCCAACAGAGACCATGGGAACATCCAGAAAGGGACATCTGTTGCTGAAGTTACATGTTTCTAACAGAGCAGATAGAAAAATTAGTAACTTTTGCCCACATGAAAGTACACCAGAAGCTGAAGGCTTTTGCCCCAGGAAGGCCTGTAGGCCCAGCAACTCACTAAGTCACCTGCACATGGCCAGCATGGACAGTGGACTGAGAGATAGTGCCCAAAGCACCTCGAGACTGACTAACCAGATTTCCCTCTGTCTGCTGTAGGCACATACCAGTTCAGAGCTCCTGAGTCTACACCACTCGACTCCCCGGTTGGCAGGGTAAAAGCTAATGATGCTGACGTGGATGAAAATGCAGAGATTGAATACAGCATCACTGAAGGCGACGGATATGACATGTTTGGAATTACCACAGACAAGGACACACAGGAAGGAATTATAACTGTGAAAAAGGTACATATCTCAACACACTTAATGCCAGCCTCTGAAACACCAGTCAAACCTTTATCTAGCACACACTTGTTTTTCATTTTTAGTGCAACGTGTATGTTTTGTTTATTTGAAATCTATCTGTTGGCAACCTCTACATATGTAAAGTTTATTTTATGCAAGCAATCGGTATCCTTCCTCTTACACCTACTTTACTAAACCAATGCATAAACTTCAGAGGACTCGAGAGTACATTGCTTACGGTGTGGAGTGCAGCTGAGACAAAATTCTACATCCTGAACATATCCACAGAAAAACCCAAGGAAGCACAACCGTTCGACTGTGTTTTTCTCCCTATGATGCTTACAGGATTTTCTCACTTTATAGAAGATACTGTGTTAAGACCACAGTAATAATGAGTATCACATTGCCTATTTTTCATTATAAGAGGATATCAATTGTACAGCTATATTATACTAAAATACATAGACAAATTTCTTTTGACTCACATTTTGTAAAAATTTAATAAATCTATCAGCATGCTTTTGCTTTAGAAAAAAAAATCTCAGTGCCTTGCAAGATCACAGTGGACATCATCTACTGGGTTGCACATTGGTTGTCAGAAAAGGTTTGAGAAATATTGTTTACAGAGAGTTATCAGGCAAACTTGATAAGGTTACAGATATCATCCTTCATCAGTTCAAGTTCAGTCATCACTAGATAGACATTGTGTAGATTTTCTGAACATGCACTGGCTTGTTGATATCAGTACGACACCTGTCATTACTTGTTTTTTAGGAGATGCCTTCCAGGGTCTGACTATGATACCAGTCTAACTCCCTTTGTATTTCTGTCTTCTGCTGACAGAAGCTGTGAATTTTCTACAATATAATGGAAAAACGGGGTGTCTCCTCTGTCCCCTTATTTCTCCAAGTAGTAACGGAGAATCTCTAAATGCTGTTTCTTCATAGCTTTAGCAGAGTGTGCAATAGTCATAGCCTGTCATGAAGTCATGTTTGGCCTTGTGGGTGGTCCTGGATATCCAGACACTAGATGCCATGGTGTTTCATTTCGGTGGTGGAATGCCAGTATCTAAACAAGCAGTACCTAGGAAATCTTCCCTCCTTTAGTGAATGGTGCTTGTGGGCCAGAAATAGATAAGAAACCATCAAAATGCCAAATATGACAGAATAAAAGTCATGAAGAGTTAAGGCTATGTGAGAAAACTACTTGGTGTTTAGGAGTTCCAGGCACAGAATTCCTTGAAAAAGTGGTTTTCTTCCTAATGTATTATCTGGGCATAGAGCCCTTTCTCCTTTCTGTTGCCTCTCCATGACTTCCCACCATTCAGCCTGCTCATCTGGCTGAGAATCAGAGCAATCCCCACAAACTTCTTAAACTTTTTTTTTCCTTCCCAGGCACTGGATTTTGAAAGTAAAAACTTGTATATTCTCAAAGTGGAAGCTACCAACCCTCATGTGGACCCTCGATTCCTGTACTTGGGGCCTTTCAAGGACTCAGCTACAGTCAGAATTCAGGTGGAGGATGTAGATGAACCCCCCATGTTCAGCAGACCAGCATACATAATGGAAGTGAAAGAAGATGTTCCATTAAACAGTGTAATAGGAACAGTAACTGCTCAGGATCCAGATGCTGCCAAGAACCCTGTCAAGTAAGCATATACTACTTCAGCTTGTCTGTAAATTTTTTACAGCTTTGATTTTGCTTTTATCATGTCAGCACACAGAAAAAAACCCTTACTTGTAACAATGTGAATTGTAGAGCATGCTTGAATATGGAGTATTGTACATGATAAATGATCCCTCATGCTTAAGCATATTTAGGTACGTGTGAATGTGTTTGCATGGCCTTTGCATCTTGAATTATATCCTAATCTCTTCAGTAACTAATGTATGTGGTTATTTCTACCATGAAAAATTTACTGCAAAAAGAGCACTAAGAAAATCTTAGTGTTCTCCTTCCACCTTTAACATTTTCCAGCACAGCGGAGTGCATCCTCTTGGCTATATGACAGGGGGGTGATTCAGCAGCCTTTTCTTCTTCCATCTGTCCAGACCTGCTTAGCAGAGGTCACATTCATCTTCTTTAAATCACAAGTAGATATGCTGCAAAATCAGCTCCTGTGCACACCCAGGCTCTGATCTCACCGGTATCAGTGCAAGGCTTGTAAGATAAGAGCCAGTCTCATGAGCTTCATAAATTAAACTTGCCATTAATCAATAAACTGGTCTTAGAGGAAGTGGAAGAAATGTTAAGGTTGGAGTAGCTGTGCCTAAGTCTTCTTTTTTTGTAAATTGTGTATTGTTTCAGTGCATACTGGAGTACTTGAGTCATACTGGATAGAGTATTAAAGAACTTTTAAATAGTTGTGTGTGCTTTAATTAAAGTTCATTGCTACTGACAAGGCAACAAGAAGAGGAATTGAAAAGTGCAGCAATATTAAATCCAGGTCAATTTTCAGCAGGTTTCTGAGTTGGGCACCTTGGAAATTCAATAGTAGCCTTTGATCAAAACAGAACAGTGCAGGTTTAATAAAAATCTAGTACATCGGTACTTTGCACTTCTGCAAACAACTATCTTTCATCAAGATACGTTACAATAATGAGTAAGTTTTAAGCACTTAGCTTATTTTGTGAGAGTAGTAAATTTTATAATTTAATAGAGGAAGAAGCTAAATCTAAAAATGTTTTAGGCAGAAATCCTCTCTGTCTTCAGTTTGCATAGCATGCCCTACACATGAATTCTTGTTCAAGACTAAGCCTTCCAACATTAATAAAGGTTTTCTTAAATTTGTATCATGACATGCAAAAATTATGGCATTCTGGGCCATCAGAGTATAGTCACTTAAAGAGCAGCACAATGTTTTGCTGACTTTGGTGAAGCCCCAGGACAGAATGAACATTTTTTGTAGCACATTTGCATGGGCATGGGCATGAGGATGAAAAATTGGTTGAGGTGACACCCAGGCCCCTTGCAGTCTTCATAGGAACCTGGTTTTTTATATCTAATGGCACTGGAGAGTAAGGGGGGTACTTCCCTCCTTCCCTGTGGTGATAACTACAACCATTTGCATTTCACACCAGCTCCTAATTATAAGTGATTTACAGTGGATAGGGACTGTGCTGTTCATTGTTGAGTACTGCCTGCCGGCTCTTTGCTATTAATTGAATGTGTGTGCTAAAACTTATCTAACTTTCAAAGGGCAGTTCTTTAATACCGTATAAGTGCTTTGCATATTTTAGTATCAGATAGTTATTGAGCAAAATATAGTAGAAGTGTCAAAACTGATGCAGTGCAGCAGAAAGCTTGTCTGCTTTTTACCTTAATAGCATTCAACAGCCAAGTGCAAGAAGAAGAAAAATAAAAATCAGAAAGAGATTAGAGTAATAGAAATAAACATAGCAAGAAAAGACATGAAAATCAGTAAGAGAGGAAGGAAATCAGCAGAGAGCAGTTGCCTGAGAGATGTTAACTTGCAATAAATGTAATTTTATGGTGCTAATATCTTGGTCATCTGCTAGAATTTAGGGGCACAGGTTGAGTCTGCATCTTTTTGACAGGATAATTTTTTTTTCTATCATGCAATAGAGAGGCTAAATCCAATTTTCACTCTGAGCTGTGGGGAAGATGCAATTAGACTGTATATATATGACTTGTCATTTGCTTGTCAATTTTTCTTGACAGTTAAAAATAAAATCTTTGGACACTTGATATTACAATGAAAACCTTCCATTTTCTCCTCTACTCGAGTGAAGATTTCTCTTCTTAAACAAACTGAGCCCTAACTCTGTTAGATGAAAGCCCCTTTGATCTTCCATTAAAGGAAACCTTCACAATATCATTATGAAAATGCATTATGAAAAATTCACACACACATCCCTTCCTGACCCACAAATCTTCTTGACTTGTGGTTACATTAGACAGCAAGCTGCTGAACATGAGAAGACAATGAAGCAATAGCAAAATATGAATCTGATACCTGCTCTGCTTGTAAGGCTGCACAGCCATTTGTGACCTGTTTATTGGTAGAGCTAAATTGCATCAGTCTAAGTCTTATAAGTAAGTTTTGCTCTGACATGACATTGAGAAAATACAGAAATGCACCAATAGATGTTTGGCTATATTTGAATATGTGTCCATGTGTAGTAACATTGCGGCGCTCCCAAGTAGCACTCTGCAGTCCAGAGGTGTTATAAAAAAAAGTTTTGCATTCTACTTCTGTTTGATCTACACAGAAATAATATGAACCTCTGCACTCTGATAAAAAAACAATGCTGATACTGGCACTGCTGTATTGTACATCAGATCTTTTTAAATTGCTAGCTGAGTTTTTTTGCTATAGTAACTCCTCAGAGGCATAATGAAGTTCATCAGTCACTGGAACTGTCTTCCTGCTGTGATTTGATTTACTAAAGTACCCCAGATGAAAATGATCTGCAAACAAATGTAAGGCTAAATTTTGTTTGTGTATTTTACTGAAAATATATTTGCATGTGTTAGATTCTCTCTTTTACCCTTCCCTTCTTCCTGTTATGTACAAGGAGAGACTGGAGTCTACACTGATACTTTTTAACTTCCTAGCTTGTCAATTCCTCAAAGCTTGAAAGAGATGAAGCCCTGAAGTCTGACAAATACACACCAGTAATTTCATTAAATAAATGTAAAAATTAGTTTGATGTTGTCTACTTAATTCTTACTAGGTTGTGATCCAGAAGTCAGAATCACCACCAATTCAGCATAATTAAAAATCCTTGATCAAAAGAGACTGGATTATGCAAACTGAGAAACAGAAGTGACAGTCTAGCTTATTAAAATCATCCTTCTAGACCAGATTTAATGGTATAATTGGAATATACTTTAAATGCACTGACCTTGTATGTATTTACTTTGGGATATGAAGAAATAAAATTAACATTCCATTAAGAAACTGTCTCTGCTGGTTTTATTTTTATGAGCTTGAGTTTCCACTTTACAAATGACTGGATATGCATACGGCTTTACATATACTTGTACTTTAAAATCCTTAATATTTTGAAGAAAAAGTCCTCAATGTTACAGCCCTGGTAATCTTAGAAAAAGCCCAGAACCCTTTTTTTTTTTTTCTTGCAGATACTGTACCACAGATTGAATTCAGGAAGTCTTACAAAGATAGTGATTTCCATACACCAAGACATTAAAATGTGCTAAGACAGTAAGATATTTTAAGTCCATTCAAAATATGAAGCTGGAGTGAAAGTAAAATAGAAGAAAAAACCCCCATGAACAGACAACTCATGCCTAAAGCTAGTTGCTTATTTAAATGTCTTGCTGAATAAGAGTCTGAAACATAGTATTACAGTTAGCTGGAACAGCTAATCTATGGAAAATCCTGATATTTCATTTCAAAGAAGAATACAGAATCTAGATTTAACTGCAAAATGGAAATAGCAAAGTATTTCAGCTGAAAGATGTGGAAATGAGCTACAGAATATCTGAAAATAATTGAATTCACAAGATAGCAACATAATATTGTATAAAAGCCTGAATGAATGAAAGTTAAAATGAAATGTTTACCATATCAAATACTTACTTTGTCAAAATATAAGAGAGTCGGACCAGTTTGTATAAACTTATTCCCATTTAGCATTTCAGCCAAGTCAACAGTTTCACACGTGCTCTGTAGATTTGGACAAAGAAACACTTTTCAAGCTGATGTAATGTCACAATGCTGCATAAAGGAACTAAGTTAGTGACACCACAGCTGACTTCCTGCAGCCAAAATTGCAGTACTGTCAGTGAAGTGACAGCAATGAATGAAAACTAAACCTGAACTCCTGAAGAATTATCAAAGTGTGACCATGCAAGTCCTAAAAAAAAGTTAGCTTTTTGTGCTAGTACCTTTGAATGTCATTTGGGTGCTTCCCTAGGAATTTACCATGGAAAAAGAAAAACAGTTTAGTGCAAATAATTAGTACTTGCTATTGTTATGTTTAGAAAGGTAGGCTACAATCAAAGTCTTATTTTGGAATAAGACCTAATAATTTGCTGTGGGGATTATATCCTACTTTTTTATTTGCAAAGAAGAAAAAAAAATCAGTTACAAGATAATTAGCTAGTTAGTTAATTTTAAAATTTTGCCAGAACCATATTTCAACTGGTTTTTTCTATTCCCTCCTTCTGCCATGCAAGATCTTTCTCAGAATTTAAGAAACACTGCACAGGCACTAGGAAATCTGTGCAAAATAGAGGACATGTCTTGCAGCTGCTTCTAGGGCAGAGCAGGGAAGAGAAATTTTTCTTCAGCCTCTGCATTCCCCTGAATTCTGTGGTGGCAGTAAACTCTGCCAAACATTCTCCTGGCCCAGTTTTCATGTGCCTGTTTACCAGCTCAGCCGTTGTCTGTACCCTTGTCTGGACACAAGGGACAGCAGTAGCTGCCTTGTCTCCATCAATGTGGCCTGCAAGGAGACCAAGGCAGCACACGGGGCTTCCTAAGGATCTGTCCTGGATTGTACATGAGCTCACACTTGGGCTTGAAACAAGAGCAGAATAATGCAATTGCATTCTTGCTTTGGCAACATCAGAGGCATAGTTCTGTCAAAAACCTCCATAATTTATGCAAGAACTTTCCCTTCGCGAGAGATGAAACCAAGTCACAGCACTTGGATCAAGGTGGTAGCACCCTCTCCCGGGAACTGGAGAGTTCTACTTTTAAACTTGGATTTAGTTCAGCTGAAAAAGCAAAAGATCAGATTGAAAATTTGAATCTGTATTTAGACTCTGATCTCATCCAGAGCTTGTTAGCATTCCTTTTCACATATAGATACCATCAAGCAGGGCTGAGAATGTTAGTTTTAATGAGTTACAACATACCTTTGTGTGATATGTACCGTGGAATAATGAATCTTTGTTCTGTGCTGACTTGGTTTGGGCGGGCAGCCTTTTTGAATGCTGGGAAGTGAAAGGTACAAATGCACCCCAGCTGTCAAATTTTGTATCAGAAATGATTTGGAACAGTTGAGATACCAAACCATAAAAAGAGGGTTTTATAAAGGAAAAGCCAACTCAACCTTAAAATAAACTTCATATCTTTCAGGACACAGACCTCACATTTTTCACTAAAAACAAAGCTTTGATGATTCTCAGAGGTATGTAAATTCTGCAGCAATTCATTTATTCAGTGACAATACTCCACCTTCTAAATCAAACCTCCAATGTGTCATTATCCAGTAGCTCAGAACTAGCTCTTTGTGTGAATACATAAAGACTCTGAAGCCTGTGCTGAAAACAAAAGGAAACCCCATTTAGTAGCTGTTTGATGTCTAGTCTTAGAAAATGGTTTTAGAACATAGAAATTAAAAGGAAAGCATTCTTCTAATGCCTGTCTGTGTATTTGCAGGTACTCTGTAGATCGTCACACTGATATGGACAGAGTATTCAACATCAATTCAGGAAATGGTTCGATATTCACTTCAAAACCCCTTGACCGGGAAACGCTGCTGTGGCACAACATTACAGTAATAGCAGCAGAGATCAGTAAGTTAAACCTAAATACGACTCCTGTCCCCGATGTAATGAATTTAGCCTTCTAGCTGAGTGTGTGGAAAGCACAGCTGGGCACATGTCAGCTTTATGGATAGCCCACTCAATACTAATGAAGAAGCAGTAACTCTGCAAGAGGTTGTGTGCAGTTTTGTGTTTATTAGGGACACAGTTCATGAAGAGGTAACTTAGCAGGGAGAAAAGGTGACAGTTCTGTGTTCTCTGATCAGTTATAGCCCCTTTAAATTTTGGGCATGGTTGTTGAACTCTGAAACTGGCATGCAGAAAAAACAGATGGTTTAAATCCAAACTTGCATTCCTTGGCTGAATTCAGTCTCATTCAGATGATGTTTTCAGATAAGGCTAAGGTGGCTGGGCTGGGCTAGGTGCCCAGATCTTGATCAGTTTTATGGATGTCCATTTTTTACTTTGTGTGCATCCTTTGAAATTACATGCCGCAGCTACAAATCAGTCTGTCACTTAGTTTAAGATTGTTCCAAAGTAGTAATCTTGTGATAATGCTAGACATGCTGAGTTTAGAAG
The DNA here is from genome assembly GCA_013400955.1 of Drymodes brunneopygia. NCBI lineage: Eukaryota > Metazoa > Chordata > Aves > Passeriformes > Petroicidae > Drymodes > Drymodes brunneopygia. The sequence continues at coordinate 161,927 of VZTZ01043074.1, forward strand.
TCGAAATGCCAGGGGTCTAAGATAAGGACATGTTCAAGATGGCCTTAATAAATAATCCTCTTTGTTTTAATACATTATCTGTAAGTACATCACATGTCCAAATATCAGGGAATGCAATTCCATTTGCTTTTGCAGAGTCTCAGTGCCTATGTTTATGGTGGAATGGTAGATAAGTTTCATATAAACACCAGTTCTGTGACTGTCACAATGTCTCTCTGCAACTCAGAGTCTAAAAAGCTTTTGATTTTTCTGAGACAATACAAGCTCTACTTTCTTTTGTTGTATGTGTATATGGCTCAATTACCTACTTAACAATGAGAGGAGTCTAAAAGAGCTCAAGATTACTTGACTCAACTTTCTTTTGTGTGAGTCTTCTTTAAAACTGAAAACTAATGTAAAACAATGCTGCTGAGGCAAGCAAATGGGGTTGTATGAAGAAGTAGTGGGAATGAGCCTATAGGAATGACAGGACATTAATAGTTTTTTCCCTCTCATGAAAGTTTGCTCCTTTTAATGCTAGGTATGGGATTTCAGCACACTAAACACTGAATGTTAGTCATGTGGCTGTGTTTCTACTGAGTTCTTGAAGGCGGGTTCTAGGGTTAAAAATTTTACACTATAGGCAGCTCCTGGTAGAGAAGAAGGGAAAAATAAACACCTGAAAACGAAAGAATAGCAATGAACATTTAGCATAGAAAATAGCAAGAACACTTGCATTCACCCCAGCCAGGCTCAAATAACATGCAATGTAGAAAACTGTCTGAAAATCAGTTTAGCATCTATAGGAAGTACTCATTTGGTTTCTTGCTTCCTCCCCTAAGCACAGACTTTCTACTGCACCAAACCCTCTGAACTTAACCTCTTGTGTGTGATGCCGGCTTCTGTCTTAATTACCATTCCTCTTTAGTCTGAATCCTTTCAGGCTGCAACAAACTGCTTCCCAGGGTGTGTTTTACTAAGCCTAGACCAAATTTGGAATAACTAGGGTAGATATCTTCCCAAGGCAGCTTTTTGGTTAAAATGTAGTTACTGTTCTGATCCAGGACACTTCACTAATTTTAGTCTCAAGAGACTAGACTGGAAAGTGCCACTGCTTACTGTTCCTTGCAAACCCAGAAATTTCTAGCAAGGCTGCTTTAAGTCCCATTCCACTAAATTCCACAGAATCACTTACTCTCAATGATATTATCTCATCAAGCTCCAAGTAGCTCCCCTGAAGTAATATAAAAAAACAATCCAGTCATGTTACAGGCAGGATATGCCTTCAAATGGGTGGGTGCTCCCTTTGATATAGAAAAAAAATAATTATAAATCATAAACAGAGACACCTTTCAGTGATGACTGCTCTTGATTTCATTTTACAGTAAAAAAAAAGAAGTTGTTTTGCTTTTGTCTAGAATTGTCAGTAAGTTTAGATTGCTCCATTTCTAAATGTTCTCCTTTTTCACCAGTATGAGCTGCAATTGCTCAGCAGCCCAGAGATTCAATCACGCTGTGACTGCTGCAAATAAATGGTTGGTGAAACACTGGGTCAGTACATCTGCCACAGCCAGACAGCAACCTGGCATTAAAACACAGGCCACAGGTCTAGTGAGTCACAGCTGCAGAATTACAGCTGATTTACCAAAGACAATTCCCAGAGTGTTTTTAAATATTTGTAACTTAACACTTAAGGGTAGGTCAAACATTGACAGGGCCTGGAGGCTGTATTCTGAAAAAATAAACCACTTTAACAGTTTTGTTGCTGGCTCAGCAGAAAACATACCCCTGTACAGTGAAATAGAATTAAGCAGTTTGTTGAGTCTATAGAGATGGAGCCCAGCAATAATTAAAGGATAATGCAAACAAATGGACCTACATGAATTAATTTGCACAAATAATTTGAAAGATGATGACACAAAATATCCAAAAAAAAAGACTTGAAATGTATATTAATTTCCATAAAATCAGAGAAGTGGCGTATGTTCATAGTGCCTGGAGTTTATATGAAGCTTCTGTTTATTACAGTATGGTTTTAAATTGTAAGAACCTTAAGCACCTAGAAGTGAAATGAAAATATGTAGGCTTAGGTTTAAAAAGCAGGAAAGAAAACAATTCTCCTTCTTCAGAGGAGAAAAAACATGTTTGCCAATATATTTGAATGTATTTATTAGAAAAGTATGCCCTACAAAATAGTCTTGCCAATAGTCCTGTGACTTCAAATGAGTGCCTTTGATTTCTGCCTGTTATAAAAATTCAACTCTTTTATTGATGTATTTTAGCACAGAATTCAGCATAGTCCATATTACACTTAAACTGTTATTTTATACATCGAATGAATTTAGCCCAATGGCTGATATTAGAAAGAGGTTTATGCCAAATGGAATCATATTAACTTCAATGGGACTGTGCAGCCTTAAAGCACAATATTTTGTCCAAATGACTGAGCTCTGTAATACAAATAAGCAGTGCCAATTTTGGAGAAGGCATTTTCACATTTATAAAAGGATGATGCACACATTAATAGGACTTTTATTAAAGTCAACAAGCTACCATAATGAATAAATAAAAGCTACTATAATGAATAAATATAATAATAAAACCAACAAGCTACTATAATGAATGCTTGCAGAAGAATATAGAGTCTTAGATCTGCTATATTTTACTGCACTGTTTTTTCACTTGAATGATAGGTTAAAATGCATTAATAAACTATATTAACGTGGGTAGGAAATCAACATAGGAAAATTCAATGTAAGCCCTCATGTAAGTGAGGGGAGGGTATTTATTTTAAACAAAACTTATTTTAATCATGCTGTTTCCCTCAGATTTCACTCTCTCACATTCCCATACCCACATACTCCTAAGTGGATATTGTGTGATATGGAGCACAAAGGAAACAGATCAATGGTAATACCACTTGAGTTTCTTTTGATTAGTGATAACAAATTTTTTTGAGACAAGATCTTGTACATTTTGGGAGTCAATGGTTGTTATGGTGTGACTTTTTGCCTCAGAGACTTGCCTACTTCACCATACACGGCTCTAGGCAAGGTTGCTGCCACTGCTTTTCTTCTTTATTCTGTGTATCATTTTGACTAAAGTCTGCCTCCTCCCAACAGGAAAAGGAATGGTCTGTACAGTAAGGTGCGCTTCCAGATGTTTTTATTTTTATCCAGAAAGATGGCAGTATTTTCATTAGCATTCTGCTCAGGAATATCTTTGCCAAGTTCAATCTCTTGGCATCATGCAGTCCTTTTAGGGAAAAAAAGATTGTTTATGTCAGGGGATCTGCAGGTTCTATATAGTGCTTATGTTTTTCGGCTGATACACTTCAGTATTTAGAACATCAAACAAAACTATTCACAACAGGTTAGAAAGCATCTGTGATCATAGCTGCAGCTGCTATTTCTATAACATTATGATAATCATGGTAGCTTAAGGAACGGTGCCACAATATTTGTAGGGCACAGGGTATTATATTACCAAGTGGAGAAGAATAAACCCACTCAGTCTCATCCTCATGACTCTTCCTGTTAGAGAGCTAAGGAAGGGAATATGTTCTAGATACTTCATTTCCACCAAACAGTATTAGTCAGGCTAATAAATAAATTTAATTTAGTTCCAGTATTATATTAACATATATCACACATACATTCATAATCACACTTGGAATGGTCAAAGGAATTTGTAAATCCTGGACTCCTGTTCCATCTTAAGTCTATAGTTTATGCAGAATTAAGGTAATGATACCACATTCATCCCGTAACACATTCACCAGAAATCCACAGAATGGAAGTGAAGTGCTCTGAGTGAGAAGAATTAAAGCAATGAGCCTCTGAGTCTGTCCTTTTCTTCCACTGCACTGAGTCAGTAACTGGGCTAAATAAAATCTCCATTCTGATTTTGTCATTTCAGACAACCCTAAACAAAGCAGCCGTGTCCCAGTGTTCATTAAGGTTTTGGATGTAAATGACAACGCTCCAGAGTTTGCCATGTTTTACGAGACCTTCGTCTGTGAAAATGCAAAAGCAGAACAGGTGTGTTGTCTGCTTGTACTAAGAAAATATTCCAAATTAAATGAGTTTTGCTACTACTCTCACGTTACCTCATCAAGAGGTGTACTTTGCATTGCATCAAACGTAATTGCAAAATTAAATAGTGGCTGCACAGTATCTGAGTTCACTCAGTATTCTTCCAGCTAACATGACTGTATGCTTTTGAATGTTATTTTCTGTACTGGCACCTTGTTACCCCTGATTTTGTTTTCATTCTTTCATCCTTTGCTTTATTCAGGCACCTCCACTGTCTCCGTCAAAAATATTTTCAGGTCTGTAAATGTTACAGGTCCTGTCAGTGATACAACTATTTCCTGCTAGATACCTCTCAGTCTACCACTCCTATTGTGAAGTAGTTCAAAGTAGCAGATGATTTGGAAGATTCAGCCAAACAATTTCTGTGACATGAGATTTGGGTAGATAAATATAAACTCAGCTTGGACTGTCTCACCTTTCATTTCTATTGCTTGTCACATGCAAAGGTTTCCTATCCATCTGGAGTGGCGTTAACCCCGACTTTCTGTTGAAATCAGCATGATTTTCCTGCCAAATTTCAAACTCTTTATGTTACTCACTGATGGTATAGGATATAATAGTATGGTGATCCTAAACAGCATCAGCAGCATGTGGATGACTTTTGTTAAGCTCACCATAGCAACATCATCTGCCTTGAAGCAGAAGAAAAAAATTAATACAAAAGATTGCTTTTACAGGTTTTTTTTAGAGTACATAAATAAACACAAAGTTCACTGACTTAGGAGGCAATTTTCTTCTTATTGTTTCAGCTGATACAAACATTAAGTGCTGTTGATAAAGACGACTCTTACAATGGACATCAGTTTTCATTCTCCTTAGCTCCTGAGGCAGCCGGCAGCTCAAACTTTACACTACAAGACAACAGAGGTGAATTTCTAGGATGACTTTTCTTTATTATCTTATCCTTGCTTTCAGTCTTCAGATGAAGATTTAATGCATGCTTTGTGTTTCCAGACAACACAGCAGGGATTTTCACTCGAAAAACCAGATACAACCGGCATGAAACAAGTACCTACTTCTTGCCAGTGGTAATAGCAGACAACGATTACCCCATCCAGAGCAGCACTGAAACAGTGACTATCCGAGTGTGTGCCTGTGACCATCGAGGGAAGATGCTGTCCTGCAATGCAGAAGCCTTGATTCATCCTACTGGTCTTAGCACTGGGGCTCTTATTGCCATTCTTCTCTGCATCATTATATTACTTGGTAAGTGACTCAGGGACATTTTGTTCCTTTGATGGTTATTTTGCATTGCTATAATGATTATTCCAAGGCTAGGACAAAGTAAAGACATCATTGTCTTATTCTGTACATATATTATTTTATTTCCTCCTCTGAGGGCTGCTACAGCTGGGGTGTATAGGGCACAACCTATCTAACCTCAGTTACCTAAAAGTTAGCAATATATGAGGAAGAAGAGACAGCTAGGCTCCATATGGTCAATGGAAAGAGGCACCTGTAGAGAGAGATTCATCCCATCCCATACATTATTGGTGTCTGAGGAGGACCAAACCCATTATTCATAACCCTCTGCAGGTGTCCATCCCTCTCTGTTGACCATAGAAGGAAGGCAGATAATTTAGTTTTGAAGAATTAACTTCCCATTCCCAAACTGAGGTGAGACAAGCCTCAGTGCTTTTTCTTTCTGTTGGAAAAGGATGGTGAATGATACTGAGGGACTCTCTCAAAGGCTGCATGGTCCTCCATTTCAGCCACCTGTGATTAGAAGGAAGTTGGATCCTGAGTGTGGAGGATGTACAGAGCTCTGGTTACAGAACTTACAGGCGGTCAACATTTTTGTTTTATAAATAAAAATGAGGACAGTTTGCAACATCACTCACATTCCTCTCAGGTTCCACCCCTCTTGCACTGCAAACAGAGATAGTTGGTCACTCAGCCATTATCTGTACCTGTTCATCTGGGGACAACTGTATAATGCAACATAGGCTGTTCTCTGGGAGATGTTATTAGGATGTTAGGAGGAAAGAATGGAGTCAGATCAATTTTACAGCAGTAGGGTCAGGCAGGGGAGAAAATGCTTCCTTCATGATTCTACTTATTTTTACCATACTCCTATCTTCCTTGGACATGCTTATCACCACTGCAGAGCCATCCTGATCTTTACTTCTAACAAAATTTCCCTCTCCATTAATGAGTCAAAGACCATGTTGTGGTTCTCAGACTTTAACAATGGCTTGCTCAAATAAGCTCTATCAAATTTTCAGAGAAGATTCCCACAATAACAATCTGATCTTTAATTCACCATTAAATTCATTTTTCAAAACATGGTATCATTGCCCCTAAGGGCTGAGCTCACTTTGTATTAAGTTCCTTACCAGAAAAAGCAATGTAATGCTGCAGGTAGTCTTCCACTCGTTAGTACAACTGTGCTCATTAATATCAATCTGACATTAAACGATTTCCTGTTTTATGTCAATCGAAAATAATTGATTCTGTGTGCTAAGCAGCACTTTATGTCAATTACTGCTCATGCCACCATGCACCATAAGCAGATTTTCAATTAACTCAGCTATATAATTTCTATTTTCAGGTTGATTGCAGGGTTTGAATGTGCAACCACTACTGAGTGAAAAACAATACTCTGGGCAGACCTGAACCACAACTCAAAGTTTAGCAGCAACAGAAAGTGCCTGCAAATTGCTAGGTTTATATTCAGTTAGAGTAAGTTTAGCATCTTATTAGGAGGTTTCAGATACTGCTGAACACTGACATGTAAATAAAGGTGATGTACTTCAACATGTAGCTTATGATGGGATCTTTTTCCTGCAAGTTCAGCACAAAACAGTAAAATCCACGTATCAGACGTGATGTAATTATCAAGTTCTCATCCTTGCATGTTCTGTGTAACACTGTTTTTGCAATGGGATCCTTCAGCAACTCTTTGATACAAAATCTGTTATTCCTATGCTTTCTCAGACCATTCTAGCAGTCACTGTTCCAGAAGCCCATTCCAAATTGACATTGTGTTCAAGTTCTCAAAAATGTTCTCCAGCTATCTCTCTTCTTTCATACACACCTTTCACCAGTCCTCCCACACAGTGCCACAGCTTTTTGCTCTTGTGAAAGACAAGAATTGTCTTGGAATTGTCTCTTACTGCATTTTTGCACAGCAGCATGAAGAAGCATCACTCAGATTAGGACCCTTCTGTGACATCATAAGTAAATCCTCATCATTAGGCTGAGATCCTAATGCCATCTGAACTGCCCCTCCTAATCCCTCAACTTCACATCCTTTTCCTTTCAGCTCATATTGACAGATGTTCTTTGTTATTCACAGTATTCCTGTGCTAAGACACAGGATATTCCTACTTTATCCTGTCTTCTTGGTGACCTTCCACAGTCAATCTACAAGATGCTTGGGCACACCTACAGACAGTATTTTGCTCTAAGCAATCCTGCAGGGGAACTCATTTTTTAAAAACCAGCCAAACAAATCAAACAAAAAAAACCCCAAAAACCCAACCAAAGCAAACAAACNAAAACCCACCAGAATTTGTCTGTCTAAGGAAGCTAAGAATGACAAGATTCAATAGAATAAAGTTTTGGGTTGAGGACACCCTTAGTCCTTGATGTTGACTTTAAAGGTTACAGCTGAGGAAGGGACTGAAAAAAAAATCTTTAGCAGTTACTGTGCTTGACTCACATGCCATTTTAGAGGCAAAGCTGACATGAAAGATCATTGTGATCCATCTTATCATCTCACATCAATGAGTTTAGGCATTTCTGCTTTGCTTTGCTATGAAAAAACTGTAAGGACAGCAAGATGTGTCTTTCCTTGGAGTTTGCACAGCAGAGCTGAAACGCTGGGCACTGCAGACCTCAGACTACCAAAGCAACACTGACAACAGAAATACATCCCTGCTCCTTGTTGCTGTTCATATGTCAGTATTCAGCCATGTACATCTTAATGTAGAATCCAGCTAAGAAATCTGAAACCAGCTTCTATAGGAAAGTGTTAACCATATCCCTTTCCACCCTCTGTGTCTACTTCTCCATCACTACTGAGAATCATTATTGAGTAAAAATATTAAAATTTGGATCAGGGTCATGGAAAGAGTTCCTTCCTTCCAAATAAATGAAAAATATGTGTATGCAAACACACACTTTAAAATGAAGGACATAAAATATGTTCTAGAAATCTGCCTTTGTCAGATTAAAAAATACCTTTATCATATGTCATCAGTCCATTATTTAATTTGTGTACTTTTTAAGGGGATGTGCATTGTAAAAACATACCAGAGAAGTTAATAAAACTGAGACTTTGTGCTGGCTGAAAATCCACTCCATATACCAAGCTCTTTTTTCCAGAGGAGGATAGAATTACTTATCTTGAAATTCAGCTTTGCTAAGCTCTGTAGATATCATCCTTGTCCATAGCAGAAGGTGCATGTTGTCCAAAGGGTTCAACATAAATAACATTCTTATTCTGGAGAAAGTGTTTCTTCCTTCCCAACTCTCATGAAGTTCTGTTCTCAAGGTGACAAAATTAGTATATGGCTCTGGGTAACAAAGTGCCTACCAGCAAAAAGACACTCTGCTTGGCTTCCTACAAGCTTGACATCTCCTTTCTCCTGTGCATCCAAGCCATCTTATCTCCCAAGGAACTCACAGGCACAGCAAGCACAGCCTGCAAATCTGACGTGCACAATTTCAGTTTTGCAAAACATCCTCTCAAACGTCAAACTCAAGCAGAGGCACAGCATTTCTTCTGGGCTTTAACAGAGTTGGGGATTAACCTTCTTTCCCTTTCTCTTTCGCTGTTGTTTTTGTTTGCAGTTACCGTGGTGCTGTTTGCAGCACTGAGACGGCAGCGGAAAAAAGAGCCTTTGATAATTTCCAAGGAAGACATCAGAGACAACATTGTCAGTTATAACGATGAAGGTGGTGGAGAGGAAGACACCCAGGCATTTGACATCGGCACGCTGAGGAATCCTGAAGCCATAGATGACAATAAATTACGCAGAGACATTGTGCCAGAAACACTTTTTATGCCGCGGCGGACTGCAACAGCGCGAGATAACACGGATGTCAGAGATTTCATTAACCAAAGGTTAAAGGAAAACGATACAGATCCAACAGCACCCCCGTATGACTCGTTAGCAACCTACGCGTATGAAGGTAATGGTTCTGTGGCCGAGTCCCTCAGCTCCTTGGAGTCGGTGACTACGGACGGAGATCAGGACTACGATTACCTCAGTGACTGGGGACCTCGGTTTAAAAAGCTGGCAGATATGTATGGCTCAATGGACAGTGACAGAGACTCTTAATATGTTGTCTTTTTTTTTCTTTCTCTTTTTTTTCTCTTCCTCATTCCCAGAAACAGCATTGGGATATGTGAAGTGGCTATTTCTTTCTGTTTCTCCACAGCTGTGTGAAAGGGTTCTCTATTCTACCCATTTGAATTGTATAATGACTGCAGTCTGTGTGGGTTAGCCATCAGAAAACTTTTTCTAGTATCATTTTATGAGCTTCCAAGAGGCAAAATCCTTATTTTTTGAGTGCATCCAGTTTACCAGGCCAATCTTACAGGCATAGCAGTAGTGGAGGGGGAAAAAAAAGGACCAGATGGGGAGCAATATTTTTACTTGTTCTGCTTATATTGTAAATTGGAGTATATTACTGTTCAAGCTCACTTGCTTTTTACTTGTATTCAGACTGTTCAGCTCAGACAGCTGCTCTGTCGATTGTGTATTGCACATCCCAATGTAATGAGGTACCCTAGTTTACCCTATGTATTATAGTCAAAAGTAGTGGTTATGGAATGAAGGTTTATTATACAAGTAGAGTAAGCTGAGAAAAGAACATCAAACACACATTTTACTCATGAGGAGGGTAGAGAGGCTTAATGGTCACTTAAACCTGAGTGTTTCTCTAGAACTCACCATTGCCCCATTGCACTGAATCATACTAACACACACATATATATAGTTCATTGACTGCTCTGTATATATTCTTTGGACCTAGCATTGCTGGAGAGATGTGTGTGTGTGTGCACGTGTGTGTGGTCAGTAGCCCCAGTATCTAATTCTTAGATGGTTTCCCAGTTCTAACCCAGGCTTGCTCTGCGATACAGGGAAAGTCATCAAATCCAGCTCCAGATAAGGTCATGACTTGGAGGAAGGAACAGATCATAACTGTGCTTTTGTTGGCACTTCTTCAGTCGGCCCCCACCTGCACATTAGTTCAGTGACGGCCACTGTCCTGGGGAGGTTGGTGTCAGGATGTTTGTATCCAGCTACTCCTGCCTCTTCCCATGTGCAAGTGGGCAGGAGTGACCTCAAGGTGACTGCCACCCTCTGGGGCAGAAGGGGCAACTGCAGAGGAGGGAAGTGCTTTTTTGGTGCTGACCACCTCTGCCTGCATGTCCAGGGTGGATTCCTGACTGACTCTCTGCCCAGTTTTGCTATCTGTAAAATGGGGAAATAGTGCCTACCTCATCAGGATGTTGAAAGAACTATTTAAGTCATTTGGAAAATGCTTTCGATGTGGAAAACACTGGCATTCTGCCAGAGGAAGTAACTTTTCATGCTTTTGGGTAGTTCTTTCCTTTTTTTTTTCTTCCAGACTCAGACTCTGAATGAACAAATAAGTGAGAATTAGTGGTCATTCCACTGGCCTGAAAAGTAGCATTTATAATTATAACTCATTTTTAAAAAATAAACTACTCAGCCAGGGTTGTTAAAGACTTCACCAAAAGGTAAAATTTTAACTACAAGTTTCTCTATGTATGTTTATCTGCTTTGCCAAGCTAAGTAATTTTTGTCCAGGCATGGGGTGGTGGAAGATGCCATAATCTTGGGCCAAAACAGTTTTCTTTATAGCTTGCACATCACTCAGTGTTTCAGTTGGTTTGTCAAACATGTAGTGGCTGCTCTTCAAATCCAGCCATCTAGGAGAGGCTCTCTGGAGAAAACCGTAAGGGGCTGCCATGGGGCATGTCCAATTCCAGGAGTTAAATGCTGCCCTGTGTCTCAAAGTAGGGAACCAGCCCATGGCACTGTGCCAAGGAAAGAAGGAATTATTATTTTTAAAATACCTCATGTGCAACTATTCTCATTTATTTCATGCAACGGTAATTAATACCAGAATTATAGGAATTGATCTATTTTCCTCCTCCCCCAAATTTTAAGTGAATCATTTTGCAAATTAAACAGCTCCAATTTGCTCCAGAAATAAAGAGAGATGAGAAAAAAAGTTAATAAACAGAAAAATAAGAACAATTAAAAATTAATCCCTGGAATTCATTACTGCTAGGAATTAAAAAGAGCAGTAAGAGTCCCAAGTATTAGACTTTTACAACCACAATGACAGAATTTTAGGTTTTGTGGACTGGCTCAGAGGGAAGAGGATAAGCCAGCCATGCTGTGGCCCTGGCTGGGCAGGAAAGGTCTCATTCACAGCACTATAGATTGGATGCTTTCAGAGCAGAGGAGCCCAGAGTTTCCAAGGGTCCAGAGCCCTCGGCCTCCCTAGTGGAGGCCTCTCAGAGTGTTTAAGTCCAACAGAATGAGGTTCCCAACTCCATCACTTTGTGGGGGGCTGAGCTGTTGCACCCATCATAATGGCAATGGCATGGCTAGAGCCTTATCACGTCCTCCTCAGGGCCCCTAAGTAATTTAAGATGCTAAAAGCCTAGCTCTTCATGGCTTCTTTGAAATTGGAACTTCTAGGAAACAATCTGTCCAAAAGCTGACTCTGGCAGACAGGAGAGATTGTCTGGATTTCAGATACGTGGAAGAGCAGCAGATGCTCAGCACCACCTGCCACAGGGCCCTCCCTCACTTTGGGCTGCTCCCCTCACACAGTCAGTGGGGCCAGCACATCTCTCCAGGGGCTCTCCCAGTGGCTTCCCAGCACACGCCTCTCTCACCCTTCAGTCTGGGGTTGCCTCCAGCAAAAAGCCCCAAGCTCAGAATCCAGCTGGATGCCCAAAGTGAGCCGGTGAACTGTCCCTTCCCTTCCTTAAGCCTCAAGGAAACAGGCCGGTGTGTGGAGAGGATGGCAGAGGTGGCTGTGAAGTCGCACAGGTATTCAGCCCTGGGAGCCACCCCCAGCTCACTGGGAAGAGGGATTTGGTGGCACTTGGCTGAAGACACCCCCAGTGCCCTGTAGGGGCTGGGCCACCCTACAAGGCAGCCTGCTTTAGTCACTTCTTGGGGGTGGATAACGAGACAGGAGGATCAGTGAACTCCTTGTAACTATTTTCCTATGTTTGTACAGTGATTTTGACTGATTTAGTGATTGTCAGTAGCAGTCCAAGCGCAAGTTTTGGGTTGGTTTGGGGTTTCATTCCTTTTCATTCGAAGCTGGTTTTGTCTTGTTCATTGAGTGACACAGTAAATAATAGAGAGTGGCTACTCGTGCCTGTTATGTAAATATATTATATATATAAAAATATGTTATGTCACCACAAATACGGTGCCTGAATAGCAAATGCATTCTTCTAAGAAAATTTGAGGCAAACTTGCATCCAAATTATTATTTATGCATCTAGATTTTGAGGTCTATTTTTTTCCTGCAAATTAAACAGATTTAGCATCTCTCACACAGCAAGGAGAGTTCAATTCTTTCTTTTCTTCTTGCTTGGCAGTACCACAAAGTGCAATTTATAAAATCAGTACTGCATACTAAATATTGAAAGTGCCATATTGCAGTGAATACAATAGTATTTGCAGTAGTATTTCTTTGCACTTTGTTGCATGGTGGCGTGCTAGATGATAGAAATGAGTATTTAACAATGCTTTCACACAGTGCTACAATTGTCATTTGTAGATTACCAGTTGTTGGACTATGGACTGTGAAGTGGCTTTCAAGGCTGTTTTAAGCCTGCTGTTCTTACAACCACACCTATTTTAAAGAAGAAATATTATTAGGCAGTTTAGCTAAGCCAGGTAGAGAGATAAAAATGCAGTTAGCTTTTAATTTGGAAAAGTATCTGACCTAACAACAGGAAACATATTAAAAGATGCTAAGGAATTCAGTGGAGTCAACAGGAATCAGGGACCTGGGAGTCTATGCCAGCCGTGCTTCTGCAGAACAATAACCGCTACACTTGAAATGGAATAAGGTTTCTACAGTAACTATTTCATCTCAACTCCCAAGAGAGTCGCTTTACCGCAGAAAACTGGTGGGGAGTTGTTGTTTTTCTTTTGTGTTTGCTGGAGTTTTTCTACCCCAGGAGAACTACTTCAGGTTAAACCCAATTCTATCCCACAGCAGCACCAGTGTGGGGAGACACAGCAGCCTGTGCCTCAGTGCAACTGTGCCAGGACATCTCTCTGTGCAGACAAGTGCTTGCAAGAGAGCTGAAGCAAAGACTTGGAGAGGCTCTACCAGCAGTATTACAGGACTGTGTTCCCAAACCTGACGTGGATGGGGTTGTGTCTAACCATGAGGAAACCAAATTGTCTGTATTTTTCAGTTATTTCTTTTAAAAATATGGTAGAAAATATACGTAGTAGAAGAACATGTCACCTGTACCAACAGAAATATTTTCTAAATTTTACCTAAGAAACATATTTTTCTGGTCTTACTTCATTGTATGAATAGGTGTTTCATCACTGTTAAATGTGAATGGAAGAGGCAACCTTCAAATAATCCACTTTAGGAAGTAGCAGTCTACATTACAAGTTACAACTTTTCAATTCCTCTGTTACGAAAACAAAAGAAAATATCCCACAAAACCAAGAAAATGAACATCTGCACCACCATAAAAACCAGAACAGTCATAGAGAAGTACAGCAGAGAGAAACAGCTTTAGAAATGTGTGTCTACATATGTCCAGTTTCAAAACCAGAATTATCCATGTGGAGCAGAACCAACAATGGACACTTTCAGATTTCCTGGTACACCTGAGGGAGATCTGCATGGACAGGGAGAAAGACATCTTTTTTAGACCAAGCAACTTAAATCCAGGCCATTTCCAGGTAGATCTCTCTGAAAGAAAGTCACGTGTTAAATTTCTGCAGCAGAACTATCTTGATGGTCTTTTGCAGGGTGGATTCCTGACAGTGGTTTTGAACAGGTAACTCTAGAAGCACCATTGTGTTAGCTCTACCTGCCACTATCTGTTAGGAAGGTCTCTCCAAGTTTCCTTTGGCTGTGAGAAGCATTGAAGTGTTTCAGAAGACCACTGTCCCTAATGGATGCTGCCATCCCCTGCCCATTTGCATTTCAATTAACTCTGCAGTCTGAGCTTCCTCATCAAATGAGAGCTGACAAAGTAACAGTCATTATGCTACTTCCAGTGAGTATGAACTGTGTCATAAGCTGTGAAAGGCAGGATTTTTCCAACCCATCTACACCTGTGAAACAGCAGCCTTGTCCAATAAATGTCAAAGCCACAATGTTTTTTGCTTTCTGTTCAGTCTTTAGAAAGAGTTCTTTTCTCAGAGATTGTTTCTGTACTTAAAGAGGAACAAAAGTATATCTAATGTCCACAGACTGATGCGTTGCTCCAGAAAGAGAGAAAAACACAGAACTCCAACACAATGCTTTAATATCAGACTCTGCCCTCAGCGGTTTTATTTAAGCCAGCTGAAACAATCTTGATCCTGCCCATCATTTTTCATTGTTACACTTTTGAGCCCAGACCTGTGTTTGTCATACACTAAACGGTTTCCTGAACAGTTCATAAAGTTCAGTGGTAGGTATCCAAAAGCCGTGGCTGGGGTTATAGGAAGTACAAGTGTCAGAGAAATGAGCGTTTCAGGAAGAACAGGAGGTGAATTGCCTGGGGGGTGAGGGGAGGTTATCAGTCATATGCAAGGCAGGCCCATGGCACTTAAGAGCCACAAAGCTATCTTATGTGTAGAGTTACTGAATTTCAAAGGAGTTTTTACAGAACCTGCCCTTATCCTTTTTTCTTCATGTATCTTTTGCTTTCTTTAAAAATAAATTTTAAAAGAAAAAAAATAGAAAGAAAAAAATAAAAAAGGAGCTGCTATGTGTAAGTTTCTCCTACCACAAAGTCGATTTGACAAATAAGGCGTAAGTCCAGCATATAGAGAAATCCTTTCCATTCCCATGGGCTTTTGACTTTTCCTATGAGACTGCACTATTTATGTAAATATACTTGGAGACACTTTCTATAAGCTTTTAGTTTTCTATGATCTATTACTTTAGTGTTTATTAAAGATACCAACTTATAGAATTATTAAGCATTCAGGTGAACACAACAAAGAAAGAACACTGCAAACACAAAATTGTTCTGGATTTTGACACATAAGAAACTCTTCAGAATCACTGTACTGTTTTAATTCTGTGATTACTTTCATTGCTTTGAAAAATTAAACTTAAAAGAAAGGCCTTATAATAAATGCTATGTGCATCTTAACTGTGTTACTGAGCGAAATCAATCTGACAAACTCCTATTGCAATTTGTGATTTTTTTAAACCCTTTAAAATAAATGCTTTTTGGTATTGATTTTTTTTTAAATCCAAATACTTCCAAGCATAAATTGAAAATGATGCCTCCAGCTGGGAAGATTTACTTGCTGGCATGCTCCAGCCACACAATCTCTCATGATGTCATCCCCTGGTTGTGCCAAGGGAGCCTCAGCATTGGATGGATCTGGTCATTGCTCAGCAGAGAGGGACATTTGTGGGTGACAGTTTTGTCACCCAGGAGGTTTACACCTAGAACTTCCCTGTGTTGCAAAGGGACCCATGCTGGAATGCTTCTCTCTTCTGCAGCGTGGATGGGCAATTTGTTTTTGTAAGATGGAAGTGTGCACTCTCTCCCTTATATTTCCTGTTCACTGTACTGGCTTCTTTTTTGGGGGTTGGGGGGCAGGGGGAAATGAAATTTAAGGATTTGATGAGAAACCAATTTGAACAACAATTTCTCACAGACAGAGTGAATTTGCCTTTTTGCAAATTGATTTTTGTAACAAGTTATTTATATGATATTACTTAATAAATTGTTTTTTCTAACTTGGTTTTTTTTTCCCTAATTCTCTCAATCTATGTTATGTATTTACAACATTATCATAAATATAAACCTTTGAAGATTCCTCAGTCACTTTAAGACAAAGGGCTAAATTGACTCAGTCTTTGAAATTCCATTTTTAAGTGTCTGGCTTGCACCATGCTAAAAAAGCAGTAGGATCACTATTCTGTGATCATTGAGGCCTCCCAAGAGTGGTGTAATTCCAGAAGGCATCATTTAGTGATGCTTGCTACGAGGAGGATATTAGTCTGTGATCACAAGCCTAATTTTGACTAGTCAAGGTTTCCCAGGAAAGCAGCAGAAGCTTTGTCAAAAAAGCATGCCGAATGCCTTTATTGAAGCTTATAAAGATCACATAATTTATAATAGCGCTGTTCAGTTATTTGTCTTTCATCATGTGAGATTAAAAAAAAAAATTGGTCTCATTGCACTTATAGAGAGTCCAAATGTCATTTGCAGTATCTTTTTACATAAGGAGAACAACCTCCAGAGAAAATTCTTCTTTTTAATACTTCCTTAATAAAAGAGCTGTCTATATCCAGAAATTCCATCATGTTTAAAGGACAAGGACAAAGAAAAGAGTGGGAAAGGTCACAGCAAAGTAGTACTTCATCAAAAGCATTAGAATGAACCACAAAATCAAACAGTTTAGCACTGAAACCCATATGGGGTTTATGAAAGGACTAAGTAAGTTCTGTAACTGGTGAGAAATTAGCCCACATGTCCACCTGCAATCTTTGGTGGACCTCCAGAAGAAAACCTCTGTATGAATAGCCAGACAAAACCCAGCCTTTAAAAACCATAGGAGATCACAAGGATGCAAATACACAAATCGACAGAGTTTTTATTTACCTCATTATCTGAACACCAAGCCAGGGAAACTGAGCACTCCACTGTACAGGAGGATGCATTTACTGCCGCCCACACCCTTCAGCAGGGGCACACACTCGCAGGTACAAGCACAGAGGCTCCATCTCTCAGTTCTGTTACTTCGTGCATCAGAGCAGCCCTATAGGATTTCACAAAACATCAGATTGAGCTTTTCATCTTCTAAACAATAGCAGTAGCAGCAGAAGACATCCTGGTTGTCCACCTGCTGAAAGGCGGTCCAGATTCTACAACATGTGTTGAGGGTCCAAGAGCAGAATGACTTCTGTTTACATGATAGAGGAATCTGTCATATTTCTTGTCTTCTGATTTTATTTACTATATCAAAGAGCACTTCAATCATAAAGAAAAGTCAACTAAAGGGTAGCATTTCAGCCAGAAAATGTATTTGGTTTTCCAACATTACTTTACCAGGTTTATCTATGCAAAATTATTCATCCCCACAAGAAGCAACAAACCAGTCACAACACCCTACAAATACTCATCTTTCATTAATACTACCAAAGTCATCACAGAGATAAATCAGCTAGATAAGCCATTAAAGCCAACAGCTTTTACTTTTTTAAAGTTCTTGTTGAATTTGTCTCCTCCTCCTGTGCCTCTCTGTTCCAGTCTTGTGAGACTCCACCTGGAGTGCTGCATCCAGCTCTGGGGTCCCCAGCACAGGAAGGACATGGACCTGTTGGAGTGAGTTCTGAGAAGGGACACCAAGAAAACCAGAGGGATGGGCTTCCTCTCCTGGGAGGAAAGGTTGAGAGAACTGGGATTGTTCAGCCTGGAACAGAGAAGACATGACCTAATTGCTTCCTTCCAGTACCTGAAGGGAGCTACAAGTGGAAAACAATTTTTTACAAGAGCAGGTAGTGACAGGACAAGGGGGAATGGTTTCAAAGTGAAAGAAAGTAGGTTTAGGTTAGATGTTAGGAAGAAATTCTTTACTGTGAGGTTGATGGGGCATTAGCACCTGTTGCCCAGAGAAGTTGTGTTGCCCCATCCCTGGAAGTGTTCAAGACCAGGCTGGATGGATCTCTGAGAACCTGGTCTAGTGGAAGGTGTCCCCCCTGCCCGTGGCAGGGGGGTTGGAACTAGATGATCTTTAAGGTCCCTTCCAATCCAAGCTATTCTGTGATTCTATGAATTTCAAGGACAGATCGAACAAGAGAACCAAAGAAAAGAGCAAACATTTAAGATGCTTTAATACTTGCACAATAATTGCAGGAATGATCACTTAAATGAGCAGCCAAGTGAATTCAGTGTTGGTTATTCCAAGCTTACTCTCATGTAACATTCCTTTTGATACTGTAAATGAAATTTGAGTTCGTTGGATAAGGCACAAATTAAAAAAGTACTCTACATATTCTTATCCAAAATCTTTGAAGCATTTCCTCTTTCTTGCCAACATTAGTACATCTTTCCCTGATTGTAGTACAGTTACTAGCAAATACCCACTCTCTGTGTTTTCTTTTCTCCAAACTGACTGCTACAACTAACAGTTTTTCAGCAGCTGTCTATCTCCACATCAGATCCTCAAGCACTTCGGTCCCTCAGTCAGAAAGGCTGATTCCACTTCCTTCATTCCCCACACAGAAGCAAACATGAGCATCATCAGAAGTCCTGTCACTCACTATTTCCAATTGCTCTAATACTCATTACACGTTTTAACCTTGGCAAACCACAGAGTGCACACAAAACCATTTCCATTTTTACTAGTTGTGGAGACACTTATGGCCTGATAGGACCTTATCATCATATCCTACTTTATGTAAACTAAAGGAAACAGAGTCAGGAAGACTGGATGCAAGGGGACATGCTAATCTGAACTTCTAAAAACCTTTGGGGTGGTTCCTTCTTTACAGGAGGAAATAACAAACAAACATACCAACCAAAACAAAAAAAACCCAAGCCATCCCCCCACCCCCAACAATGAAACAAAAAAACCCTGGCCAGGAATCTCCTAAATACAGCTTTCCTTGTACCCCTTGTTGGAATTTTGCCCTTCTTAACTCAGAACTTGGGCTGGCTGGCTGCTCATGCATGCATCTTAATTAATAACCAAATGTATAAATCCCCTCCTGATTGCTTTTACATGTTTTTCTAAACATCTGCTTCTACCTTCATTGTTAGACAAAGCTGCTCTCTTCTACAGCTCAGCTGGGGAACTTATTTCTCTCTCTCTCAGAGTGCAATTGGGTATTTCATGTCAATTATCTTAATTGGAAGCAAGCTTAACCCATTTCCCAATTACAGCTCCAGCTTATTAGAACAAACAAACTCTCAAACCTTCTCTAATAAAATAAACCCAAAAACGCCCCCAAAGAACAAACCTAAACTTTGGTAACAAGGCATTGAAAAGAGGACTGAATAAAAGAGCTCTGGTAAATGAAAAGTAAGTAAGCTAGTGTAGGAACATAAGGAGACGGTGTGGGTATGACTGACTCAGTCTCTGACACAGCATTCCCCTAAGTCTGTTTTCTGGGAGCTCACAGAGGGAGCACTCCTCAGCCTGGCACTGCTTCATGTACTTTTTCCCCCCACATACCAAGGTGTAGCTGTCAGAGCAAAAATAGAGGCAGGTGCATCTTTGTTTTGCCACTGCTGGGCATTGTGATGGCCCAACTTTTTTTAACTGTTAGAGCTCATAGCCAGATTTTCTCTGCTTCTTCCTGGTCACACTGCTCCCAGGCTATATCACTCACGTTCAAACAGACATCAGCTTAATGTCTATTGCCGAAGACAAACAGCCTAAAGAGAAAAGTCACCCAGAGACAAGAGGGCCAAGTCACCTGTTCCTGCTACAAGTTATGGCTCTGTTAGCCATGGTTCTTCACATGGCCTTCATTCTCTTGCTTGCCCACTTGTTCCAATGTGAAATGCACACCAGACATATCCCTTATTACACATCTGTGAAGATAACAGATTAAAACCATTCTATTTGGCTTTCCAGGGATGTCATCACCTTTTTGAGCACCATCCACCTTCTATGCACACATTGGATACTAGTCTAAGAACCTATGTGTAGAAATTATTCCACATGTTATACTGTCTACTTGCACAGGATAAATGGGCCAGACATTTAGGCCATGAAGTTGTAATATTCTTGCTGACCTGCAGCATCTTCCAGGTACTGATCCAATGATGAGTGTTTCTCCCTTGCCAAGATTGCACATTTAGGGATGTTGATTATGATCCTATTGTGATTTTTTGTTTTCTGGTATTGTCAACATTTCTCTAAACAATTTCTACAGTTGTTTCTGAGAAACAAAGAAAAGTCAAAAATAAACTTTTGAGATTCACCACTCTAATATCTTGATTTTTAATCAACCTGTAATATAATATTGATTGCAAATACCATGGAGACATGATATTGGTGCTTGTCTTTAGAGCAAGTACTTCGTGTAGCTCTTTATTGCAGAAAGAGCCTTTCAGATGTTTTGCTACCAAATATCCATCTGGCCCATGGGTTCTCTCACTTTCACAGTCAAAATTTTGTCATTGATCCTGGCAGAAGTGAGATTGGACTCCTGAAAGGCAATGCAGATTAACTGTTTGACGACCAGCAGCAGAGGACGAAAACGGACTCAGATCATACATGTTGCTCCTGAGGACTATGAAAGAAAGAAAGATGTGTGAACATAAATCTCTGGCAGGAAGGTCATGACATATAAAACATTGTGCCAAACATTCAGTATTCCATGTTATTGCCCATTAACCATTAACTTGCAAAAACAAAACTCTCATTTTATGTCAGCTGAGACATCATCAAAACCTGTCAGCTGTCTGCTTTCTCTCTCTCTCAGTTCCTCTCCACTGGAAGGTCATGTCTTTCCTGCAGGCAGTGCTTGCTTTGTGCCAGCTCTGGTCACCCCTCCTGCATCCCCAGACTCCAGACCAACCGGACCAAAGCTGAACTGCAAACTTTTATTTCACTGAGCTCTTCTTCTTGCATCTCCTTTCTTTTATCCTCTGAGTAACCCATATACTTTCATAAACATTTACACCATATATTAACTATTTATATCTATACATAAAGCTGTTATGCTAATGATTGCACAGTCTTATCTTACTTTCTCTTGTCTTTTGAAATCCTGACAGGCACTCTGCCCATGCTCTGATTTACCCCTGCAGGTGTGAATGGACAACTCACATTTCATTGATGCAGGTAGTTCTGGGCACTCACTAGGTACTTTAAATAATTGGTAAACCCCAAAAGCCCTTTGCTATATGTCCGCTACTGTCAGCACAAGTTAGTCCTGTCATTGCTGGAGCTAATATTGTGATGAAGTGAGAAAATGCAAACTCTGGAAGATATTTTGATTACTCAAGGGAAAACACTTCCCCATTTAGGCTGCCCTCCCACTGCCCAATCTCTTTGGGACAGCAGTGAGTTAGAGGCCACCAGAACACTTTCTATGCTCCTTGGCAAATAAGGCATGTATTTTTGATTGGTATAAGGGGTGTTGAGTTTAGGAAAGAAAGACACAAATACCATTCCTCCAACACTGAGAGGAAGACACAAAATGTAGCTTTAGGAAATCCTTTTTCCTATGAACACAGTGGCCAGCTAGTGTTCTCTTCCTACCCCTCCATCCCCTTACTATCAGCCATGGAAGAGGGGGACAAGAGTCTGTGGTTGTCTCACCTAAGTACAAAAAGGGTTGACACTGAAGGAAATGTAAAGGAGTGTTGAGGGGCAGCTAGAGAAACATTGTTCCTGAGAGAAATATAACTTGAACTGTCATAAACTGTTAGTGGCCATATTTACATCTCTCCCAAAAACCTGAAGCATTAGTATCAGGCGCAGGGGGGATCAAGGAGAGCTCAGAGATTTAAAGACTGCTGCAAAAACCATGGTGTTGGCTTCTATAACCTGGAGGCTCAGAAGCTGACTTTGAATTTCTTTGCATATGATGATTATTTAGTCTGTCAGTTCAGGGAAAATAAATGCACTAGTCCTGGTGCATAAAGTGAGAAATGTACATCAATCTGTGCAAGATTCATGCACTGTTTACTTCAAGTCTGGGACATGGATTCAAACGCTAATCAGTCTGAACTGTCACTTTAAAAAACACGTCCACACTTGTGAAGATATGCTGATATCCTTCAGGTATGAGAGTTGTACTTGTGACTAAATGTGTACTTGTAAGAAATGTACTGTTAGGCACTGCTGCATCCAGTCCTCAGAAAGAAACCCTGCTGCTTTACTGCATCAGACTTCTCATCTGCTTGATGTAGCAACTTCAAGTCATTTACTATGAAGTCAGAATAAGAATACCTAGAGCAAGAAGTTTGGAGAGAACTCACAAATGTGAATATGCTCTAGGACATAATAGGAAATTAAGCAGAACATAATTTTGTCATTTATTGCAGAGGGGTACACCAGTACTTTTGTATGAAGCCAATTTCAATGAAATGAGCGCTATAGCTGTGCCCTCCAATGGAGCAAGTTTGTGAATATGGCATTAATTGCTATTATTGTCCTGGATTAATGTAGTACCCTCCTTTGCTGCCAATGGTTCTGCACTTGTGGGAGGATGCTTGTCTAATCAGATGTTGCTTGCCATGTCATGGCTTTATGAAGTTAGCTTTGTTCTGATGTACAATAATTATATTTAAGTTGCACTAGGCTGCACAGTTTAAGCAAATAAATGACACTTTGGCACATCCTGGCTGTAAAAGGTCTTGGAGTTAGTTTATTTAGAAGAAAAGAGGAGAAGGAAATTAAGTTGTCAGTCTCCTATTACAGTATGTGCACTGATCACTGCATCTGTGCAGAGCGACAGAACAGCCAAGGAATAATTTACTATGCTATCAGAGAGAAAAAAGAATTGATATTACCAAATGTTTAGTGTTACTGAAACATTTATAGCCCTGTCATACAATCTATTCTGTACCTGAATAGCCTAAAACTCACACACATGTAGGTGTTTAGGTTCTTTCTATGCTACAGATAATTCAAACTCAAGTCACTTCTTTTAAAAAAGTGGTTTTGTCAAGTTAAAAAAGATCAACTTCTTGTGTTTTATCATATTCACTTCTCTATATGCCAGAAGAAATGAGTCTGCCAGGCATAAATACACACTTTATATCTCAGACATATTGATAATTCTATTGAGACTTAATGTGAATTTGTATTTTGAGCTTCCTTAATTCTGGCTGAGTCGAAAGATTTGATTCTTAATTTAAAGTGGTTATTTATTTTTAAAATCATTTTAGTCACTCCAAAGAAAACTTCCGTAAGGGAGGCACTATCAGTCTTTTTAACTAAAGCAGCACAAATACTATCTTTATAATGTGGTGCCTGTTGTACTTAAAGCTTGAGCTACAATAAGCACAATGCTCCTTCTAATTCCCCATCTAAAAGAAAGGTGATTTTTTTTTATTCAAACCTCTCGATCCAACAAAGAAAGGAAGAGGACATAAATACAGCTCTTTGTAGTACTGCTTAGAAGTCAAGGTTAATCATAAAGTGCAGAGCTGTTTTTAGATGTTTCAAAATGTAAAACAGATGAATTCACACCTTCCGCATAAATGGACTGTTCCAGTTAAAACTTTGAGAAATGAATTCCTGGCTCTGCTTCTTTTTACAGAGAAAAATAACATAGTGGCCTTCTGGGGCAAGATCTTTAAAGATTTTCGATGAGATTTATGTGGCAGAAAGAGCTCTCAGAGACAAATCGATATAACTAAGTACAGCGCTCTCATACAATCACGCTGATCAGGAAAACTGGCTGCATCATCACAGGGCTGTCATTTTCTCACTTGCACTGTGTGAGATTGCCTGAGGTTTCTCACAACATTGAAATCAAACCCTCCAGTTGACAGCAGCCAGTGACAGCAGGGGGTTCAGGGCAAAGGGACTGTATCTTCTTGAGCTGGTGCCTTGTCAAATACATTTCTTTTTCTGACAGACTCGAGATTCCCATTCCTTGGCACCACATTACCTGCACAGACACATTCTCAGGTTGCATCTCTCCATCTATTAGATAACTTTTATAAACAAATGTGAGGCCAGAGATTTCACGATAAAAGTACATTCTTGCATTTTTTATACATCCAACCCCTTTCTTTATTTGGGGTATTTTTAATCAGTCTATTTGCAAAGAACAGAAAGGTAGTGCCTCATCTTGAAGTGCTAAGATGATTCTGATCCTCATTTCTTCACTCTCTCCTCATTAGATGAACCAGTTCCATGGAGTGTTTTCACTTGGCTCCTTCTACTTCATGCTAATTCCCACTGCACACACCCTGGGCACTGCTCTGGTTTTGTTTTGCTGCTGTTAGGCACTGTCACTTTGGTGCTGCTGAGGAACTGGTTACAGCAGGGCTCTGATCTTCTCAGTACTGCATGGAGAAATTGGCAGCTCCCAACCCAGCAAACTATAGGTAGCAAACATCTGCAGAAATTCAGATGCAAGCCAGTAAAATCAGGAAATGAGGAGCTCAGCCTGCCTAATCACTTCTGAAAATCCTGTTAGACGTCTACATGCAGGTCTTATGTACACTTACATACAGCTGTAAACCTGGACTGGCACCCCAAAAGCATCTGAAGGAGGACATGCCCACCGAATCCCATTCCAGTGCACAGATTCTGCTTGTTCAAATGCACGGGTCTCACATAAGTACATGAGTCATGCAGAACCTGTGCAGGTCTGGGCAGTTGGAATATAAGATATGCACTTGTGAGCTATTAAAGAAATGGGAATATAAAGTCCTAATTGAAAAAAAAGAAGGCTAAAGATATTTACTTGTGTGTGTGTATCTGTGGCTTAGCAATACAAGCTTGCTGCTGATGGACATTAAAAGCACGAAGCTGTGTGAAAAAGAGATACTATCCGGTATATTTTATGGAAATGTCACTCACAGATTTTTAAGGTCAGTTCTCCTACTTAGCTATTAATCTTAAATACATGAGAAAAAAAATCACATGAAAAATTAGTCAAAATGTTAGCTGTACTGGTAATAAGAGGTGGAGAGCATACAAATTAGCAAGAGGGAAGGAAAAAGAAAGGAACCGAAAGGAACGACACAGGGGAAAAGAGAAACCTCAGGAAGAAAATGAACATTCCCTGTAAATATCTTCAAGGTAACAATGTAAATGAAGGAAGGAAATTACACCAAGTCTCAGAAGAAAACAGTAAAAGAAGTAATGGCCATAAGCAAAGAAAGAAGAAGTTCAGCCTAAACATGAGCAAAACTCTAAGAGTAATTAGGCTAGTGAAAAATTCAAAGGTAGCTGAGGTGCAATTAATGCACATATTCAAGAAGACTGGACTAAAAATAAAAAGATGAAGAGAACACATCCATTAAAGTTGAGAGGAAACAAATTTAAACAATTTAAGTTTTGAGAGGAAACAAAGAAGAAAGTGTTCCCTGGCACCCTATTGGTGACTTTTCTCCACATGACCTGGTAAACTTCAGATTGGCACAGTGATTAAGTTGTGTTGCTTGCAACATGCCTGTTTTCTTGTGGCACCTGCATGTTCATAATTTCACTTTTTTTTTTTTGGTGACAGCTGACATCAGTGCCATTCTTTATTATTTTTATCTTATTTGACTTCTCATCAGTTTTAATTCAGCCACGGCATCTCCTCATCTCTCATCTCATCATTTTGTTCCCTTTCCACCCAGCTTCTTCAATCATGCTATAGACATAGATGCTGCTTTTGCAGTGAGTACTGATTTGACTGCATGCTCCTTCAGTTGCATTTACCTCAAGCACTTTCAATTCTGCCTTGTTCCAAGAGAGCCTTTAGCTGTTCAGGTGGAGGTGACTGTTAAAAGCTGTACAAATGGATGACCCTAGTTCAACATGGGTCTGGTTTTCAATAGGCATTTTCCTTCAAGAGAAATCTGTGTTTCACTAAGTACATTATGATTTAATACATAGCATAGATGATGTTTCATCAGCAGTATCTCCTTGGTGTTTTGACAAACTGTAATTTCATGCTTTTAAAATCTCAGTTACCTGGATGCCAAGGTTGCATTTCAAGGTTCGACTTTCAACTCAATATAGATGCTCATTAAAGTCAAGGGAAGGACCTCACCTGATGAGTTAAGAAAGAGACCTTATACTTCTATTCAAGCTTAAGTAACCCTGAACATAAATTTGCCATTTGGATCCTTTACTGTGCAGTCAGTACAACAGCTTCCACTTCTGCTGTCACAGATGGTATTCCAATTCCATGGTCTGTTTTAAGCCCTCACAGAACTCTCTATACTTTGTATGCAACTGCTCAAAAACCTGTAACAGGCTTACCCTTCCAATTCCAAAAGTCAAGAAGTGCTTCTTTCTGCCCTTTCAAATGAGTAATAGACTTTCATTAATGAAAGGAGTTGGGCAGTTACATGACCTTGATGACCTGTGCCAAAAGATCTTTGTGGTGTCCCAGTAGCTCTTGAGTTTTTCCTGGAAAAAGCACTTGAACCCAAGTTTCCTAGTGTGTGGTTGTAACAAAGAGAAAGAAGGATAGAGCTGTAGCCCTGTTATGGGTGCAAGGGCAGGTTGGCTCAGCAGTAAGGAGCTTGTGCCTGCCCAGGGACACTGAGAGGAGACAAAGGGGAAAGAAAGGAAAGACAAAGTTCATAGTCCCTTAACATTTTTCTCCTCATTTTGCCATTCTAAAGTTGCCCTTGCTGGGGTTAATTAACAACTATGAATGCCAGTGCTAGAGGAACAAAGCAGATTGCAGTTTTTATCCCCTCCCAAATTTTCCATAGCTGTGACTGGACCTCAGGATGTGACCTCTGTAAATGCTCTCTCATTACTTTCCTACTAATTAGTCTCATTTCATTTATGAGGTATATTAGCTGGGGATTTTATATGGTTTAACACATTAAAAAATAAAGCTTCTTGACATTTGAAAATACTCTCACTTTGGAGAAACTGTCAGTCCTCTTCACATCTGCACATAAGGGGATGGTTGAAAGAGTCATCTGGGGATAAAGAAGCGTTCTCCTCACAGCAATGGCTATGTAAAGTGTTAAGGAGGCCATGCCATGCTGGCTTAATGTGAACACTTGTGTCTTATAGCTATATGCCACAAATGTTTAAAGCCCGGATCCAACTCATATAACTATGGGCGTTAGACTGTACAGAAAGATAAAAGAGGTGTCACCCTTTGCTTCTCAGACAAGAAGGGGGTGATTCATCCTGCCTAAGCCATGAACCAGTCTCTGGAGATGTGGCTTTCTCTCTACACTTATCACAGCAGGGGCCCAGGGGGCCATAGCTATGACTTCAGTGTCTGCTGCTTGGGAGGATGTGATTCAGCTTTAGAGTTTAGCATGATAAAAGAACTTACTAGAAGTTCTTGATTTTGGGGTATTCATTTTTTTCTACAGGTGCAACTGACTGCAAGTTCTAACTTCAAACATGGCCTGTAAAAGCTGGTTGTGCTCTGCACCACTGCGTGTATACTTGCATGCAGGCTGAAGGAAAATGTCACTGAAAATTCATCCTAGAGCAGCAGAAGCCAAATCAGCACATTTCCTTCCCTGTGTTGGCTAAGGCACTTAAAAAACCAAAGGCCATTCTGCAGAGCCAGGTATATTCACAGCTTGCTGGTTTTCACCTTTAGCAGAATTAGACCCTTAGCCTTCCATCTGTTCTCCAGTATCAGCTCCTTGGAAATGTGGCTGGGATTAATAAGGATTAAGCTTCTGATAGTGCCATGCCAGAAGTCAAAAGAGGAGCTTCTTTATCTCTGTTCACTGGAACCTCTTCTGAAGGGGAGTCTCCTCCAGGCTTGCCTTCTCTACACATGCCTCCTTGTATGGAAAAATTGCTGAACAAAAGAAACTGAGTTAAGGTGAACAACTTCAGTTGTATTACAAGTTTTAAGACAAGAGGATGTGATCTATTCTGAAAGTCCCTGATGATTTATTTAGTGGGCATATTTTTACATTGTTTCCTTTAACATCAGAGAAAATGTGCCTTTGGAGAGGCACAGCTTTTATCTCATCCCTTTTAAAATCACACCACAGATCTCAAAAGAAAGGCTATGCCATGTCAGAATTTAAAACATTCACCTTATGGCTGTCACCCAAAGTAGATGAAATATATGCCATTGAGTTTTAAATGACTACTTATGCTGCCAGTCACAGTCAGATCCTGAACTGAATGATGTAAGTTCCCTGTGTTTCCCTGAAAGAGATGAAGCTGAATCTTTTTATACCAGCAAAGGATCTGGCCCTTCAGTTTCAGTGTCTTCCAAATCCAAAGTAATTTTATCCACTTGAATAATTTATCGTCATAACCTATTTTTCATTAATTTGACTATGCTCTCGTTCCTCTCAGGCTTGGTACTTACAGTGTAGCTCTGCTGCGAAAAACAACGATGTGAAATTAGCACTTTCTTACTCAGCAGATCCCTTTCCTGTGAGAAGTCAGAAAGAGTGCTGCTCAACTTAGCATGAAAATCTCTCTTTTGCCCCTTCCCTGCTTTCCACCCAGCAGGGCCAGTGGAGCCAGGGGGAAGCAAACAGGTCAGGGTTTTTGGCTCTTGTATTTATCTGACAGTCAACCAAGCTCCAGGGCCACCTGGGCAGCCTGGGGTCTCTGGGCTGTGACCAGCATGACCCTCCCACTGCTGATAGTGAAGTTGTAGCTGCCAGCAGAGCTTGCAGAGCCACTGCCACTGATGGCAAGTGAAAACAACATGATTTCCCACTTCCAGCTGATGTGCTCAATTCAAGAGAGACAGTCATGTGATGAAAATTAATCTTAGGCATAAGGACTGCAGGACAACAGCCATTAAAATTCTAGGGACTGGAAAACAGATGTTGTTGGTTGATGTGCTGTAAAACATCTCAGGTGTGAACACTTCTGTGCTAATCCTGAGGGATTCATCTAGCTAAAATAGATTCTAGAATCAGATTGGGGGGCCCAGAATCAAGTAAGATTTGGGGACAATTTCTGAAGATACTGGTTGTTCATGCAAAGACCAATAAAGTAGTACTGGCTTAAGATCTCTCGAGGAAGACAATACCTTTTGAGGTAATACTCCCCCCAGTGTATCCAAATTTTTTTTTTCTACTTTTCCAGATAAGTCCTTTCTAAAAATCACACTGCAAATTCAAGATTAGTTTTCCCCAAGAAAGCATATGCAATACATTGTAAAAATAGGAACTTTCAAAAGAACTTTGGATTTTTCTTTGCCATAGGACATCATTTATTATACGAATGTTCTTCAAATTTAGACAGTCTCTAACATATGACTAAGTCTGAAGTCACTTTGTCTGTCAAAAGGTAAAGGGCAAATGAGTTATCAGGGCAGCTAGGTCATCAGAACTCATCCTCTTTGGACCCGATGTAGTAAAAAATATCCTCAGTCTTCCAAACAACTGAAGTCCCAAAAGGCCACAAATCCTAGCCTTGCAACAGGCCAACTTATCCAACACAAAGGTCAGCATCATTAAACAGAATAAACAAACCAGTCCTAGAGCCAGAAATGACGGATCTGCCTGGGAGGGGAAGGAGTCATGCAGCTGTCTCTCTGGACCTCCTTCATTTCTATACTTGCACAGTCCCAAACTTCTTTGTACACACACACACACACACACACACACACACACACAGACACACACACACTTGCTCTTCTGTGTTTCACTCCATACACATGTGTGCACATGTATGCCTGCACAATGGGTGCATGCACAGGACCAGGCAAAAATCCCTTCAAAACATGGGAATCCATGAGATAGGCCATTACCAAACAGTATGGAAGCACCAGCTGATGGAACTGAGCCCTTCTGCTCATGTCCTGTCCTCTGGACCTCTAGCCTTACTCCTTACTGCCTGTGTTTTGGTCAGGGGTTAACAACAGCTTGTAGAGTGGAGAACCTGTTTCTACTTCCAGCTCTCACTGCCACCTCACCAGGTTCTGCCAGTCAAGGCTGGGCTAAACGCCATGCTCATTCCTCTGCCTGCCTTCTCACCAGCTGAACAGGCACCAGGATGTGTTCCCACCAGCCCTGGTACTGGCACACAACACTCCCAGCCTGGGATCATGCTC
The DNA here is from genome assembly GCA_013400955.1 of Drymodes brunneopygia. Lineage (NCBI taxonomy): Eukaryota > Metazoa > Chordata > Aves > Passeriformes > Petroicidae > Drymodes > Drymodes brunneopygia. The sequence continues at coordinate 191,872 of VZTZ01043074.1, forward strand.
CAGCCTGCACCTTCACCTTCATTACTGCCTTGGAGCCAGCAGCCACCAACCCTCCTGCAGCAACCAGCACACGTGGCAGCACAAGACTAAGAAGAGGGGATGCTTCTTTTTGTGATCTTTACCCACAGCCCCCTCTACCTATCTACAGCCCAAAAAGCTCTCAAACAATTAATTTTCAAGGAATCAAGGAAGTAACTTAGGCACTTTGAAGCCGAGCACTTCTCACAGATGAGAGCACAGCTGTTTGCATGCTTATTTCCTTCTGTCACCATGCTGGAAATATATCCTCTGCTTAGAGTCATACTAACCTCTAAGGAATTTGGTGAGGATACAGATTTTAAAAAACTACAGGCATTAACACCTGGCTGTGAATCCAGAAGGGAGAGCTGTTTTCTCCTGAGTGTGTGTGACAGGACCAAACCTCAGCTCCAGCACAATGTGGCAACGCTGCTCGTTCCTACCCGAGTGATGCCTGTCACACATTGTCCCCAGGTGCTAAGCAGTGACCTTGGAGCTATGAGCTTGAGCTGCCACAGCAGGAGCTCTGCAGTGAATGTGAACATGCTGGTTCTGGAGGGAAGTTCCCACCGTGCAGGATTAGCCACTTGAGTTTTCTTTCACTTTTTAAAATCACTTTTATAAGCTTTCAGTATGAAAGAGATTAGGCAAAGCCCCATTCTAGGCTGCTGTGCATGAAATTTAAAATACCCATATTAATGCAGAAATAAACCAACTACAGCATTTAAAGCTAAATGCTGTAAATTAGTAGCTATGCAGTACAAAGAGAGGACAAATCTCAGCTGGGACTTAACAGATTCAGGTTTTGTTCTCATTTCTACCCTTGACCTGTTCGGTGACTTTGAGTAAGTCATTGCTTCCTTTCTATTTCTTTCTGGGTCAAGGACTGCCTGTCATTTTGTGTTCATAGCAACTGGTATGAAAAGCCCCAGTCGTAGTGAAAATCTCTGGACATTACTTCAATAAAACCAATATCTAAATACCTGTTAAAAAAAGAACACAGAGAAGGCTTTTTCTTTCCTTGGTTAAAAGGTATCACGTTGCAATGAGTGAAAACTTCAGATGTTTCATTAAGTAAATAAATATATACATCCATAACTGCATTTACACCAAACACACACATATTTAACTGTACTGTTAATTAAAATCTAGGAAACTATCACAGCTTTACTAGATTACTTCCCACCTCTGTATATCTAAGATACTAAAGTTTTATCGTCTCACTTCTAATAGATTTGCTATATCTTACCAATATGATTTACTTTCTAGCCTTGCATAAAACTCAACTCTGAATGTATTTTTTAAAGCCATCATTATCCCAAGCACATGGCACAGAATTGTATTTATGTTACAATGAAACCTCTTATTTTTCAGTCTGTATTTGAAAGTAGTTAACATTTTTCTATCCAAATCAATCTGCTTCTCAGCAGTCAGTGCTGAAATAAGCCTTTTATAGTGTTTTAGGCATCTGTTCTGCCTTTTCTTACCTCTCTCTCCTCACTTACACATATAAATGTCCATTTATAAGCTGTCAGCTGAAATAGATGCCAAACTTAATCAAATTGCATAAATTCACAACATAAGCTGCAAAAAGTACATCGCTGCGTGCCTCAAGAATTCACAGCCTCTCTTGAAACGTCTGACAGAACCCCTGAAATTGTACTGGGAAGATTCAGTACTTTACATCCACGGGTGTGCAGCCAGGTTTTTGTTCTTGCTGTGGGCACTTGATTTCTGATGTAAGTGTTGAGGTATGACTTGCAAGAGCAAAGAGTTCAAGGTCATTTATTTTCTAGTCTCAGAGAACAAGGAATTGATGCCGTACATGCTAAGCAGAAGTAAGGGTCAGGGAACCTTGAAACAGAAGATAGTAGTGCTACAGATCACATTAAGAACAAATAAAACATTGAATAATAATAATAATAATTAAAATAAAAGCAATGGGGAGCAAAAGGAATGGGAAGCCTTGAAAACCTGTTTTGGGGTAAAGCTACTAAGTTCTCTGAAAGTTTTGAGGTCTTATAAGGTTGGAAGTGCCACACTATATTTGGATGTCAGGTCAAGCCCTGGTTCAAAAAGCAGAAAGCAATAACATATAGATTGATTTTGATTGTTAATGTACAGACATCAACTGAGATGGGATGGTGGTTGTAAAATCTGACACATTCTGACAGGTGGAACACACATTCAAAATGTTTGGTTTTTGGAAGAAGGAATCAGACAGCAGCATTGAATGACAGAAATTTTAAACATCAAGGATAAGGAAGTAAGGATTTTTATCCTTCAGATGGTATGATATTTATATTTTCTTAATGATAAAGTTTAAAGACACTTATGTATTTGTCAATGTTTTTCATCACAAGAGCAAAAGTTAAGAGCAGCAATTTTGGATGACTTATTCAATGAGATCATTAAAATTGCTTATCTTACAGAATTTTAGGTTTTTTTTAATATAAAAAAGAAATTTATAATTGGGTACAGAATAGTATTAGCATTTTCAAATGGTGTTGGATTGAGAAATGGCTGCTTTTTGTCTGCCAGTTCAAGTATCCCTCTGGAAACAGAGATGCAGTATTTGAATTGTAATTCTAGTTGGCAGCAAAAACTGGTCACCATGTCAGAACTGTTCTGACAGAGTAAATGACTGAAGGAGGAAACCTGCAGGGAAGTAACTTGTTTTGGTTTTTTTAGAAAGAAGTAACTTTATTTTTTTCAGAAATGTTGGCTGAGCTTGCATCAGTGGGGTCCCATGGGTTCCCCTGACCACCATCCCCATCTTTAAATAAGTAACAAGCTACCTCCAGTGACAAACACTTACCCATCACTGCTGCATCACTTCTGGACTGCTGATGTATGAGCTGCTTCTGCCACCAGTGAAAGTTCATGATTTGTCAGCTCAAGAGCCTGTCCTTTGCTAATGGATTACTTTTGAAATGTCTGCTCTAAGTGGAAGGTTTTATTTATTTTTTTTATTTATTCTAAAGAGGTTTACAAGCAACACACTCTTTGGGCTCTGGCTTCTTAGAGTCTCCAGCCTTCTTGATCATTGTTTTCCAAATCTCCAGAGGAAAAGGCGATGAGGGTGTCAGTGCCCAGCCTGCACAATCAAGTTCTTTTTTCTCCCTTGAAGACCCTCTCAGGAATGGAAAGAGGACCATAGCAAGCTTGCAAGGACAATACTAAAGCTATAGACTAAGGCATCCACTGGATGAGGCATCATTGCCCTCCCACAGACATCTTGAGCCCTGGCCCCCAGTGGCAATTTCATCCTTTTCATCTCTTAGTAACAGAATAAACAGTCCCTCCACAAAGGTGCTGTGAAGAGCAACAAAATGACACGACTGACACATTCAGGTATGATTGTATTGTAGCTCACAGGCAAATCACTTATACCCTTATTCATGAAAGGCTTTGAAATCCTTCTGAGGAATGCAGTGAGGATTTAGGCAAAGGGAAATATATTTAGCAAGACTCTGGATGCAAGTTGGTGCTCCCTTTGTCACCTGTAGCAGGCAGGTGAAGAAAAGGGCCTCTAAGGTAAACCTGCTCCCTGATGGATAGAGAAATATGCACAGCTGGAGCATGCAGCCAAGTCAATCTTAGGGCCCCAGAGAGAATGTCAGTCTGTGCTGCAGGGAGTGGGTAGGAAGGGGAAGAAGCAGGGTGGATGTACAGGTCACAGAAATTTCTGTTGCAATACCATCCTCATCAAAGACAATGCACAGGGGTAAATCATGCAGATTAACAACTCCCTAAGCTCTTACAGGGCTTTGCAAACTTCCACCAAAAAGAAACTTTTTACGAGTGAACCACTTACTTCATTTAAATATGTAGCCTGTATAATCAGAGTCTTTGAAGTAGGGAGACAGATGATCAGGATTTGCCTTTTGATCTTTCCAAATTGTTTTAGCAAGTAACAACTGTGCCCGAAGTCTTTTCTGGGAAACTTTATTAGCAACGATGTTTACAACAATCTTAGAGACCAAAGCTCTCTTAGTACTGCTGTTAAATAATCCTCCAGAAGCTGAAATCTTACAAAGCAAACTTAGGGTCTACGAATAACATCATGAATTTTATGTAAATTCAATTAAAATCCCCAATCAAATCAGCTACAATTCTATTCAATGCTTTGTACATATTCACATTAAAAATATTCACAGGATCTGTTGGATTCACAAAGATCTGTCTTGTTCTCTGTTCATCTACTTGTACTCAACTCAAGTCAATGGATCCTGCATGAGAACCTCTAGCTCAGAGAATAGATCAGGCTCTGAAGCAATAAACTACTGACTTTATCAGCAAACCAGAGACCACCTCACACTTACAAAAGAGCAGCACGAGCTGCTATAAGCTACAGCTGTTCCACTGATTAACACGAGTGCAATGACAATTTTTACCAAGGCAACCTGAAGAGGCTTCCCCTCCTTGGTGTCTGTTGTAAAGGACTGTGATCACATTTCACATTCTACACAACTCCTGAAATTAACAGGAACATTCACAGCCACTGCTTTTAGACAGCCCATCCACAGAAAGACACTGTGGTTTGAATAAAGGAAACAGGAATTTTTTACCTTTTTTTTACCTTTGTTTTTTGTTCTGAAGAGAAGGAAAACAAAATTGCTTCAGGCAATCTTCCTAGCCCACACTTACACAGCAAAAAAGGGGAAAATAGCCCACTTACATAAACACAGTTATCATCTACATTTTATTGAGGAAAGCCTAAAATTCATTAACTGCATTAACTGGAATGCAGAAATTATTTTAAAAGTTTGTTTATTCCAAGCAATTTCTGGGTCAAAGAAGAAGAAAAAAAGAACAGTCATGGGTTCCTCCCCCAAAACAGCCTGATAAATTCAATCTATTTTAATGAAAATATTTATGAGTAAAATTGCAGCCTTCTTACAGCTGAAAAGTGAAACTGTATGTAGGAGGAATGAAAGTAACGTTGAACTATGAGCTAACAATTCCAGTGGGGTACTTTGGTGATGTCAGATATGCTGAAATTTGCTAAGAAATTACATACCTGAAAATGAAGTAATTTTCTGTTCGTTAAACATATGAAATAGGTCACAGTTAAGAGGGAAAAATAAAATAATGGTTTATACAGTTACACTTGACTAATACCACTCATCTTACTGCTAGAAGCAGATGGGCAATTATACAAAAGAATTTGAAATAAAAAAGACTTGTGGACCGGGGACGTGCTCGTGCTTTTCAAGCTTCCTACTCTTGAGAAGCATTTCAACTTTTTATTTGCAGACTGATGCTATAAGAAGTTACAGTCACTTCTCAAAAGTCACATGGCAGCAGCATTCAGCACAGAGCAGCTCCCTGCCTTTACCTTGTTTTTATTCCCTCCTTTCTGTTTTAATGGTTTATTATCACTCTCTAAATTATAGAATGTGTTTTTTTCTTTTCTCTCATTCTCTGAAATGGATTTAAAGCATCAGTCCTAGTAAAAGGCAAATCATAGAGCCTGGAAGAAGTGAGGTAGTGTTATGGGCTCAAGGGTAAACCCCCCCCCCTTATTTAAGTGCATCTCACATTGCAAGAGTAGAAAAGTATGCTTCTGAAAACACCTGTATTGATTAGCTCAGAAGTGAAACTTTGGGAAGACATTTGTGTAGTCTGAATTTTTCAGCTTCATTTGTGTCTACTTTGGCACCTGCAATGAAGTGCTTTTCCTGATGTCCATCACACAGCTACAGAGAGGTGCTTCAGACAATCGCGGAAGAAGCTGCTCAGTGTAGTGTGGCCATCAGGCGAAAGTTTTCTTCCACGAGTCTGCCTGAATTCCTTGGGCCAGACTTGTGCATCCATGCTCAACAAAGCTGCCCTGTACTTTAGCAGATACAACTGTGGGACATCAGAAAATGCATAAAGGACTGGCCAAAAAGGATCTTTTCTTCTTTCAGGAAGGAAACATGCAGCTAAGGAAAATGAGGGTTCAATCTGTTTTGCTTATTAAAAAGAAAGATAAAAAATGACTACACAATACCTACCAAGGGACTGTATTAACTGAGAACCAGCTTAATGGAAATTAATGGCTTGAAGCAGCAAAATTAAAAAAACAAACACCACTGGTAACCAGTGGGAAAAAATACCAACAGACACAGTGTATTTTTCATTTCTGGTGCTGTTCAGAGCTTTTATAGAAGAAACACCTGTCTGTCTACAAGCCACAGACATCAAAAAACACAAGGAAACTGGGTGACTTAAAACTGCATACCACCTGTGAACTACACTTTGGGGACAAATTCTGCCCTTCTTTTGACAAAAACTGTTTTCAATGAACCTCTCTGGAACAGCACCTATATAGAGTTTCTAACACACCATTTCACAGTAATGGCCACACTGGTATCTTCTTGTCAAAGAAATGCATTAAAGTAGACACCAGCCTGATAGAGCAAGAAGCTGAGAAAGAAACTAAACTTAATGTTAATGTAAACTGCATGTACATTCTCTACAAAAAGAACTGCCATTGTCTTGCTTCATAATTACCTTTTTCTTCGAGTCTTGTAACAGTGATTTAAAACAAAACTCCTCAATCTTCCACACACATCTGTGTCGCATTTCAGATGCGGCACCCACTGTTCAAATCAAAACTGAGTAGCTCCTTTAAATTACTGTACCATTTTCTGTAAAAAAGGGCCTGAACTTTAAAGCTCTGGTTTAGCAGACTCAAGAAGTAAGTTTAGCTGCAAAACTTAAGTAAGGTACATGCTTAAGTGCTCAGCTGAATCAGTTTCTCATAACACTTTCCTCCTCCACAGCAGAGTTCATGCAATAACTTTGCTGGTCACTGACAACACAGCACTTAGACATAGGAGACAATTGTTCAACAGCTTTTCCTCGTATTAGCTTTTGAAATTAATATTTTATTATTTCATACAAGACAGTAAAAATAATAAAAATAATCAACAACTTTTCATAAAAATTAAAAAGATTTAAACCCAAATCTTATTAAAAAGCCAAACTTAAAACCAAACTAAAGAAATACTATATTTGCACACACTTTTTAAGGAAGAGATTACAATTTTCTTTTTGATTGCAACAGGCACTCTTCATTCATCATCTGCAAGAAACTAGGTTAGGTCTCCATAGGCCACAGTCAGAGTTATTAAGTAAGTAAATATGCCACTGCTTCTGTGCCCTCCTTTTATTTCCTTGCTTCTTCAGTCTCCTCTGGCTCTCTCTCTTGATGCTCTCTTTCCCACCTCAGTTCTTTCAACTCTTGTCTGTATTTCCGTTCAATGAACCGTTTCTGATGGGCCATCTGGGGAAAGTTATCTGACACAAGGAGAAATATTTTACATTAATAAACAAACTGGTAACAGAGAAAGCCTTAGCTCATTTTGTTTCAAACTTTGATGTTATTAAAGGTAGGGGGAATAATGTTGTTACCATTTTTACTCATTTATTTCTTATAATACATAGTAAACCAGGACTGTATCATAAGACTTTGGTTTCTTTATGATTTCTTTACATCTGTTTCTCCTGCTACAAAACACTACCAAATCTAATACACTCACAAAAATAAAATATAAAATCCTGGTATAGAAACATGGCCAGGTATTACCTGGATTTTACATTCTGTTCCCTTAGCAACAGGTGGTTGATATTGAAAATGAATGTGAAACTACTGTCAATGCTGTCAGGGTTTTTTGTCTTGTTCTCCCTCCAAAAAGTATGAGCCACTGATTTCAAGCATTGTACAGATGTTTCCATTACTTTTATTATTGTTTTAGACCATGCAGAATCAACTATATGCCCCACACTATGGCGGGGATCCTAATGGGAAAGTAATAGTATAGCAAGATAGAATGCAGTAAAATCTGTTCCTGAAAAAGTTTATGCTTGGCTATGTACCAGAAGACAGCATAGTCTAAGAGCATGGATGAGTGAAGACTGCTTGAAACAGGCTGGACAAGGCTGAGGTGATGGAGAAATATCTGGGGAGATGGATGCTTCATCTTTCAGACATTTGTCCATTGGCTGATGTGTAGGCACACATTAGAACTGAGAACTGTAAAAATAGCTTATATAATTGAACAGAACTGCTCTCACTTTAGCACACTGATCACAGAACATGAAAGCAGGGTGCTGACATTCACATGTGTCTGTGCTGTGGACACCTGCACCCTCCAGCCAGTCAGAAAGCAAAGGGGTGGTAGAATATAGGCTGCAGTTGGTGGTAAATCCTGCTGGGATCACAAAGAGTTCTGGGATCAGCACTGGCTACCTTCCCAGTCTGAGATGAATGCAGAAGGTCACTACACTGACCTTTAAAGCCATAAACAAATTTGAGAGATGTCTTGGCAAAGACTGCTCTCTCGCTGGCTATTGAGAGAGAATTCAGCTGAGGCTTCTCAGGAAGGAATACCTTGGCACCAAGCTTTTTCCTCCTTTTTCTGGGTCCCAGGCAGCATGGATTCTCAGCTAGAGAATATGGCGCAGAAGCCACATAAACTGCAGGAGTTTGTGGTAGAGCAGAATAACTTTCTACTGCTTTGTTTTATTGGCCAGTGAAATTTGTGCCCTTTATTATATATACCACAGGAATAAAAGGTTTATTCATCAGTTATTTACAACTTGGGCATAGGAGAGTGTATTTATTTAAACCAGAAAACAATCTAAACAAAATTGGTTTTAAATCGCTGTTGTTTTTAAAAACACCAGTGCTTTGTTTAATGGAGTTCTGGGATATTTTGTTGCTCGTGTGCCCCATAAAATGAAAATCAGATTTTCAGCACTGTGCCTATAACACAATTCTTTAAGAACTCAGCTCGGTAGCAAGCTGTTCTAATATGTTTAGGACGGTAAGAAGGAAATTCATGTAATAAATTCATCATGGCTATCATATAAATAGGTGTATGAACACTACTTTCACTTGAAGTTAACTACTTATGCATTAAAAAAAACCCCAACAAACAAACCAAACCTAACAACTCCACTCCACAACCATATGCATAATAAAACAGTGGCCCTTAAGTGTTGTATAACCTCCATCCCTAAAGACAATCAAAACTTGCCTGGCAAGGCACAGGGAAACTAGCTTGAAAGTTGGCTGTTTTGAAGGGCAGCAGGAGCACAGACCTCTAGAGTTCTATGCTTTTTAAACAAATATATTATGTCAGAAAAGAGATGTGAAGTCCTTGGATTGATATGCCATGAAACTCACAGCCCTCTCGAGTGGTGATACCGTCACAAGAAAATTCACTCAAAGAAAACTTCAGTAACATATCACAGATACTACACAGATTTCTCTTCTTAGAAGGAAAGTTACATTTTTCCACTTGTCAAATTTACTGGTGGTGAGAAGTATATGTTTAGCAGATGGATATAAAAACATATCTGAACTACATAGACTCATTGCCTTCTGAAATCTTTAATCTCTTGGATTTCCAGATGCAGAGATAACAGATTAAAAACGTCTGACATCTGAGGAACTGCATGCATTTCCTTTGAATGAAATGCAAAAAAATGGACTTCCCATGTTCTTCTCGATAGAGAATTTCTGCTGCACAAATTGCTTGTAATCCATTTGTTTACAGGTCACCTACACCTGGCACTTTAACCCAACTGACCAATGTTATTTTATTTCACATAAGAAACTTGCCCACATTCATATCTGAGACTACATTTCAGTGAAGGACTGCTCCCATACTGGCTATGCAACACGTAATGAGAGATGTATACACAGATCCCTGGATCTGCAGCTGGTATTAGCCCTTCTTGACAGATAAATATCGATTTAAATTGCTGGGGATCTGCCTGTTAGATTGTAACCGTCTACTGATAATCTGAGATCAAGTTTTATTTTCTAAGGTTGCACTTTCCTCCTCCCTTGAATTAAAGGATGAGACAACCTGAGCATCGGAGACTATGCAGTCTCACCCCACTGCATACATAAGCATGGGAAACCTCAATGAAACTTTACTGCACAGGGTTCCCTTGAAGTTGCATCCTCTGTCGCTGATCAACTCCCGTAAACAAATACCTGCTGAGATCATACTAACTTCAACTGCTACAAAACTGTCATGAAAGTACTAAGAGGAAAACCTGCTACTTAGAAGCTGACAGCACATTGCATACATGCTCTGCTCAAAACTTATCCCCCACAAAACCTGCACCTTGCCTCACTAAAGAATGAGGAAAAACTATGAATACTCTGTTGCCCAAATGTCTTACATTTTTCAAGTGCGTCCATTGCAGCTCCCATTTCTGCTTGCTGAATACTGTGAAAACCAAACAAAAACACGTTACATGAGATTTAAGCTGTACAGAATAAACTGAAGTTTCTGACGAAGTGGAGCACTAATTACTCTTTTGTAGTGAAGCTTTTTAGGATAACCAGCAGCTAGTAATTCCCAGAGTACACGATATATCAGTTTTTCCATAAATATGTGAGCAATGGTACTACAGCTCCAGTAGAAAATTTCTTAACTTAGATCAATAACAGTAACAAAACAGTCCAGCCCATTCTTCACTAAAGCATTTGCTTTAACTTGAGAGAAAAAAGGAACAAAATCACAGATGCATGAATGTTAAAACAGAACCATTCTAAAATGCCTAGAAGTAGCAACTTCAGAAAAAAAAAATAATACTGTGGCACTCTTAACTTGCCAGTGTAAATTGCATAGCAATCCAGTAGCAAATACCAAAATAAAGACACTATTTCCTGGAAGTTATTCTGCACTTTCTAGTTTGAGAGCCACAAACAGTTAGCATTGCCAGCCACCTTGAAGCCAAGTTCACCAAAAAAAGCTTAAGATCCAAGATTATACTGACACTGAACCCTTCAGGTATTCCTGAACCAGAGAAGCTCGAAGAAGGCTCTACAGCTTTCCTTTTCGAAGGCAAACCATACAATCTTCTGGCTAGTGATTTGGGACATCACCACACTCTAACACCACATGATTAATTTTTTACTATACCTTGGACCTTTACCACATCCTATTCTTTCCCCTTTGAAGTAAACAGCTACTGTGTATGTCCTGGCATGAGAAGGTCCCACTGTCTGCAAGGTCCTGAAAGAAGAAATATTTTATTCAAGCAAGGCATATTAAAACACAGAATCTGCTTGTGGCACATAGTTCACCAAGCTTTCAGTCTGGTCAATACATATAGTGCAATTAATGCAAAATGTTGAGCAAGGGTTGAAGGATGTCTGTATAGATCACAGTAACCCAGAGATTACCAGAACAGTATTTATACTGATCATATTTATTCCTTCAGGCTCACTCAGGAGCACCACATGAAAATTATTACTATTTAACCTATAAGCAAAAATGCAAACTAACATGAAGTGTTCAAACACTGTGAAAACACTAGAAATGAAGTAATAAATTATGCATAGCTGTGCAATTGCAAATAGACACACTCATACAATTCTGTGTGCACTAGAAGTTCAGGCCCTGAGAGTTTTGCAGGCAGTAAGGTTTTGTAAGGAGTTTGTATTAGACATGGTAACTCTCTACATTGAATTATGATAGTACAAAGATATTTTCCATCAGCTTTGAAAAGTTAGTTTGTCACAAAACAAACTTTCCATTTGACCTAAAGTCTAGGACATACATCAACAACCATCTAAAAGGGAAAAGGTAATTCCCTAGATGTGCAATGAATTGCTTCTTTTGCAGTTTCTTACTGCTGTCCCAAATCTCTCCCCACTTTCAGATCAAGTTCTGTCCACTGCCTTGTTTCTTTTTAGAAGGAGCATGAATTTCACATCAATTTTTAAAGTATCTAACTGAAGTACTCTATCTCTCCATGCACTGTGACAAGAGCAAATAAAACCTACCCTAAATTTGAAAGCAATAGCACTGACTGCAGTGAAACAGATAACCCCAAGAAAAAGAATTTAACAAGATAATAGGAAGATAACAGCATATTACTAGGTCTGAGCTGTACTATAAAAATCAATTTATCATTGCAGCAAAACAAAACAAACACTTGGTACTTGATACTAAGTGGTTTTTACAAAAATGGAGACTTGTTTTTTATTGAATTCATCCCCCTCACTCAAGACAAAGCCCTGAACCCTCACACAGAGACACGGAGGAGTCAGACCTGCAGAGCACCAGCTGCAGTGTCAAGGAGATGGCACTTCTGAAGTTCCGTGTGTGTCACTGTCACTGAACTGCTACATTGCATTGGAAACCTTACTTCAGTAACTGTGACAAATGCATTTACACTTTCATCCTTCATATCTTTTAGATATAATAACCCCAACAACACAAGCCTTGAATTTTCGCAGCCTTTATCTCTTCTTTTAGGGCTAACATTGCACCCTATCCTACATTAATTGAATGGATATGGATGCAATTTACAGCCTAATGTTTATTATTTATTATCTTTTTGAAGCAGCTATTACACTATTTAGCAACTGTGAAAAGGAAGATCTATCCCATCCAACTTCAGGTATCTAACTGAAGTGAACAAGTTAAAATGTTCACTGCCCTCAGCTTTTTGTCATCGAACAGAGGAAAATTTGTGTGCTGAACTACACAATAAAAATGTCCAAAACTTGTGTTGCCCTTCAGTGCCTGACTGTGGGTGAGAAACAGTGCCTATAATCAAGAGGTGTAACATAAGGCATTATTATGTTTGCACAATAATGTCAAGAAACTTCATCTGTTACTGAGAACAGAATGGAGATATCTTGACCTCAAAACAACCATTTGTTTAACTCTTTTCATTTAATACTGCCATTCCTTACAAGAAAGAAAAACAAACATAGAATTATGCCAATTAAATAGTCCACTCCAAAATAAAAACTGTATTTTTTCCTTACAACTGTAAAGGTAAAATGCTTAGTAACTCTTCCTTGTAATGGCTTAAAACACCTAAACCTTAGAAAACAGTATTTTCCATCTTCAGACAAAGAGTGACTTAGAGGGCTTGGATAACAGCAATAAAAACAAACTCTGGGAAGAATGTAGGGTGATTGATCACATCTTGCTCCATACACAAGGAAGATTTATAATTAGCTGATATCCATAAGATGCCTGTTCTTACTTGTAAAGAGGAATGTCCGGCTCTTTTCCTTCTGTCCTGAGAGTCAAGCAGCACTGCTGAAGCTGAGATTTAGGATCATTCCAATCTTGATTTAAAATAAACTCCTGTAGGAAGTCCACAAAGATGCTTTTATGATAGAGAAATTGTATTAAGAGTCTCAAATGCAACAATGTGTTAAAATACAGTGGCAGGAAAGCAGGAAACTGATCTTACCTTCAGCCGTGGAAAAAAGCAAACATTCATGAAAGTGTGCACATATTCCAAATCTTTATCAATGTACAGTGCAGCAATGAAGGCTGGGGGGGAGAAAAGGTACTGTCATTCATCCAAGGAGAGCATTATTGGCTTGCACTTTTAGAAACAAGCATCTCTGAGTACTTTAAAGCCATATTCAACTACATTTCAGAGCAGTGATCTGATGAGGGCATTATCCTGCATACTCAGGAAAAAAAAAATCAAGTTGACCAAGAGATTAAGTGATTTACCCAAATTCACCCAGTCATTTAAAGTGCTAAAAATAACACTCTGCTCCTAATCTCACATATTAGCCAGGAGACCATGAAAACTTACAAATAAATCACCAGTAGGTATCATAAAATAATTAAGATATAAATCACTCCTGTTTGTGTGCTATTTCCATTTGTTTACAAGATTTTGCAAAAGCCACATGGTCTAAAAGGCTTGCAAAATACATCAAAATATACAAGATAGGGATTAACTTTCTTTGCAGAATATTTATCACTGTTTCCATTTCATGGGAAAGAAGGTAGCACAAACTTCCAAAAACTGACTAAAAATAATTTCATTTAAAACCTTCTCAAATGCAGACAAATGAACCACAGAAATATTCACCTGCTGAAGGAACTATTTTGTCTTCCAATGGTGTCAAGAACATACTAATTAAACACTGAAACTGCTGTTAAATAGCTCAACTCAGAGTAGAAACTTTAACTTTGAAGACATGCTTTTGACCTGGTCATCACGACCCCTCAATTTCTAGGTCTTCAACTTCCTATCTGCAATTATGCCTCCTTCATGCTTTCATACAGACTTCAAAAGCCTAGACTAGACTTCAAAAATCTGGCTTTCAGAGGTATAGGCGTAGGTCATTTGGAAATCTGAACGTACATTTTTAATAGTGATTTAGGGGATTTCTAATGGCTTTCTTAAACAAGCCCCAAGGCAAAGGAAGTCATTAAGTATTAAGTTATTATAACCAAATTAACTCACATTCCAAGAGATCAGCCAAAGTCTTAGTTCGAAGAGTTACTGGTCTTTTTGTCTTGTCGTTAGTGATGGCAAACTCTTGCATACCCAGCTCTTCTGCCACCTTGGCCTGTGTCCTGTTGTTCACCAAAGAACTTCTCAACAGCTGCAAAAGAAAGTTCCATTCCATGGTAACAATAATCAATAACAGACTACAAAACGTAGAAGAGCTGGGGAGAAAAAGTTACTTTTATCCTTGAGGTTTCTCAGTTCTCTCAGTTTACTGACATTTTGATTCAGGACATCTCAAGTGATTTATATAAACACACAGTCTGTCATTCTTTCTACTGGTGATTTTTCTTTCTTTTTCAATTCTTCTCACCAATCTTTACTTATTCTATGGACACATTACTTCTGTACATATGTCATGCATTTAAAATGTTTGTGAGCTTCTTTGCAATTATGTACCTCTCTTCATGAGTCCTGTGCTTTCTCAGCTAATCTGCAGTTTTCTAGCTTAGGCAGTACACAGTTGTATACATTTTCCCATATAAAGTTTAAGGGAGCAATATTCTGGAGTTCATGGAACAGTTCCCAGTGTCCACTAAATAATGAATAAATAGGTGGTGACTATAACAAATACACATTAAAGCAAGATAATTCAGTGTTAGAGAACAAGCAGATGAGGAAGCTGTTCCACTCCTTTGGCCAGAGAAAAAAATACACAGATGGACAGCCTGTATGCACTATTTGCTCTGCTAGAAGGCAGCACAGCTGAGCCAATGCATCTGTGACAAGGATCTACCCTAGTATGTTCCATATATGACAATGACAAGGATGTCATTAACCCTGGCTCCAGACAGATTACTTAAACATAGAGCTCTACTAAAGATATAATCCCACACAGTTTAAAGGAGTATTTTGGAATTTACGGGGAATTTCTGAACCTTTGGCTAGATCAGCTTTTTCCTGTTTGTTTGTTTTGCTTCAAATGGAACAGTGTTAAAGAACTACTATTAGAGCTACTATAGGAGGTAGGGGCAAGAAGTAAAGAATGTCTCTCTTTTCCACTGTTTATGTGCAATCTAGAGCTGAGACGCTGCACACACATTTTTTCCTCTCTTTGTCTTCCATATCACATTTGCTCAGCTTATTAGATCCAAGTTATATGCTACCTGGCTCCAGCACGTCAACTGAGCTTATGAAAAATCAAGATTTATTTGCTGCACTCGATACTTCATCTCTCACAACAGATAAATAAAGAACAGTATGTTCATAATTTGTCTGTCAATGATGTATGAAGCAGACACTCACAACCTGATCTTCGTAAACTAGGCAGACTGCAGACAGCATTATTACCTGCCTCCCTAACCTTAGCTTAAACTCATTTATTACTTGTTCCTTTCCAAAATTCTTTCCTTTTACGTCCTTAAGATAAAAAACTATACTTTCCCCAAGCATATCATAAGTACCCTAAGTATAATATCCTAACAAGTAACCTATGAGACAGAAATGCAGTGTCCCATGACAAAAATCTGTTTCTTGTAATGGGAAGAAGGATTTCTTTTGTTGTGTTTGCAGACTATTTATTTCAATGGGATCCATAATCATGATTAGTACCATCATAAAACAAAGAGCAATATATACACTACCCAGTGAATTAAGAGATAGAAAAAACCCTCAGTTATCCTTTTAGCACCTCAGTTATCCTTTTAGCACTGTGGTTATCAACTCGCTCTGTACTAGAATTTGCCTCCTCTAAAAGTGCCATTGGGCAAGAAACTCAATTCCCCTTAATGATACAGAGAAGACACAGTCCCTGTGCCTTGCCAGCAGCTTTTTTAGAGTTAGTCTCTACACTGGTAACACGCAGCCTGCATCAGTGCAGATGCTGTGACACATGATATGCTCAACTGGAGCTTGACTCTAATTACAAAGAAGATTTTTTTCCTCAGTCTTCCATCTTCATCCAACATATTACCACTCATGACTGCACGAGAAGAATGTATCCATAATCCAGTACTCGAGAACCTGTATCTTCCAACATCCAACAAAATGTCAGCTTCTTTTCTGGTACTTTATTTGGCTATCTCCAAGTATTTAGATGAGACTATGTTCTCCTTTCTTTTTCTTAGTTAATTTACAGACATCTCTCCAGAGGCAATCACTCCACACTGGGAAGCCACTGCATTGCCAGTCAGGTGGAATCCTTGACCAAAATTGCCCTCAACACACCAGACACCATTTAGTTGATGTTCTACTGTTATTTCAAATTTAAGTATATTCCCAGATGACAGGAGAAAGAGCTTAGTGCTTGCTGCTTCTCTTCAGATTCCACTTTATTAGTCTCCTTTCTCACATCTCATTTTATTTGTCCTCAAATTTAAAAACATTTTAAGATAATTTCCTTTTTCTCTATATGAACATCTCCAGAGTTCAGATTTTATTTTAGGCATTGCCTATTTCTTTGTATATTTATGTGTTTTCAGCATCCACTCCACTCTAACTTTGCAGTTTTGCCTAAAAACTGAAGTGTGCAACCTGTACTTTCCAACTCACTAATCATTACATTAAGAAACAAAAAGACATTCTAAAAATTATTCCGAGCATTTACACCCATTAACAGCAACATTTCATATCCCCCTGGCGAAATAGTTCTTGTAAGAGTTATAACATCACAGATGCCTACATTCTTAAGTCATGTAGAATGCAAAAAACCCCACCAGGCTTTATACCCTGGCTCCTGAATGGTGCAGAAGAACCCATACAAATATACCTGAAACTTAAGAAACAGTGAAGAAAAATTCAAGTTACTTTTAGTCACAGCATGTACAGTTTTTTTCCTCTTGTAAACAGCTTTAGCCCAAAAGATTCAAGAATCATATTCTTGATAACACATTGCCTGCTAGAGACTTAGCATTGCCATCCCTTTATTGATCTGAGGAAAACACTCTAAAATTAGGCTACTTCCTAACTTTAACTAGAAAACTCAACTCACATTCCTGACACATGTATTGCTTTGTTGTTGAAGTAAACTAAAAAACTCAGTAAGCCCAACAAAATTTGTTACTTGCAAACAAAGTCACAACTCTCCAACTGCAGGGCTAAATGAATCAATCAGGAAAAACCTACTCATACTAGCACGCTGTGTTTGAAGTACTGTAAATTGTTGAAAGATCCCCAAACTTTGTTGTTCAAAGTCCAAGTAAGAGAGGCTAAAAGGCTATAGCAATCAACAGATGACTATAACTATAGTAAAATTAAATTCAAAAGCTACCCCAGGAGCTCCAGATTGAAGACAGGAGGAAAATCAGACCAATATAAATTGTAAAAACTTTTTATCAGGATTTATAACCCTGCCTGTATGCAAGTTCAACAGACTAGAAGTCAGGAATGAAAAAAAGTCAAGAGACACATCTATTTAAATAAATGGTTTAAGACACCCATCTTTAAACAAGAACTAGTCTTAGCCCTCAGTTTCATTGCTGACATCTTAAAAATTTTTGATCAATTTCACAGACTGAACGGAAATTATTGCAGTGGGCTCATAAATCACCATTTTCTATTCATTGCAGTGCTCATGGCTTAAAATTAACAAAGCCTTATTAAGAGCAGTGGTTGCTGAGGCTTCTTTTATTAATCAAACTCAGAATAATTCACTAGCTGTTCCGATAATTTCAGTCTCCATCCCACTCCTGCTCTTATGGAGAATATGATTGATGGCAGTCTCACCGTTAAGTGCCCTTCATGATGATCGGGGAAATGTATGAATAAATACTCTGTGGCTACCAACTGCATTATGGAGTCACCCAGGAATTCCATCCTCTGGTTGTGGCCTCTGAAAAATGAGACATCAATGCAGCAAAATCAATAAGCACTCAGTGAGGAAAAAACCAAAACCAGCATGCACACACAAATTAAAATGAAGAGTGATCTGAAAGTGAGCCTTGCTCATTTCCAAACACATTTAAGACAATTTTTCAGTGTTAATCAGGTGAGATGAAAACACAGCTCATTACTGTAGTAACACCAACTTACAGGCAAAAAGCAAATCAGGATAGCTACAAATAAATGCCGTCATCAGATGACAGATCACAGACTAAATGAAGGACAAGAGCAGTTGACATCAAATCTGTAAAGGGATAAGATCTCTTATCTCAAACTTGTTTTAAGAAAATGAACTAATGAATGCAATGACGTCAACAGAGAAAAATGTCCATTTGCAAGAAAGAAAAGGGTTAGGGTTTAAACTCATACAAGATCTGGAGAGGGTAAGCACTGATACAAAGTTTAACAAGGGCAAGTGCCAGATTCTCTGTCTGGGACAACCCAGTTGTGCATATAAAGTGGGGAATGAGAGGCTGGAGAGCAGCACTGTGGAAATAGACCTAGTGGTCCTGGGCGATGGCAAGTTCAACATGAGCCAGCAGTGCCCTGGCAGCCAGGAGGGACAACCTGGGGTGTCCTAGGAGACATCAGGCCCAGCATCACCAGCTGAGCAAGGGAGGGGATTGTCCCACTCTGCTCTGCACTGGGGAGGCCTCGCCTTGAATATTGTGTGCAGTTTTGGGTGCCACAATACAAAGATGACATTAAGCTCTTAGAGAATGTCCAGAGGTGAGCAACGGTGATGGTGAAAGGTCTTGAGGGGAAGCTGAATGAGGAGCAGCTGAGGTCACTTGGTGTGTTCAGCCTGGAGGAGACTGAGGGGAGACTTCACTGCAGAGCGGAATGGAGGGGCAGGTACCAGTCTCTTCACTTTCATGACCAGAGACAGGGCTCAAGGAAACAGCATGAGGCTGAGCCAGGGGAGATTTGGGTTGGATATGAGGAAGAGGTTTTTCACCCAGAAGGCGGTTTAACACTGGAAAGGCTCCCCAGGGAAGTGGTCCCAGCACCGAGCCTGTCTGAGTTCAGGAAGTGTGTGGACAACACTCTCAGGCACATGGCGTGATTCCTCGGGTTTCCTGTGCAGGGCCAGGAGTTGGACTTGATGATCCTGATGGGTCCCTTCCAACTCAGCATATGCTTTAATACTGTTTGCTTGAAAACAGGGCCTGGCAGCTTTGCAAGCAACAGAACACAAGGGCTGTGCTTGGACCAAAAAGCATAATTTTACTTCTTTTTGCTGCCCAAACATACCTCCAGGTATGTTTTTCTACTGTCTCAGGACCGATCTACAAGTATCAATGCAGAAAGCTCACAATAAACACCACAATAGTTCTCCAACACTTTCTACAGTCTTTCCCAAGGTATTTGCTACTGACTACTGTCAGAGGTGGCACACTGAACCAGGCAGGCTTGTGAACATAACTGCTCTATTCTCTTCCAGGAAACAGATGTAACACAGTTTGTTTACAAACCAGGCAATCTGGAATACTCTAACAGGAGGGCCAACAGAGCTACATGAGGACTCTTGCTGTGTACTCACAGAGTCAGATGGTTAAAGCCTACTGTCCTCAGAGTGAACGCACGTGCTAGAAGCCGAACATGAGTAAAGATGACTCCAATTGCCTCTTCAAACTCCGTAAGCTTTTGAAGAACTGGAGAGGTCTCAATGAGTTGCCTGTCAGTATTGGACTCCTGCAGCTGCAATAAAAATTAAGTGCAAGTAATGACCAACTCAGACTGCTGCAGAAATTTTCAGAGAAAAGCAAGCCTTCTCTAAATCAAGGGCAAAGAATACAACAAACAAGTTCTGTGGACAGCTAAACTGAGAAAACCAAGCTTCCTCTGTCTTTTGGTCTTGGATAATTCCCAATCCAAAAAGAGATGAGCTCGGATATATGCTTTTTTTAACAGCTGAGGCATTTAAACACATCACTTGCATGTCTCTACATGTGGATGCATTGTAGCATAACACAAACTTTCACAAAACATGTACAACTGCACATTTCTGCATTTTCTAACATTATCACATTGTTTGCAACTGAGCAACAGATTCAAAAATTATTAGAATAGGGCTGGCAGACTGACAGCATGTCGAGACAAAACCCAAATCAATTATTCCCACTTTTCTTCAGTATCAAAAATCAAGAGTAAATAATTTTTATATGAAATTCAAAAGGGCACACTAACACAAGAAAATTAAAATTATTGCTTTGGGTTAGTATCTTTTCTTATCAGTTTCTTGTCTGATATCCTTGATGCAGTGACACTGTTAAATGCCACTGTGGAGCTGGGAAATGGCTTAAGCATTTCCTCCAGCCATTCTGAGCATCTCTTTGGTATAGTCATGCCTTAAAGGAGGAATTATACAGACGAGGATGCCTAAAAGAAAAGTAAGAATAACCACAGCTTTTTAAACTGGCACTGAGATAATTTTTGGTTTTTTGTCTGCCCCTTTTTTATTAATTGATTACATTCAATTTGTCTTTTTTCTGTACTGAGCTTTCAGTCCACGTTTTCATAGAGCCACATACCCTTGCACCAAAATCCCACACTTGGGTGATAATTCTCATTTTGGAGTTCAGCTGCATATGGAGCTGAGACTGCTTTTTTCTTCCTCATGTACAGCCCTCTCTATTTACCTACACAGAATTTCTTCTGCTTTTTTAAACTCCACAGTGAGTCACCCTTGCGTTCTCACAACCAGAGTGCAATTCTTCAGTCTGCTGTTGTCCCTGCTACCTGGAATAATTTGGTATTGTCAACAAACTGCCACCTCACTGCTCATCCTCTTCCCTAGGCTGTCAATGAGAACAGCCTGTACTTTAGCAAAGTTCCCAAAGGAAATCTGCCAGTGATCACCACTCCTTGCAAGATGCGGTCATTTCACTCCTGTTCTCCATTTCTTTTGTTTCAGCCATTCCTTTAAATCTTGTAGGGACAGACAGTTTTCACTGAAGTTTCTTTTTTTTTACTGCTTCTTAAAAAAACGATAAAAATTTTAAAAGCCTTTCCTGACTGTCTTTCCAACAGCCTCTCAGGAAACTCAGCAGACAGTATCATCTGCATTATCACATCCTTTTTTGTCTCCTAAAATTTCCTATTCATTTGAGACATGAGTCTTTTCATGTTGACTCTTTCTAAAGAGTCCATATGTATTCAGATGATCACTAATTATTTTTTCAGAACTATTCCTACAGATGTGGCTACTGCCAAATACACTGAACTGAAGGTCTGTAATAGTTATCTTACAGAGAGTTTTTTTAATTAATTGGGATCTCATTTGGTATATTGTTACAGTGATTTTTAGTAATGTTTAAAAATGCCATTTTTCAGGCTAGCTGCTCTCAAAGGTCAGCCTGAGCTGCCTGTGTTTCACCTACTGGCAAAACCCCCTAGAATGGTTTTGGGATACGGAAGAAAAAAATTTTCGTCACACAAGTCAAGGTAATAGTAAGAAATCATGAGCTTCCTTCACTGACTGTGGCCGATTTCTAAGCAGAGTGCAAGTCTTATTTGTGAAAGCAGGGATGAAAAGGTTAAAATAAAATGAGAGGAAAGAAAGAAAGGAATTCAGAGTAACAACAATCCTCTTTGGAGCTTGTGCCACCACACAGGACAGCTGGTGCTGAGTCTCAAAAAGTCATCCACCTAGTAAGAGTCTTTTGTATTTACACTCAGAGGGATGTGGTTGTAAAAATTCTTCACATGCACTGATTTGTTGCTGAAGATTTTGGCTGTGCTTTCATTGCTGTTCTTGCAGCACCCCTGCACAGTCCTGCTTGCACTGAAGACAAGGAGCTACAGTGCAGAGAGGCTCTGCCACTTGCTCTACGTCTGCCCCAGAATTCAGTCAGGGAGAAGGACTGGGAGATCAGTCTCCCAACTTCCAGCCTCATAAACTGACAGCTTGTGAACTTGTATCCTTTGATACATGGAGGATAAGTTAGCCTTCAGACACCTTCATAATTTTAGTGACTATATGACTATATTGAAGTTAATGGATTCACTGAAACAACCACACTATCATTGCACAGGCACACAACACAAAATCGAAACAGAAAACTCTTATGGCATTCGATTAATGTGCTTTCCTACTATTAAGGTTTCAGTTCTAATTTCAGGTTAAGAAAATATGTTCATAGATTGTTTTAGCATCCTTTTCACCCAACTTAGAGAAGACAAACAAGAAGCTGTCAAAATGTTACCTCTCATTGGATTCACTGTATAGGCACAGTTCTATAACAAACATGAGCCAAGGAAAGGTGAATGATTAATTCTCAGAGAGGCAGAAACCCACTACTTATTTAAAAAGAAACAACCAAGGAAATCACAAACCAAACACAAAGGAAAACATGTATATATTCCTTAGGCTACTCTTTAGCACAATTTCTGAGATGTCATCACAATGGAAACCTATGGAAAAGCATCCTTGAAAATAAAACAGAGCTGTGAAATTTATTACAGAAAGGGATACACTTACTTGGAGTGGGTGTAGTGGATAATTAAGCCATACATCCCGCAGGTCCTGCAAACATTGAGAGATGCCTTTAACGCTCAAGGGAGTCATTTAACAAATTCCACAGTACTAAATAAAATGTCATTACTTGAAATACTGAACTATTTCAGATGCTGACTCTGCTTATTGCAAATTCAATAGTGCTGGCAAACTAATTTTTAAAATCGTGTATTTGCTGTTCAAACTGCCTGTAGTTCTCCCAATTAGCTTGTGTCAAAGAGGTGGAAAAATCCTTGAACCACATAAAAAGTGGTTAAAGGAAGAAAAAGATTTGTTTAAGCCTCAGGACTAACTTTATTTGCAAGTACTCCTCAGTAGCAAGTTTGACTTCTCCAAAGGCAAGGACTGAAAAAGAAAAAAAAACCCACTTATTTTCTTCTATTGCATAAAGGCTTCCTTCACTACAGCTACTGAGCAGCAAATAAACACTGAGTTACAACAGGCTTCCAAATACTTCTATTTCTAATAAGCTTTGTCATTTCACAGACACAGAGGAAGGAAAACAACACACAATTCATCCTCTCACCACTGCCATGTGTGCTGTCCCAGCGGTGGGTACTTCCCTTCACCTTTATACAGCACAAGTTCTAACTAACAGCCATCTAAGATAAAGTCTGATCTATTCTTGTAATTGTGCAATTGGGTAAACGCTGAATGAAACACCCTCCTTTTTTTTTTTTCCAAATTTGTGTTTAAAGCTTTTAGGGTAGGATGATTTAACTGATGAAACAGGAATAGCTGCACTACACATGCATCATTCCCTCAGAGCCTGACGCCAGGATCCACAGCACTCATGTTTGTTTTCAGAGCAGCACTTTGAATGGAAGCTCTCAGGTTTTCCACACCACCTACTCTTCCCTACCTAAGCCAACCAACCTACAGCACACCTGAGAAAACACCATTATTTTTCTCCCTGAATCAGTGCAGCGTGCTGTCCTAATTCAATTTCCAGGAACCACATACAACAGGTATAATATTTCTGTGATCCTTCAGTAAAACAAGGGACAAGAAAGTTATTTTTGAACTGAAATCAAATCATGTAAGTACATAAATACCTTTTCATTGAAGAGCAAACGTCCAAATAATTGTTTTGCTTCTTCTAGGCTTCCCTCTAGATAAACAGCTCCTACATGAGGGGACCAGTATGTCAAAGGTCAATAATTCAATTAGTACCTAGAAAATTACTAAGCATGAGAAAGTCAAAGATCTTGGACTTCTTCATCTCCAACGCATTCCTTTTTAAAAGCTTTTTGTAGCATCATGTATTTTTTGGAGAAATTTAAAACACATTAAACACCAGCATAAATCAACAGTCATAAAATGCAAAGAAAAACCTGAAATAATTATATCACTGATAGAAAATGATACATCCAAAGAACAAAGTTTAAACAAAATAACCTAGATGCAATATATTCCAAAAATACTCTCCAGTAAATAGCTAACTATACAATTGTGCTGGTTTCAGCAGGGGTAGAGTTAATTTTCTTCACAGTGACTAGTACAGGGCTATGTTTCCGATTTTTGCTGAACACAGGGTTGATAATAAGGGAATTGTTTTTTTATTGCTGAGCAGGGCTTACACAAAGCTAGGACTTCTGCTGCTTTTCCTAGTGCCGCACTGGAAACTAGGAGTGCTTGGGAAGCTGGGAGGAGACACAGCTGGTAAAAGCTCAAGATCTTCCCAGTATCACTGTAATTTATTGTCTGAACTGGAAACAGCATCTCTGCATGTCTCAGTTTCTGAAGATTATGTTTGTTACTTTTTTAAACTTAACACACAGTCCTCACTAGCCTTCTCCACATGTCCATCAGTAAAAAGCTCTGCAAAACTTGTGTTAACATATTATATTTTTCGGTGTACCCTATATACTCCATATTCTCCACAAGCATTTCTTAAATTTAGTATCATCAACATTTTGTCCTTTAATACGCTTTACAGGAGGGCTTCTAAAAATCTCAAACTTGTTATTGTAAGCATAAAAGCAAATGGAATACACAGCTACACTGAGAACACAGAGAAATGGAGTGCATGTTCCCATACACAGGAAGAACATAATTTCCTTGCCTTTCTCCCTTCCCCTTTCTTTTTGATTCCTCACTAGGTCAACTACTTTCTTTGGACTCTTCAAAGAACAGTTTGGGGGGAAACTGTTGCAGAGGAATATTATGCAGAGGAATATTATGAGAGCAAAAAATTTCAAACAACTCCAAGGCAGCTGGTTCATACTTCTGGTTTTCATTTTCATCACAGGGACTTTGCGATGAAGCATCAGACTTTGTAAAAGAGCCTCAAGTAGGAGTTCCAGACTCTACATATACTTTTATAGCCCCTTAACAAGCTCCCAGATTTTAGCTACAGCACTGACAAAATCTAATTGCTCAATTAACTTTCTGAACAACTTTGTATTGGAAGTTAAACAGCCAGCCTGCTCTCTCAGCAAATCTCAATGCTTGCCAAATAGTTCCCATCCCTACATCCTAGACAAGCTGAAATGTACGAAGACACAGATACATATCTAGTGTTCCTCTTCTGTTTGCTTTTTGTTTTTAAATTAAAGATCAAAGCGTTCATGGAAAGCAAAATAGAATTAAAAAGAAAACTCTTGTTTCTTGATAAGAGGAAATGCAATCTGGCCCAAGGCAGAATGCACAGAACTGTTGACATCTAAGCCAACTATGATTGATCTATTTTTCAAAGCAGGACAAAATGCTTTAGGAGCTCGTATAGTATATAAAGACCTGCATCAGGGCTAAACCATTCCCATAGTTAGTAACTTGTACAGTACACCTTGAAGAAAAGTCAAAACAGTGAGAATAACTTGCTTTGTGTACTCAAACAAGTAAATGTTTGTAAAAATATGCTATCAAAAATAGAGCTTGTGCAGATGCAACCCATGAGATTTCCACTCTCCTGCTTGGTAACTGTGGTCAGGCCCTGATTTTCTTTGCAACATAAACCTATAGACTAATGCAGCCAGACACTAATCAGCATCTCAGTGCCCAACAGCAAACTTGAACAACTCTCCTTCACCCTCAGCTAGAGGGCAGCTTTATTACACCAGCCATGGCATATTGCCATGCTTTTTATCTGTAAGAAAAATGCAAAGACTAAAAGGTATTTATTTTACAAATTCACAGAAGGCTAGTAGGGCACAGAGGAAGTAGTCTGATGACTTCAGTTGGGAGTGCCTGGTGCATTCAGAAATCAAGCTGCAGTTTAAAATTCAGGGCTGAGGTTGCGGGTCTGTTCAAGCACTACTGGAAGGAGTGAACCTGCTCATCCTCTGCCAGGCCATGGTGACTGAACTGCTCCCCTCAGACAAGGGGCAGGTGTCAGACCATGTTGGCACAGGAGAGGTGGAGTTCTACAGTGACTTGAAATCGCTTCATCTTCAGTGTGTGGGAGCCAGGATATGGAAGATGAGATTTTCATGGATGTACTATGCACTCATTGTGTTTACACATATGCCATGTGTGCAGGAGAGGGGAAGAGACAAAGATGATGTAAGAAGCTTTATTATTGTCTGCTCAGACTAGCACTACTTGACAAGCCCACATCTCATCCATCACAGTCAACATGGTGCACACACACATGTATAAAGCACAACTGTCTGCACACACAAATGCAAACACTTTACCTATTAAGGCTTCAAAGCAGTTGGCCATGGCATGGCGGAGATCTGACTCCCTGCACAGGTCTGGACCATGAGCATAGAGCATGAATCGTTCTAGTTCCAGCTTCTGCAAAATATGAAGAAAGAGTTAAAACCATGGCTTTAGAAGTACGAGACTACCAGTTTAGTCACTGAAGTTCTATTACACTGTTATCATACACCTACTAGGTTTGAAGGAACTACGAAGTTTTTCTCCAAAGTTTCAGTTTAGGGACAGGCTTAAATTAAAAAATTTCCTATGTTTATCAGAGGTAAACAACTAGTGTGTGATACCATAGCAAAACTAGAAATATCAAACCAAAATGTCAAAGCAAGACTGATCAAAACATTACTGGTAAGTTTTAGGAATGAGTTCAAGAGAAGGTCCAAGGGCATGACAGAAAAATAGCCTAGTACCAGCTGGACAGTGCAATGCATCATGTTTCTTGCTGGTAGTTTGTCCTCATGTTATTAGCCTTCAGAGATACCAAAGGGACATGCTAAGGGAGAGGACTTAATGCTGAGGGAAAAGACTTTGCCTACAAGAAGAAGCTAAAGCAGAACCGTGAGGAATAGGAACTCTGGTAGACACAATCCATTTAACATCTGGCTCTTTCCTCTAAGACCATCAACAGGTGGTAGCCTCTGGGCACTGCAAAAGAAGGCTCATATTTTAATCTGCAGTGCCACCTAGCTTCCTTCTTCCTTTCCAAAGTGCATCATTAACATTCATCTGTTGCCTGAACTATAGTTCTCCTTGCCAGTCAGAATCTCAGGTAGTAAGTCAGATACTTTCTATTGTATATGATAATTCTGCTATAGAAATGCAGGCAAGAGCTACTAGATTCTCTTTACATATTCAACTTTTTGACACAAAGCCATTATTGGGATTTTTAAAGAAGAGATCTGTGCATCTTGCGAAGTTTGTATGAGAACAGGCTCTTCTCAGCCTGGTGTAGGTTTCTACTGATTAATTTCTTGTTAACTTTCAACTTCATCCTCCCAGAGTAAATTTAAGAGGTAAAGCTGGAGACTAAGTTATTTGAAGTGCATGATTTAGACATGTTTCAATTGTCAAAAAGAGCAGCCTGTTCACTGCTCCAGAACACTGTGAGTTACCACTTACAGTGTTCCATCACACTTTATAATGCACAGTGAGCACTTGCTAGAGTCAGCATAAGAGTAGAACATTAATTGTTTAATATAAAATTTAAACTTCTTATAATCATCGTTTGATCGTTAATAATTAACGGCATTCCACAATTTCAAGAGACATTGAGAAACTGAGAATTGTATTAGCTAAACTGAAAGAACATGACACTGCAGGGGATGAAACCAGGAACATCATGCAAGACACATGAGAGGAACAAAGGGTAAGTTGGAAAATTTGGATTATACAGATATCTAAAATTAACAGTTGTATCTAATATAAATACAGTTTTTAAAATATTGCAATAAAAATTTCGAAAATTGTCCTCGTACAACAGAAAAGGCTGTTAACAGACTAGAAGAATATATGAGCTTTCCTGATACAGCTTTAAAAATAGTATCATGAATTCAAATGTCAGGCAACACCATATTTGTAAACAAAGCCCTGATTTGAAATGTTTCAATCAATTCATGCTAATCTACAGCAGAAAGACGTAGAAGGAAATTATGGTATTCTCTGACTACCCTATGCCTCTCCTGAGTGCGGAGCAAAAAGATGGTACGTTAGAAATCCTGCAGTTTTTGCCAAAGTCTCAAGATTGGATATGCTTATTTAGGGCACTGTGTGATTACAGAGAGTGAAGATTAAAAGAGCAACTTGAAAACTATCAGCAGTACACAGTGGACAGTGTGTGCACATGTGTAGCATAATCAATTACACCAGTAAGTCTCAGACTGCTTCTTTAAAAAAAAAAAACAAGAATCAAGAATGAATAAGGGAATATCTATCTATGGAGATTCAATCAACTTTCTGTGTCATAATACCACACACCAATATCATATATAAAAATATAAAAAGCTCTGTCAGTCACAGAACTAAATCAAATAAAATTCTAAGGCATCTCAATTTTTCCTATGAGATAACACAATTACTCTCCAAAACCCTGTTTAATGTACTTCTGACTACTCTGACAGTCTACAGTGGATCTGAAAATGACTGCATAGGTTATGGAGCAGATGAAATTTTTTGCCCCCATTTTTTCTACCTCCTGTTGCCACAGTCTCCCTACATATTCTATCAGAACGTCCTCTTAAAAATAACATGTTTTTAAGTTTGATTCTTTTTCTTCACTAAAGTTCTACTGTCAGCTTCATTAGTTGTGCGAAGTAAAGGCAAGTATAGGCACATCTTCAACAAAGGCTAAAAACATATCTTCACGCCTGCAAAAAGCACTTTTCCCAAAATCATGCTTTGGAGAAAACACCAAGTTCTTCTTTAAAATCTACTTTCAAACTGAAAAGGGATCCTGCATCCCAAATTTTATACACAAAATACAGCAAATAAAGTGATGTTCAAAGCAGGCAGCTCCCTCAAGAAGCAGTCCAGACACTCCTAGTGTTGTACCCATGGATGCCAAACACAGAGACAGAGAGCTGTACCTTAGCCAGCATGGCCAGGTGCTGGTTCTGCACGATGGCAGTGCGGTACGTAGCTAATCCTCCTTCCTCCAGAGTGGGAAACAGATAGTACAAGTGGACACTGCCAAAACAAAAAGCAAACCAGATACTGTCAGCATTCCATTAAAGATGAACCACATATACCTGCAGAGAACTGTGACCTTCCCTCAGACCTTTGTGGGTAACACAGGTCCCTTCCCAAAGTGGAACTCAGCTTGAAGTAAGGTAAAGATGCAGACACTCAAACAATGTCCAATCCTATCTGATGGGACAGCACTGACAGCACAGGAGGAAGAGTGCTGTTTCTCTACTTGGCAGCACATAATGTCTAGATCCCTGTCCCAGTCTGCAGTTCCCTCATCTCAGGTTTCAGTCTATCAGCAGCAGCAGAGGGTTCAGCATAGCTGACACCTACAGGATGCTGAGGAATAAAGCACCAGAGAAGCCTCAGCCTTAAGAAAACTCCGTGCTGTAGGTACACAGAGCTTTCAGGTGATGCTGCCAACATATCTGTTTATACACTTTTCTAAAAGTACTTTAACAGATGCTAATGAAAACAAAGAACAGAACTCAACAGCCTGTATTCATCAAATGTGTGAAGTCATTATACCACAAAAAAAAAAAAAAAAAAAAAAAAAAAAGAGGTAAAAATCACTGGCTTTTAACAACCTTTACAGGTTTTTGTCATCATGCTAGCAAAGTACTTCATAAAACAGAAACAAAACAAAACAAGTAATTCACTGATCCCATCAAGATCTGTGTAATGAATAAACGATTTTGGATACTTTCATATAAGACTATCTAACCCATGTCAAAAAAGTTAACACATAGAGGGTTTTCAACATTCCATGATTAAGGCACTGTATGGTACTAATTATTAAAATATTTTATCAACCCAGTACACAGGGAGAAAAATGCAGATGGATGCAAGATTATTTAAGGACAAAACCTGCTATAAAACTTAGAGGCAATCTAATCAAGCATCATAATTCACAACAGCAGACACCTGAAGTTAAGAGAGGAAGAAAAAAAAAATCAGACTTAAATAGGTGCTTACATGCTCTACTGAACAGAAATGGAGCTCATTTGTTTTCTGAATCGAGACAAAAGTTAGCTCAGAAAGTGAGCTGATGGTTGATGAACAATGACAATGAAAAATGCAAGACATTTTAATCAGCAAGTCTTCCATCTTATCAACCTGTACTGTTGTATGAGAGAAAAGGCCATGAGTTTTAAGGGCAGTGGAGACCTTTATAGGCTAACAGTTTTTAATATCACGTAGCTAATGGCTAGTAGAAAACAGAGATAAAAAGGCAGTTTTGTTGTTCATATAACAAACTGGCTTAAAGAGCAAATTAACAGTAAACAAGAATACATCCCTATTAAAAACAGTAGAAAAAAGCAGATGAAAATAGATTATAATATTTATATTGTGCAACCTGTTTCCCTCTACTACTCAGATAAGGTAGAACAATGGAGGTAACTAATAATATGCTTGTATTGTTCACTGATTTCAGCATACTCAGGCCAGAACTGGAGCAATTTTTGATGAACCATGGGGTTTTTTCATTACTTTTGAATAAATTGCATTTTTGCTTAACTATTTAAGCTGTTATGGAAGCTACAGCCCTAATTACTGGAAATACAAGAACTGCAACACATTCAACATTACCCATAAATGCTTATCCCTTGCAACTAGAGAAAAAGAAACCACGGGAAAAAAATAGCATGCTAGGAAAAATATCTTTCCTTTAAACAAAGGGTACAAAGTTCAGCTTGTCTATAGCTGAATAATCTCTAACCCAAATCAATTTAAAATTGCACTCCATGAAACAGAAACTCTAGCTTTTTATTTTGTAATCTTTCTTGTTTTATCATGACCACTGAAAGAACTATCAAGAGAGTTGTCTGCAGGTGTGCAGGTCTAAATATCAGGCAGGACTGCAAACATACACAGTGAAAGTAGACACTGAAAAGTTCAATAAACACAACACTATAACAATAACATACAAAGATGAGAACTGTTGAAGAATTCCCAATTTACCTTGTTAAGAACTCCACCACAGCATCTCCCAGAAATTCTAAACGCTCGTTGTGGTTAATCCTGAAAAAGGCATTTTAAAGTTCACCATAACCTAAGTAACTTATGCTGGTTATTTGCACAATACAATTAAAATAGAAAAAAAAATCAGAGTTGATTGCTAATCAATCACAATAGTCATTTTTGCTGCCTCCCCCACTCTCTCTGGTTTACAATCCTTTCCAAAACAGAGCAACAACTATGTGAATCGTGAAACTCAGGACTGTCACCACCACCTTCTAAATTTCTGTATGTTCTGCTCTGTCACAGCTTCACAAAATGGGGAAAGGCAACAGGACTGCTGCCTGGCACTGAAGTCGGGTTTCTCTGTCCATCAGAGGGCACCAGGTGATTGAAACAAACAGCCTGTTCTGAGCCTCATGCATGATACTAGGGAGCTCTATCTAATTAACAGCAACACCTGCAGGGCAGGATGACTGCAGCAGATCATTGGTATGGCAGAGGGAGTAAGAACTTGGATTTTTCATAGCATCTTTAAATGCCTTGTGTTTTGTAACTTCCTCTGAGGTCAGAAGAAAAAATGGCTGTACAAGGAGATGCATCCAAAGAGGCCATTAACAGAATCTTTTATTTCCTCTGTTTTCTTTTATCACTGCTCCTGATTTACCTTTGTTTTGCATAAAGTTTCATTTCCTTCAAGCTGTCTGCCTGTTTATATTCAAAGGACTAAAAGGGCAAGCAGCTGAAAGAGAATGTGAGTTTGTCTTTGATTACATACAAATTTCTGCTCTATACACCAAAGCGAAGAGCACCATATTTGATTTCACACATGATTGCAACAAAATTAAGGCCATTGCCACAGATTTTTTTTTTAATCCAGAAGATCCTTGTCAAGTGTTTGGCAGCTTTTATTGTAATTTTCACTCCCCCAACAATTATATAATTAATGTAATTTCTGAAACAGCAGGTCTTTATTATGGGCTGAAAGAATTCAAGTACCTCTGCTGTACAAAACAGTAATGTATGAGCTAATCTGCAACTCCTCTGTGTAGCAACATAACTGAAAACACACATCTCTCAGAAATGACACTTTATATTTTTTGTTATTTCACAAGGATTAATGCAATTTAGGCCTTTTGTCATGTTATCTTAAGAGGACTCAAGCTTGCAGAGAAAAGGGCATGGTCTAGCTGAAACAGCATTTAGGGAACAGTGCAACAACGATTCATGCAGAATACAATTTCTCCTATTCCCAAGTTTCTTCTGAAATGATGGCTCTTGAAAGGTCGGGCTACAGCACTAGCTAAATAAAATACACACTGCCATCTAGTTCATGCATTTAAGAGATTTCACATGCAACTGTTTCTTGCATTAGCCTTGTGAGCTTTGTTTATTCAACTTCAGCTAAATATGGTGCCTGTGGCTGTAAACCACATTTTAAACTATATTTATATGCACAGAATTCTTAGTGGGCATTTACAGATTATTGCATTACAACACTAATGGGTTTTGCATCTGTCTTTAAACTGGAACAGTAAATCAGCAAAGTCCATGTTCAGCACCACACTCCTGTTAACAAGGTGCCATGCCAGGAAAGTACTACTGTGAGAAAACATGATGAAGAATCCAATTTATAGCACTGATAACAACAACAACAAATCTTATTATTTATTCTGCAGAACGCAAAAAGGTAGCCTTTTAGTCCTCCTCATTTCAGGGATCAAGAAAAATGATAGAATTATGTGTTATAACCTTCCTCAGATGTTTTCTGCAGGCATGACCAAACATTTACTATGTCACTGCTAATGGAGGTTCAGCATACCTTCATAATATAAAAGTCAATTCAAAATGACTTTTCACTTCAACTATTTGCCAAAGCTGTTGCACACAGTAAGTTGGTTGTTTCTATTAAATATCTCTCTCTGCAGCAGCTTCCCTACTTGCAAACAACTATTTTCATTACCTGGAAGGAGCTGGATCATCCTGTCCCAAACGGGACATAATATTTATCAGGGTGTTTATCCCTAGAAACATAAACAATGCACTATTAAGTAAACAGACACTAATTCACTTTGAATAAATGTAGAAAACAATTACTCAAAATGTTACTTTGTAATTGCTGCACACAAGATTATCCTGTTATTTACAGGGTTTATTACACCAAGCATAATCCTTAGCGATGTTCTCTGCCTAACTGACTGCAGTCCCATTACAACAGTATTGAATTTTTGCATTCAGGGAGCCAGATAAATACCACCTTTGCATGAAAAGGACATTCTAAACATTACATAAGCAATAAACAATTTTACTTCATTATCACTGAATATCCTTTAAAGGGGTGAGGAATATTTTGCAGCTGACAGACCACATGTTCACATTTGTAAGACGTTTTTACAAAATGTATTCCAGTTTGTTCACCATGTTAAGCAGCATATTAAGAAAACAGTACTTGCCAAAAATCTAAGAAAATACATCCTCCCATTTATTACCCTTGCTTATTCTCAGTTTTTTACTTATTGACTAATTTGCAAAATCCAGTCTTTTAGAAAGAGCTCACCAGTGTCAGTGTATAATCATTGAAATCCTCTACTGAAGGCATCTCTCAAAAGAACAATGGCCAAGGAAATGATAATGGAACAAAGGGTGTTCTCACTGATTAAATGTGAGGTAAGTGAAAAACGGTGGTGGTGTAAGTAGCATACCTTTTTTTCTCATGTGTATATGGTGGACTTTTCTGTCTCCATACTTGGGCTGTCGAATCCCACAGTTGGATAAGGAATTTCTGGCATGATCCGGATTCATCCCAAAATTTAAATGATGGCTTGGGTGAGTCATGGCAAGCTATAGTGTAACACATATAGGAAAAAAAAGTGTTAGATGTACTTTTGCAAATGAAAGAAAAACACTATCTTAGACCAGTAGCTAGTAATAGTTATTTTTCAGTTTGAAGAAAGGTTACAAAGTGATGCAGTCAATCAGAAACTTGGTTCCAGCAATTTAAATGTAGGGTAAACTCTTTCAGATGTCAGAAAGAAGCACCACTTATGCTCAATCATCGATTTAACTAATTAACTTTCAACATTTTTTTCTTTAAAGGAAAATTAGTTTAGAAGAGAAAAAGCATGAACTGTCAATTTGCCCGAAGAGTTTTGCTTACCAGCTTTGCTGACCTGATTTCAATGCATTTGCTTATTTAAAAATATATTCACTCTAACACTGAACCATAAATATTCATATTAAAAATATAAGCGACTACAAGAGCTTCTCAACTATCCATACTTAAATTACTTAAACATCTATGAAACTCTCCTGGCTAAAAAAATGAAACAAGTATATTATTCCTGGCAGAGTTCATCACAGCAGAACTCTTTCCCTCATGACTATAGAGGACTCACTCTTCAAATGAAGTTAAGAAGAATGACAGGATTGGTGCTCTGTTTTACCTTTGTACCACTCAGGATTACCAAAAGCTTACTCTGCTGCTGACACCACCACTGCCAAAATGGCAGCAGCAAATAGAACTACAGCTTGTTTTTCAGAACTCCATCCTGAAAACTCACACATTTTCTCCTTCTTCACACATACACGGATCAAAATATTTTACTTGTATAAAAGTATGTGCACACAAAACTTGTATATAAAAAAGAGGAAACACTGGGAAATGCAAGCTGAAGAAAGTTGCTTCTGACGCACTTGCAGGACTGGTGCTGCAGACTGTGAGCAAAGATATTCAGTAATTCATTGAAACACTGTCTGTTACTTTCTAAACACAAAACTTAGAAAGTGAAATTATATTTAATCAACAATAAGAACTTCCTCCAAGTCCTTTTTAATTTCTTGTTAGTATTACTAAGTTTGTTGTAATTGCACATTCTCAAATTCTGCTCCATCTGGACTAGATGACACATTATAACTTTTCTGATTAGATAACGTAATATTTTTTTAACCTGCTTGTACTTTAAAAAGAATACACCATGATAAAATAGGTAACAATCAATGCAGAATTATACATCTAACATTGCCTATGCTCAAGCAGATGACTGATACTATATACATTTTTAAAAAGCTCTTCCTCTTCTGGAAAATGCTTGTAGGTTTTAAATAAATGAGTGTAAGGATAAAGCATTAAAACCCACATTTGTTATAACCAAACATGACTAATGCTTACACACTTGATTTTTATGCTTTCATCTCTTTTTGATTAGAATTTACTTGTTTGTTTGTGTGTTTGGCCTCAACATTTTGAAAGTTTCCATCACTGCATTTTTGACATTGAAACAAAGATAGCCTGCCAACAACCAAATCCTAGAAGATGCTCAACATTTAATATAACTTGCAGTAGTAAAAAGCCTGGAGAACAAATTCTAGAAACCAGAAAAGCTGTGAGAAAAGATATTTTCTTAAAATAATTTGGGAGTAAAATCTCTAGAGAAATACAAAAATTGCCATGTTTTGAACTTAGTCCAGTCATTGGAGAGAGATGGTGCTTATTTCAGAAGGAAGTTCTCAACAGAAGTCCCCATTTTCCTTCAGTAAATTCAGAAAAAGTCTAAAGAAAGGGGCCACCATGCCAAGCATCAGCCTCGGAGGTAATCAGTTCCAAATATGCACTAACATAAAAGGCTGGTTATGTGGGATGCATCTAAAAGAAGTAAGAAATTCTTCTCTCCAATTCCTGCTCTTGCTTGTTAATGAAAAAATTTCATCATGTACTCGCAGAAATCAAGAGCTGAACAGAAGTTTGCAAATTTTTATTCACTATCCACAAATGCAAAAAAGGGCAATGTTTTAATCATTCTCTTTTGGAACAACTGGCTATAAAAACAAGAAGTAGGGCACATACACTCATCTGCAGAATAACATTGTATTCTCTATAAATACATGAAAAAAGAAACTTACACAGAAATGAGCACTTGACAATCTTTTCAGTAACCGCATTTTTGCCTCTCTACACATTACAAGCAAATCCAGATCTACCACGGGAGCAAAGGTAGGTGTAATATCTATGTGCAGAATAGATATCTCTACTTAGAAGTCTCATGGGAAACCTGAAACTTTCGAGAGATCTGCAGTACCAGTAATCAGGTCCGTCCAAGCTGTGGCAATGCCATGTATTCTAGCGTTACAGATGAACTCGGTAATATAATGAAGAGAAACCAGCAAGCAGTTGGGGTTTTCTTTTCATGTCTCACCTGCAGTAAGCACCTATCCCGAAAAGTGTAGCCTATCAATTTGTCCAGGTGCATCAGACACTGATGGTAGCGCACATGGTGGGTGAGGACAGGAAGCATCATTGCATGCTGAAAAAATGCAATAAGCAAAAAACAGTCCCCTTGAGTGTACAGAGAACTCAGTTGACTGAACTAAGAATACAAACACTTCCCAATTGTTACAATATTTAGTTTACTGTTTTGGTTTAAATGAGGAAAAACAAAATCATAGTTTCCCATCCCTCACTTATCAAAGCACTTAATTAATCAAATATTTTTATCTCCACAGCCCCACCCAGACTAAAGGAATAAATACATAAACCCAGTCTTCTACTTAAGCAACTTCAATGAGGTAAAAAGGTCTGGTCACCAGTAACAGCAAATTTCAAAAAGCTACAACTGAATATAATGCCATGTGTTTATATCTTTTCATTTAACACCTTGCTGTTTTAGGTTAATACCAAAACTGAAGAAACACCCCTTCCCCTCTGCCTCATTACATTAAGGAAGAAACACTTTACACCACTTTAGCCAGCTTTCACAAAACAACAGCAGCTACTCAATTTTCACACACAGCTATGCCTTGCTTCATTTCCTTTTGAGGAAGAATTATGGGATTTTTGAAATGCTGTAGTCTGGCACATTTCATGTGCTAAAAAATATCAGAAAGGCTGCTGTTTGATTGTCTAGAAAGCAGACAATGTTTTTCTGTTGGGAAAAATGTCAATAAAATTGAAAAAACCAACAACTCTATTTTGTAACAACAGCAGTCCCTCTCAGTGTTTCAAAGAAGGAATTCTACACTAATATTGACTTCAAATACATCTGGGTTGAAATAAGCAAGCAGCATAGTTTATCAGTAGAGTAGTATAGCAAGTATGATATCAACATCACAATTCTTGCATTAGAATGAAAAGAGAAACAGGAGAAATGCAGGATTTAAAGACTTTTATGCATGTGACCATTTGTAAAATAATTTTTTCTAAACATTCCTATTACTGACATGACATGAATATACTCAAAGGTGTGTTTTAAGGGCATTAAAATCTGAGGGCTGTCACAATTAATTCAGAAAGAGGATTATGTATGATTAGAGGAAATGAGTGTATAGCATGGAGAGAAGCAAGAAAAACAAGCACACCAAGTAGATGATGTATAATTTACAGAATAAAAGATGTTACAGATTTCTGCAGGTCACTAACAATAGAAGAGCAGAAAATACAAACCGGTGAATGTTACAAGATCAAAAATTAAGATTAACCAATGCCAAGACTTTCTGTTTAAATAAAAGACTGTGAAATTCCTGAGAACTGAACATGGAGCTACAAGGTAATCACAGAGTCATTTAGATTGGAAAAGACCCTTAAGATGATTGAGTCCGATTGCTAAAGTAACACTGTAAACTCCACTAACTAAACTACGTCCCAAAGATCTTTATAAATACCATCAGGGATGGTGACTTCACCACTTTCCTGGGCAACTTGTTCCAATGCTTGCTCACCTTATCTGCAAAATGATTCCTTAAATCCAGTCCTAAGCTCCCTTGGTACAACTTGAGACCTGTCCTTTTGTCCTGTCACTTGTTGCCTGGGAGAATACATCATCTCCCACTTGGCTAAAGCCCTCTTTCAGGCAGTTGTACAGAGTGATATGGTCTCCCTTGAGCCTCATGTTCTCCAGGCTAAACAACCCCAGCTCCCTCAGTCACTTCTTATCAGACTTGTGCTCCAGACCCTTCACCAGCCCTGTTGCCCTTCTTTGGACATGCTCCAGCCCCTCAATGTCTGTCTTGTAGTGAGGAGCCCAAAACTGGACACAGGATCCCAACTGTGGCCTCACCATTGCCAAGTACAGGGGGACAATCACTGCCCTGCTCCTGCTGGCCACACTATTGCTGATACAGACCAGAATGTCATTGGCCTTCTTGGCCACCTGGGCACGCACTGGCTCATTTTCAGCCAACTGTTGACCAGGAACCCCTCCCTGGTCCTTTCCTCTCAGATCAAATAACCAGCTAACGGCAAGAAAAGGACGCCCTGGATCTCCAAATGGCAAAGAAATATAAAACCACTCCAAGCAAAATTAGGAAGTGTAGGTGAAGTTTTATTTTGTTACCATGTCAGTCATTCAGAGTTTTTTTGGGGTAATTTGTAAGAACATCCCTTTTATCTCCATATAAACTGTACAGGTGTGCTTCCTATGTGTTTCTTCATAGAAGGAATTGACTGAAAAACACCAAAACAATCAATCCTGAAACTGTTTCACAGGACAACTCTGCTTCCCTGCCTGCATGCTCCACTGTACTAGACAGAAAGAACCTCCTCAAGCAACACTTAAGATTCTTTATACCAACACATTGGGTCCCTGTATTTGAGGACTGAAATACCAAGTTTTAGACTTTTATCAGCTGTGGTGTAGTGAACAAAGAATTGACAGACCCCTGGGAGCATACAGAAAGACTTTGATTTGACTCTTGAAGTTATATTGACAAAATGCTGCTTTCCTGGCACTAACTACTTGATTGATTGATCGGTTGATTCAATCAACATCTGTCATCTTGGACTATGGC
This sequence comes from Drymodes brunneopygia, assembly GCA_013400955.1. Lineage (NCBI taxonomy): Eukaryota > Metazoa > Chordata > Aves > Passeriformes > Petroicidae > Drymodes > Drymodes brunneopygia. The sequence goes on from VZTZ01043074.1 coordinate 230,603, forward strand.
TATTCAATGTTTCTGATGTTTTATGTATTTGTCTCTTTAGAAGAGATGTTTTTAAAATATGTATGATTTTGAATATTCTGCAAGTCCTTTTCTTGCTGCAGCTAACATGGCAAGGCAGAGACTCTCTCAAGTGCCCTCAGGGAGTGCCATCATCCCCCCAGGACAGCAGACGCTCCTGACCTGAAACCACTAAGGGGAAGCAGGTGAGCTGAAATGTTTTGGAATGCATGAAATGCTGAACACTGTACACTGCTGTTGAGGCCTCACCAGCAACAATGGTGTGGGTGGAGGGAGGGAACAGAGGTGGTGTCTTCTCAGCATGGCCAGAATCCTGCCACACTGTTTGTTAAGTGCTGCCCAGCTCAGTGGCAAAGTACTGCACTTGATACACTGAGTAACTTCAAGTGAGATTATCAGAACTCAGACATTTTACATTTTTTTGAACATTCCACTCACCATTTTTCCTCCCCTTTCAAGCAGTTCATTTCTGAGACAGCAAAGACCAGTGCCATTAAGGCTACATGAAACTCAGATCAAGTATGAGCTATCACAAGTGACTTAAAAGAGTTTCAATCTTCCAAACTGCAATGCTTTTAAAAGCAGTAATTTTAAATCACTGCACTTGAGCTCTGCCCCCAGAGTTGATTTATGCGTATTTAGTTTTAGTCTTCTTTAATCTGGGAAAAAGCATGTAGCAACAGTAGCAATCTTTCATTTTACAGACATACAGTTGCCTACTCTTGGCCTCTCAAAGAAATCAAATCAAAGGACCTTCATACCAGAACTGGCTGATTTAGACATTACAGCTGCAGATGGGCAAAAAATTGTGAAATAGGTTTACTTTTATCGTTCTTTGTTGTTTTGTTGTCCTTCAACAACAAAATGAAATAGGGATATTCAAGATATTAGGAGATGAATCACAAAAGGTATTATGAATAATACTGAACGGTTTCAAAGTGCCTAAATTGGAAATTTACACTGCTTACTTAAGCAGTAAAAATAGATACAGTTCACAACAAAAAAACCAGGAAAGGGTTGTAATTTTCCTCAGCTATGTGAGAAGATACTGTGCCATTTCCACTTCAGAAGCAATAGTAGAATCACAAGAAATGTTTCAGACAGAGGAAAAGCAATTTTAATTACTAGCATTTTTTTCATTCTAGAATTTCCCCTTTGGCCTGACCAGACTTCTAAGATTACAACAGAATTTTTACCTATGCCTTGTCTAGCAACCCCCACAATTTATACTCCACACTGTTAAATTAAAATTAAGTTTCATGCATTCAACTCTTAAATAACATCTCCAAAACAACACCTAAAAATAATCTCTAGTATAATTATTTGGCTGTTACAACTACTTGAATTTTACTAATAAAGTATTATATTAAAATTGGACTTATTTTTATCATATCACAAAGCTGGTGGCTGTCAGCTGCTTCCAAATAGGATCTGACAGAGACATGTTCCTTGGAGATGTCTTGCATATGAAACAGTATTTGAAAGATATCTTTCTACTTAGACTCACCTCTTTTAATCCAAAAGTTAGTTGGTGGGGTTTTAGTTTTTTTACTTTCTTTCAAGTAAAAAGATATTTCTTCATTCTTTACTGTAAAACTTGGGGTGTTTTTAAAAGCTATCTAAATAAAAAAGAATATTAAAATTAAAATATCTAAATCCAAGCTAGTTGATGGATTAAGAGTTCCACACTAGACTCAGTATCTGGCAAACCTCCATCCTCAAGCTGGCCATTCCTAACCCCTCTCCCTTGAGCTAATCAACCCCTGGCAGAAAATTTTAAATTATCTTTTTTGTACAGAGAGGGTAGACAGAACACTAGAATAGTTTCCTAAATCAATAGATATTACTGAGGTATTCATCTCCATTTGGTTCTTCAGCCTAGAACTACAACAAACCCTTGCAAAGGTAAATGGCAGCTATCAAGAAAGAAAATACATCTCTCCAGTTCAGTCACCTGGCAGACATCAGAGCGTATCCCAGTTTTCCAGAATCCCTGGCTGCTCAACTCCACAGTCACTTCACGTCTCATTGTGTTCTTCTGACGAATTTTCTGCAGTGCTTCCTAAGCAGGGAGAGAACAGAGCTCCTGTGAAGAACTTGCTACAACAAAGCACAGCAATGCACACACTAGCACATTCACAATACCCACTGAAGGTTCAGTTTTGGTGAGCAGTTTCTAAGGCTGGTAAAGATTTGGTAGCACCCAGCCACAGACTGTGGCAGATGCGTTGGAATACAATGTAGACAGGGGATTTTGGTAGACCAAGAAGAGAACAGAGGTGACTACATTTTTTTACTGCAAATGACAGAACAAACCAGACCAATTCATATATCAAGATGTATCATGTATCAAGATGATACATAAGTAAGAAAGTTAAAGTCCTTATAACGAAAGCACTTTCTTTACCAGACATACAAACAACCTCTTCATTCACATCCATCACTGGGAGCACTTCTGGTTTGAACAATTAGGAGGAGTAAAACAGGCTTTGTTTTGTCATTTTGGCTACTTTGCAACAGTTCCTGTTCAGCAATGTCACTATGTCCAGTCTGGGAAAGGGGTCAGAAGTCACCAGTTCTGGAGACTATGCTAATTGAAATCTATCAATATCATTTCAATAAAAAATTTTAAAAATAAGTTTTGCCTTGACCATTGGCTATTTGGTGGTGTGCAAACAGTTTGTCTCTAGAAACCACAAAAAGGTCAGAATCATTAAAAGATTTTGACAGTACCATTAAAAGAAAATATTCTCTGTAAAAATGGAATTAAAGAAAAACAGATAAAATAAATCAGCCCTGGATAATCTCTTGGTTCCAATACTATAGAGCCCTGGGGTGTGCAAGCTCCCTACACAGCATGAACTAACTGTAAGGACTCCCCTCAGTGCTCTGCCTTCTTCAGAACACAAAGCTCTTCAAAGCTGCAACCTATCCTGCCTCTCCTTCTCCTTTTCACTACAGGGCACTTGCTCAAAGCTGTCTCTCCCCAGCTCCCAGTTTGAAGCCTGTGAGCATATCCAGGCAGGAACAGGCTCTGTCTTCTGATTTGTAGAGACTCACAGGTGCATCTGTCCAGACACAGATTCATCAGACCTCAGACACCTCAATACAGGTGTCTAGGGTAGGATGCTAGTTAGCCCTGGCTCCTTTTATATTCAATGAAGGGGATAAATGGCTTCAAAAATGCATTTCTCCCTCCACTGACTTCAAAGTGAGCCTTCAGGTCCCAATTTATGCACCTGCTGTAAATGCTCGAAGTTAGGTTAGAGGAACAAAGCCCCAGGCACGACCTTGTCACAAATAGTATCATTGTACAACCTCACAGTGGTGGATGACTGATGGCAGAGGGAACAGAGATGCTGTCAGCACTGCGCCCCTTGTGCATTGTCAAAGGTGTGTCATTGAGCTTTTCCTGAGAAAGGTGCTACAGTGTTTGCCAGACCTGGTTGTATTTCAGTCTGACTGGCTCAGGAGCACTCCATAATATATAATTCGTAATCTTTAAAAGCCCATGTACCAGTCAGGTACAGTTCTACAGCTCCTTCTGAGTTACTGACACCTACACTAGCAAATATATAGATTATCCTCACACAAAGCTTCTTCTTCAGCCCTGTGTGCCTCCTTGTTGGCAAACCACTTGTAAAACTCATTATCCTAGATAATACAAATCTTTTTTTTTCCTTTACAACTGTAGCACAGTTCAGCCACAATGTTGTGGGTTTTTTGGTTTGGTTTTTTTTTTTCATTTACAAGTAAGGAAGCCAAAGGCTTATTTATTATAAGCATAAATAAAATGCTTACTAACACTCTTGCTCACACAACAGCATACTACGCTTTGCAACAATGAAAAAAATCAGGTGCAATGTCATATGTATCAAACCCTTATTGCAAACAAAAGTAATTTCAAAAGTGCCGTTCCTGAGACTTCTCCAATAAACTGGGCAAGACTGAGGAATCGCATTCCATGATTCTCATGGGTCCTTCCTTACTTAGGGTAGTCTATGATTTTATGAATAATCAGTGTTTCTAATCAATAAATAAAAATACAACACCCCTTAATTAAATACCATCCAATACTAAAGAAATTAATTTCTCCTCTACATATTCTTTACATAGGTTGTCAAATTAAGAGTGCCCGACAGACAGGCATCAGACAAATTCAAAGGTTCAGTTCAAGAGTTTATAGAAAGAGATATGTTAGTTTAGGCTATATCTAAGAGTCTTTGTTTTTCTACTTTTAATTCCCAATTGGTCAAGCATTTGCACGTAGGAAATGCGTATTGCTCAACACTTTGTGGGTAAAAAACAAAAAGAGAAAAATACCTTGTCTTATCATACAGCAATCAGATGATTTCAAGTTAAAGATCCTAAGCAATGTCACTACACCACCGAATAAATTACGGTTTATGCACACAAGTGTGGCAGTTTTTATCTCAGAAGAGAAATGTTTAAAATTATGAGCCAGTTTAAAGTACATTATGAAATAAAAAGTCCTTCTCTATGCTAATTCTTGAAACCATTAATGGCAACGGCTATAAAGAAGTTATGGTTCCATAACAATAATTTCTATAATTGGGTAAAAAACTTGCAGTAGGTTGACAGCTGAAAAGAGGAACAAAAACCATTCAATAACAAGCATAGATAAAAAAAAAAGTCTGTGTTAAGAGTCTGGAAAGAAAATCTTTCGTAAAGGATTTATACTGTTTCCATAAACAGGGCAGGCATATGGCTTTATTCCATCCCGAACTACAATGCTCAATTATCAGTCATAGGAAGGTCCAGAATACCTCTCTTTGTGATAATTTCTGTTTATCAGCCTGTTTGACTTTGGGACTATTAGCCAGTAGGTGACGTAGCTTCACATAACTCTTCCACAGCTTTTGGTATCTGAAGGACAAAACCAGAAAACAAGTATTTTGGTCAATAAACATAAGTCTCTCCCTGTTTGTCATTAGGAACACACCAGCTGCTAGTAACGCACACAACATACACAAAGAATGTCTGCAAGCACCCCTTTGGTCCAGAAAAAAGCCAATCTCAAAGCATTTTCCAAGAGGTGACAGTTGCTCCAGTGGAATGGGCCAAGTAGCAGAGAGAAGGCATTAGTGGGCAGCGTGAGGTAAAGAACAGCAAAGATCAGGGCAGACCCCAGGTCTCCCAGATGCCTGCCCATCCTCTCCAAAGAGCCACCTTTGCATGCTGAAAAGGCTTGCCTGACCCTTAACTCAATGCAGGCAGCTGAAAATCCCCTGTTCCCCACACAGTTTACCTATCGCTCGCTGCAAAGCAGTAGCACCCTTTCCCAGGAAGTGTCTGCCCTTACACCAGCTCAAACACCTCAGTGAAGCACATGAGAAAGAGTTCTACAAGTCACATGCAACATGAAGTTACTCTGTGAAAAGTGAAATGAAAGTTTTGTTCCCTAGGGGTTTGTGCTGAATGGAAACAGCAATTCAAGTTATTTCTGTGATTAGCACATGCTTAAGTTTTCTGGTTTTCTCCAACCATTTAGTCTTTTCTCATTTTGGCGGTGTCTAATTACACATGAACCTCAGTAATAATTTTTTCCTCAGTGGGAGCCCCTCAGCAATCCAGCACAAACTTTCATCAAACCTGTAAGAACTTAGTCCATTTGAAGACACCACCCCACCATTATATTCAGCTGTAATTGACCAACAGGTTCAAAGGTTACAATGGGAGGAGCAACCAAGAGAATCATGACAGGGACCTTGTGTCCTTACGAAACAATGCTACCTTCAAAATGTCACCTTTAGAGAGTTTTTTCAGGACTACCCATAAAATCAGATTATGAATAGGAAGCAGGGAATTAGAGGCCAGTGGAAAGAAGTTTACCCAAGTTATCTTTTACTCATATTTACATTATAAAAGAAGATCCCCCTCAGCACCAACTACCAGTGGTTTTATTAGGAAGTTTTCACGTTAGTGGCTTAGCAGTCAATGAAGCAGCATCTCTTTTACTATTTCACAAACTTCTTCAGCATCCCACATTCACAGACATATAAACAAGTCTTTTCTTATTGACATTTTTTCCCTAACCATTTCTCTGCAGCATTTTTGAATGTATACTCTCTGTCTCTGGAGATACTGATATTTTTTCAGCCTACAAACACATCTGAAATGGTCAATCCATAGATTTTTCTCATGATCCATTCACTGCACTTTTCCAATCTGCAGAATAGCACTTCTATTTTTGACAAATCACCATCCAAAAAAGAAAAATGAGTTAATGAATAAATCAACCAAAACAAAAAGAACAAATGCCTTGAGAAAGTTTCAACCCAAAAACAAGAACCTGAAACTGTGATCTACAATACACGTTTTTCTACTAGTATTGATAAGGGTGAAACAAGCTTTGTTACTGCAATTACGTTTGAGAATTAATAAACATAATACCATTACAAAAAATTCTTTATTAGAATATCACAAAGAAAAGACACATTAGAGGAAAATTTTTTCTGGGCACACATACACCAGAGTTAAGCCTGGCATTTATGATGGCACCACAGAGGTCTTTCACAAAGAATGCTTTATTACTTTGACAAAACAAAACACCTATGTTCTGTATGCAGCTCCGAGGTTAAAACCCAAACAAAAAAACAAACCCACAAGCAAATTTTAAAGCAAGTTAAAATAAAATGTGGGGGAAGAATAATTTTTGTCTCTTCATACTATTTTCAATGAGAAGTACTAGAACTTTACAAACACTAATAAATTCAGCATCAAAGTAGAGATAATTCTCTAATTTTTGGGTCTAATTATTTCCTTTTGATGGACAGGAAAACTAAAAGATAAAGAGCATTAAAACTCATGCTCAAAGGAAAAATAATGTTTTATTATCTGGATTAACACTCAATAAGCCCACTTCCTGCCATGTTAGATTTAAAATTCTCAGCAAGCAGCTGCAAAAGAATACAACTGTCATACATGCATGTGAGTGTCTGGGCCTCAAAACTGCAGATCTGGTGAACATTTTGCACATAAATCACCCTTTCTTTCTATATTTTTGTTATTAGTATTGTTGCTGTTACTGTTCATTTTCTTATCTCATTGCTGTTTCCAGTAAAACATTCTTCTCTCAACCCGTGATCTCTGCCTTTTTGTGTATCTCAGTGGAAAGGGAGAAGCTTGTGGTTCTCTTTTTAGTGGGAGTTCTAAATTGGGGAACACCGTTCCTAAACCACAGCAATGAGGGAAAAGATAACCTTAACTACACATGCACCAGAGACAGGCTTTACACTGTCATCGTGCAGAAAGCAGATGTCCCAACCACTGGAAGAGTTCCCTGAAATTGACAGAGGTTAAGAAAAGAATTGGGAACAAAATCCAATCATCACTGTCGCATTCCTTCATCAATCGCAGTGAAACAGTATTTCTTGCTCTGATTCAAGTCCTGATTCTGCCCCTCCACTCCTTCTCTACATTCCTCCCAAACTCTATCAGGATATAAAAAGTACAGAGAAAAGTAATGTGGGTACGAGAGCTTCCAAGCTAGGAAATATTATGTAGACATGATCCTTCAAAGCACAGAAAGAGATGATTAAGTAGGATATGGCAATATGCAAGAAAAAAATGTCACGAAGAAATCAAACAGAAAATGGCTGTATTATTCCTTATTAGATGTGAGACCTGAAGAACATCTAATTAAACAATCAAGTAGCAGCTCTGAAACAAAAATCAGTCCTTTTGCATATGATGCACAATGGTACTGGTTAAGTGATTGCCTGGAATCTTCACTCTGTCAGTAACATAAAATGATTTAAACAATGATTTGAGAAATTGAAAAATATCCATTCAGGGCTGTTTAACAAAATGACCTAAATACACCCCCTAGCTCAGAAGTCTAAAATGCTATAGCCATTAGGTAGCTTGAGTAACTATTTCTCCCTCTCTGCCTTCCAGCAGTTACACTACCCTCTCTCTGAAAACCCACCACTGGCCTCTCACAGAAATAACACAGAGCTTGAGGAATCACCTTCTGCTGGACCCAGAAGAGCTGTTCTCAGGTTAAGAAGTTTCATACTGCAAATGCACGCTTGTTTACTTCAGCAGATCTTGAATTATTCCAGACAAAAAGTTATTCCTCAAATTTTCTGATTTGCAGGCGCTTGTGTCCAATGTCGTAAGAGCTAAGCTTCACATCAGACTCAACTAACCAAGTTAGTGGTTACATAACCAAGGCTCACATAACCAAGCCCTATTTAAGGCACAAATGACAACAGTAATGAGTTCCTGAACAAAAGAAAGAAGAAAAAGTGTCTTACTGAGGATCTCCAGCATAACTGAGTTGAGCAGGTCGTATCCCAAAGTGCACAATAATAGGGAAAGTAATTACATCAGGATTGAATTGTTCGCGGTCTAGTTGATCAATACGAACTGAGCTGGGTTTCTAGGAGAAAAAAACAAAATACAGCTAAATTGACAACAGCTCCATGGAAAATTTACTGCCTCAAGTCCACACTATCCAGGAAACTACAACATTCCAAGCTTAATAAGATGCACATTAAACTATTCATTAATACTATTATAAACATTTGGCAACAACAGTAAGAGAAACAAACACATAATACTCAGAGAGAAAAAAAAAAAAGGCCTTCTAATTTTAATTTGAAACATCTGGAAATTTACTTTGACTATTTCCAAGAATTTAAAACAACTTTCTCTGGTCAAGTATCACACTGGAAATAAAAATTAGGATTAGCATTCTGACATCCAAGAACCCACATGCCTGAGCAGTTTCCTAAGATCAGGTTACCTCCCTAATTTTTCGTTCATGATTTCCCAAAGTAAATGACACCCTATTAGATACATTCAATCACACTGACTAAACAGCACCAAAAAAAATCTGTCACGCTACTCTCAGAAAAGGCTCCTAGGCTGATGTGTACAAGGAGGAATATAGTCTTGTATAATGAGGCAACTTTTGCCCTTTACAGTTCAAAACAGAAGTTCTTTTTATTGTTAAAAAGGACAGGGCAAAAGAAGGCAACTTTTGCTTCAGCTCTGTAAATGGAGAGAGTAAGTAATTGCACATCACTATAGCAGACATGCTGCTCACAGAGCTTTTGATCACTTACCCAGCATATTTAAAAACTCAGCTGAAGGTGCACAGTTTGTCTCCAAGTAAACAACTTCTCCATTACCTGTCAAGCTGCTTTGTAACGTGCCTGCTTACTCCCCACTTTGCAATCAGCTGGATGAGGCCAATATATTCTGCTTGTCTTGGGTTTCAGAAAAAGGGCATTACTTCTAGTTACCTGCATCTCAGAACTTCTCATTTAGCACTGTAAATTTCTCAAAAGATGAGTTTCAGTGTTACAGAAACAGCTCCCACCATTCTCTTCACAAAACAACAAAAAACTGTGTCAAGAACAAAGCTTTTACCCTTCAAACCACCTTGGTAGAACTGTTCACAGGAATAATTTTCTGCATGGAGAAGCAAAGCCAATTCTATATATGGCCACAATTTCAATCTATTATAGAAAAACAAAAGCTTACTTAAACTCTTGGCTTTCAGATACAGAAATATTTTCCAAGAGAAAAATGGTTATCTGCTTCCCTTTAGACAAGATGACTGAACATAAAGTTACATCTCCCCAGCCACAACAGAAGAGGAAAAAAAATTAGGTTAGTTAACTCTTAACTTAGATTAGTTAGTTAGAGCTGCTGGTTTACAAAAAAAAAACCCTAAAGAAAATAATGAGCAGGATTTGTGGCTGACAGAATGCTGTTACCTAAACAAGAGCTTAAAGTCCTCATAGTTATCTGTTGCATAAAGCCAGCCTGAGAAGTTTTTATCTTGTCATAAGTTGTTTGTTGGTTCTCCCTACTCTCAATATTTAAATGAGGAACTTCTCCCATCTCTGTACCCCTTAAAAAAGCAGCCTTAATACACCACTCCTCTGAGAACCAGGTCAGTAAAATGTAATTAACAGAATAAGAAACAATGATTGTACTTAATATACCAATTATAATCAATACATTAAAAGAGATACAGACACATTTTAGATACATAAGAGAGGCAATGAGATACTCAAAAGTGTAAAAAGGAAATCTTTCACTATGCATTTAGCAGGGTCGGTGTTAAATGTGTGACCTCAGGACCACTCAAACCCAGATTCCTTCTCTTCATTTCCAAGACACTGCCTTGAATTTGGTCACTCAGTTACACAGCTGTTCACAGATGGCTGACAGCAACCAGGACAAAAGAACTTCTGCAAGACTTAATCACAGTTGCTCCCTCTCTGACAGTTATGAGAGGGGTGCAGCTGGGCTATGCTTTTTTATTTCATCGTGAACACCTCTACAGTGCCCTTTCTGAAGGTTAAATGAACAAACAGCAACATACAGAAACATCAAGTATAAATTGTGCACCAGCAGACAGGATGCAAGCAAATTAGATGTTATTATTCCAGAGCTTTATCCCTGTGCTCTTTTAAAAGTGCTTTGATAGACTATCCAATAATCACACGCCTTTAAAGTCACATCAAAACCAAAGAAACTCTAATAGAATAGAGGCCTGTGATTTTTGTTTCCTACTCCAAATTTCATCATCAAGGCTCTGGTGACATCAGAACACAACATGAAATAGCATGCAAATGTAGTACAGAAGTATGTTAATTTATACATATATCTATGTAGTAGTGAGAAAACCATCAATATTTTAGGAAGAGCGAAGTATGAAAGATGACTAAAATTTGTGAACTTCTAAATCTATTCCAACACGAAGTTTCATTGAACTAATGAAACACCATGAATAAGCGAAATAATTTTAAATAATGCTGAACTATTGTTAGTTGTTTAAGTGGGATTTATATCCTATTGAAGTTTTTTCCCTTCTCCATATTGCATATCTATACACCTCACACTGAAAAAAATAAAACACACATATAAAACCTAGATTTGATCACAAGAGGAATTATTTCTGAATATTTCTGAAGAGATGCTGTGCAGCAAAACAAAATTTAGTGTTTTTACTTTGTTGTGTCAAGTGGATATAATTGAATTGAAGAGCTGTCATTTTCTAAAACAGTTTCATATTGTCTTTTCAACAGAACTGTTTTATCTTCTAATGTTGTAAAATGCATAGTAATAGTCTCATACTCTGTTTTCCACTTACATTAATAATCAGTACAATATGCTGCAATGTACAGGAAAAGTCCACAAACTAAGAAGAATGTCATTGCAATCTTGAGAGAAAAAACACATCCTAATGATGCCATTATAAGATGACATTTCAAAGTACTACAGATTTCTTTTATGTTTACATATTTTGATGTCCACACATTTCTAAAAACACTGCCTTGTAGAATGCAAAGTTTGCCAGTAAAAAATCACACATCTCTGAATTAACACTGCTACTGACAAATCACACTGCCTTGTATATGCAGACATTTAGAGTTCTGTGACACAAGGAAGGAACATATATGCCTTCCTACATGCTAAACAAAAAAGCAAGTTTTCAACTAGCTGAAATTAGCATATCTTCAGCAAAATAACTGAAGTTATGTCAGTGTATAGCATTCAGATGCTGACAAGTTGTGGACCAGCATGTACCTTGTATCACAGGCAAGTTATGGCAGTTCAGATTTTCTAACAATTTCTATTACGGGATTCTGGTTTAGCAATCATTTAAAGCAGCTGAGGTAGAATTTTCCATAGTGAGAGTTCACGTGTATTTTTGTATTTTATGTTTCCAGAAACAGCCCGATTTTCTTGCAGTTTCGAAAGTTTTACTTCACTCAGAGTGAAATCAACAGGAAAATTATCTGACCCGAGTTATTATTAGCTTATGAAACAGTTTACTAATGTTATGCTGCCATACTTAAAAATATGAACTGGAAAAATATATTTAGCGTGTCTCCCTGGCTGCAGTTTGGGGATAGGTTTTTCAGCTGAAAAACTAAATTCCTTCTTAGACATGGTACTAAGTTACAATTTTTCTTCAGAAACTAAGAATTTGAGCTATGAGCAAAGGAGGAAAATGAAGTCAGAGAAAGAAAGATATTACTACTGAGAAAGCTGCATGTCAAATATTAGGTTCAAAATATTCCTCTACTACTAAGATATCATTTTGCAGTGCTGCCCAAACTATACAAATACAATCCTATGGTTTTTAGTGGATATTCATCTATTCTTGTGACCCACATTTCTTAAATTGGAAAGTCAGAATAATGGGCTGAATTCACATAAACACTAGAGTTGAAAGGAGCTGTGTCCAGAGAACATGTGTTTTAAAATACCAGTTGCTCCAAAAATAATAAGGCCACAGGGGTTTCAAACTAGGCATTGAAAATTAATGCATGCATTAATTAAGGCAAACAAAATTCCTCAGTATGAATGAGAGCAACACAGAAACGATGTGGAAAAAACTACATAGGCATAAAACACCTTTTCCATATTCAAGGCAGTATTAGGACAGCACACATTAAATAGAGCTGCTAATAGGGGGTCAAAAGAGGAAGAGGAAAGTCAATAGCAAACAGTTAACTATTTCTCTGGTGCTGTGTCTGAGAAAAGACAATGAGATCATGCACATAAAGACTGTCTGAGAAAACAGGAAAGTCTTACATACATAAAACATAGCTGCTGTGTTCCTTTTAAGATGGACACTGAAACAGTGTCCATCTGAAAATATACCACTCAGTACAGCAGCAGAGGGGACAATTCAGGGTTAGAACAAGTCAATATTGCAATCTGCAACTACCATTGGTCACCTTTTCCTGTTCTAATTTAGCCTGTAATAAACTCTCTGAACAAAACATGTTCGTGTTCATGTTCATGTCACTGGATTGTTCAAAAAACCAAAAAATTATTTATTTGTTCTACCATGCCAGGGCTGGTAACGATCATCCCTTTGCATTCTTCTGCATATTTCTGCCATTCCAGTTCTTCCCACTGAAGCATATTGGCAATCTCCTCTTCAGGCACCAGAGCTTTACTGCATCGTAACAAGTAGAGAAGAATCTGATGCATTGAGAGTACTTCTTTTCCTCCATCTTAAAATCATAAATAAAAAAAACACATTTCAGAGATTCACTCCTAAAGCATGAGCATAAGAGAAAATATGCAGAACACAAACCATGCATATGAGCAAAATAAAATGCAAAATGCTTAAGTGATTTGACTTTGTTTACTGATGAATACTGCACACACATAAACACTTTGCTTAACTAAAGCAGTAACAGTAATGGTGGCAAGAGTAACAGTTCCATTGTACTGTAAACTTGAAGTTCCTACCTTGCCTGAAAAAACTTTAAAATGAGTAGGCAGAACAATCAGTTATGTTGCCCAGTTATATCTTCTTTTCCACAATTCTATCATTCTTTTTACAACAGTAGTTAAAAAGCCTTCAAACGTTATGCAGCTTTTTTTAAGAACACTCAAAATTTTACAGGATATTTCTGGATGAATGCAGTAAGCTATTCCTGTACTTTAAACCCATCTGTAGTGCTTACATGCTGTAACTGCAGTAATGAAGACTAAAGAGCCTCATGCTGTCTTCTGTCACTAAATGAATCGAGGGCATGTGAAAATTACTAAGTACCTTGGAGACCCCAGGAAAAATGCACAGCAAAGGCTGCTTGTAACAAAAGAAGACACTATAATCTGACTGGCTTCAGGTAGGCAGCTGCAGACGTGAATATGCAAACAGGAAAGGTGAGTGATGGTCTCGACATATAACCAATCAGAAGACACTGACTATTCAAATTCAGTGTGTCTGCTCATGTAAGTAAAAAGTCCCTGCATGTTCCTACAATGCTTTAATTTTGACAGACATCTCTCCAACTCCTTCCTTTAATGAGAGGGTGTTAATCCATAGGTATGGAGGAATCTTCAAGTTTCATCCCCACAGAACACAAACGATGATTTCCCTCCCTCCCTCCCTCCCTCAGGGAGCAGAAACAATCTGGTCTAGCCACTGAGTACATTCTATCACTACACCCACAAAAGAGAAGTGGTGACAAACCAGAAGCAAAACCTCAGAGCATTATGGGGGATGACACCACAGCACAAGGAGTGCAATCCCAGACACACTGGAAAACCCTTGCAGAGCTGCTGCACAACAGCAGCACTGTGTAAGATGATGTCCTCTGCAAGATGTGAGGAAACAAGCTCTTCTCTTACTTCTGCTGGGATTACAGAACTACTGCACAGAAATGATGAAAGGCAATCATCATCACAAGTTAGGTGTAACTCGGCCTCTCAGAACAATTAATTCACTTAAACTCCAAGAGGGAATCTTAAGTGGGGAAGACACACCCCAAACCTCACTGAAAATAGCAAATACTTCTAAGTAGCTACAGGGACAGATTTTTAAATGTGCAAAGTTTTCCTTAAAATTAAAGGGGGACTCCACTTACAAGACTGTTCTTTGTCAACAACTGGATTATACTCTTATGCAAGAGGCAGCCCATATCCACCAATCACTAAAATGTAAGTGTATCCTTACCCACTGAAGACTGTACAGGTTGCTATAGACAGCTGTGCTAAATGAAAGCCAGAGACCCTTTCTGGGTCAGAATATGCAGTACCTGGAACCTCAAATGTGTTTTTTCTGGTCTTTTACTCTCTGAATATATTTATCATCATATAAATCTACGAAAATGAACACAATACAGCAACTGTTCTGCATGCTCTGCATCTCAGTACACCTGGTATGACTAGCTCAGAGCTACCCCAAGGCCTGTCTCTAAGTAAATCCACATAGAAAACCTGACATCCCAAACCTCATTATTTTTAGACCGTGTTAGTAAAATAAGAAAGAAAAAGTAGAGGGGATGGGAAATCAGCAATTCATTTCTATCTTTAAAGAGACAGCTGATGGATGTGTGGAGATCTGATGCATCAACATCTTCTTTGATTAGACATAAGTAGTGTTCTGCAAACATACCTGAAGGAAATATATTTCCACTCTCTAAAAATTAAAAATCTTCAAGGATATCTCAAAAAATAATCAATAAAAAAATGAAAGCTTGATTTAAAAAAAAAAACTGTCAAAAAGATGCTAAAAGGCAACTATGTATGCAGCAATATCAGGAAAAAGACATTTTTAAAAAGGAGTTAGAAGCCTGGGGACCTTAAAGAAGAAGCAGCAGGAATACATATTATAGAGACCTATCTCTTCTCCCTATCAGTAAACAACGCAACAGCACAGAAAGCGCTGACTTCTAAACTAAATTAAAAAAATCCAAATCAGAATATAAAAAACCCTGAACAGGAAAGCACCCTCAAGCTACACAAACCAGGCAGGACAAACTTGTTCTCATTTTGTGATGAGGTCAAGTTAATCAGCCACATGTGGCTTGATGGCTTATTTTGTAAATTGCTTCAGCAAAACCAAATCAATGTTTGCTAGCAAGCCTCAGAGCTCTGCTTCTGATTGAACAGTGCTGTGTATCCAGGAAGGAACAACAATTAGAAATACAGTAATCTAGCCATCAGTACTCTCCACAGTAACGAGCTGAAACTCATTTGGCTCTAGCTATAATTAATATCCCAACTAAGTTTCAAAGCCCAGAGCAGAAAGTACCTCCAGGTCACAGCCCTCTTGATGAAGGTTGCTCCATCTTTCATTTGCACCCTAAATCCTGCAGCTGAAACACATCCTTCTGTCCACACAGCCCTCCTGGAGCAATTGCTGGCAGGGTCTCAGCAAGACATATTTTCAATGGAGCCATGACATTTACATCAACTGAAAGTCTGTCCTGCTATCTTAGGATGTGTTAAATGCCCACATAAGCTGTTCACTCAAAATGAGTGCAAAGCTCCACATGGAATCTTGTTCTTGGCTGGCAGGCCAGGGTTAAACTGCATTGGAATTATGGCTTTTGTCTTTCACTATTTGCTACAAGGTCTAAGATTGCATTAGGATAAAGAAACAGTGAGAAACACATGTGTTCAGGGGTGCCAATCATGCTGACCCTCACACATCCAGAATTGTGATCCAACCACATGGTACCCTGAAGAGCAAGGGGGACATGAAATGTACAAGATTAGCAAACAGCACTCCTCAAATGCCACAGCTCCATTGCAGAGCACACCAAGGAGGAGCCAGCATTGCCCAAAATTACTACAGACACAAAAGCTGGAAGCAAGACTTGGCCTGCACATCTGAATTGCAGTTCTGAAGAAACAATCTGCACTGCCAGCAAACACTAAAGACTTCAGGTAGAAGTACCAGATCTCTGCACTGACTGAACCATTTGACTTGCAATAGAGGTTTTTTTGTGGAGGTTTTTTNTTTATGAAATGCAACATATTTGCAAAAGAAGAAAAGAGGCAACTTTGCTGCAGATGAAATCAATGAATGGTGATTACATTTGATAGGGCTTAAATTTCAATCCAAAAAGTAACAAAAAAAGGAACAGAAAGAAAACCTGTAGTGAAAGCTTTCACAGACAATTTAAAAAAAATCTAAAATAATTTAAAAATAATAAGAACCTAACAAAAACCCAGTACTTTTAAATAAAACAGTAATACAAAGAGATTGGTTTGTATAATCAATTATTTCACTTAAGCCTTACAGACGCAAGCACTAATTTATTATCTCCTCCCAATTAGTGGAGTGGATTTTGTTTCCTGTAACAAAGATAACATGGAAATTTCCACAGGACTGTTTTGTGGCTTTTTTTTCATTTCCTATTCATCATATAAAGCTCCGCAAGAAAATAAAAATGAAACCTGTAAGTATCTGGTGCTAAAAAGGGGAAGAACAATCAGAAGCAGTGATAGGAGAGACAACACTGATATTGGAATATATTTCGTAACAAACCAAAGGCTACACGAAATGTATTAAACCAGTGTGCTCCATTGTTTAACTGCATTAAGTACAGAGTGCATCTCCACAAGTCAAGACACCCTACAGATACTGAAATGTAATTCCTCTGATATTCATTTCGTTTTCAGACCATGGGAAGTATTCTCCTTTGCTGCAGTCTTCACAGAAACAACTATTTTCATCTTGTCAAAAGACAAAAACATTCAGCCATAATGATAACGTTAACCCTTCACAGCTGTCTGTATGACACTGCCTTCTGAGTTGACTGCAGAGAAATACTATATGAGTAACTTGTTTGTTAGCTTGTAAAAGGGAGAGAATAGTTTACCTGAGACCTTGTCTTTCTAAATACCATGCACGTAATACTCTGTAATTTGTGAGAATACAGTGCCAAGCTTGTGCGTTTTCATTGCTACAGCTCACACTATTGAACTCTAATTTCATCTTCTTGAACAATAGATGAAGTTTGTCCCTGTCGTGGAAAACAGCAGTTACATTACTATTTTGAGGACCCTCTCAAAGGGAATGTTACCTTTAAGATTCCAGTCATACAACTCCAAAATATCTTTGAATAGATAAGAAGAGAACAGCTCAAGGCCTCTAACACAAAAATTCTGGGGAAACAAAAGAAATAGACCAAAATTATAAATATATAATACTGCAATACAAGTAATGCCATTCATATATAGTTAAATCAAACGCAATGAAAAAGCAAGTGTCTTCATATCTGCCAACCACTAGACACTGGGTTTTGGAAACAGTATGAATATATTTGTGATCATGTACTCTAACATAGCACTGTGGTCTCTTCAGAAAGCATTGTCAAGGAAGAATGGTATTAAATCCTCCTCACTCTATGTCCAAATCAACAGTATAGGCAGAAATTATGAATCTGCAATAATCTACCAATCACTAAAACCCCTTCCACCTGAGCAAGCTAAGCAGATGAGACATTTCTGAGAAATATCTTTTTCATAGTTCACTTTTCCCACATGCTCATAATAAATGTTTATAAATCACCATCTGTGGTATTACTATCACTTCCATAGCAAGTATGAGTGCAACACAAATTGAGGATTACGACCTCAACAGTCAACAGAAGAGGAAGAAAAAGGATGAAAAGGAGGAAAAAGAAAGCAATTCTTTTCATCAAGTGAGGAAGTGACTCCTTCAGTGAACAAACATATAAACTTTCCTGAACAAACAAAATCAGGCCAGATTGATATGAACTGTGCATGTATGATATTGGCCAAAAGTTCCAAAGTCAACACCACAATCTCTTTCAAAAATCATTAGTAAAGATGGTCTGCAAATAATGCTGTAGTTATTTATCCAGATGCCCCCCAAAATGGTGACTTCCCTATTTTGCTTGGTGGCCATTTGTTGTTTCAGTTCAAGAGTTGCACACAACATAGTACATTCACTAACAAGAAATTAATAGTTTTGATCACATTATTCTTTCTGAGGCATTTCAGGGCTGTTGCATATATTCAGATGCTGTTGAGCAACCAAAAAGGAGATAACTAGAAAGAAAAACGTAAATATATGTGACTAAATTAAATAGTGATCCTATCTTTGTAGTTAATATGCAGGGGTGTTTCTGTACCTACACATACTGTTCCACTGCAGCAATTTACTTTGCAAACTGGCTCCATCAGGCATTAATTTGTAATAAAAAACCCCACCACAAACAGATTATGAACTCAATGTGCTTTGTTTGTATCCACAGGAAATTTGTTTTGGCAACAGCTTATATTAAGTACTGATAAGCAATCTTCAGAGCTTCAAACTTCTGATTAAGTTTCAGCTCTGCCATTGACTTATGTGGTCCTGGCAAAGGAGTACCTCCATATGCCTTATTTTTGTCATATGTAAGAGAAGGGTAATGCCTAATTCAATTTACAGATACTGTATATAACTTAGTATGAAAGGAACCTATGGATATAAGCACTTCTTACTGTGTGATTTTAATATGTGATCGCCTAGGTAGATGGATTTATGCCAGTACCTGCAAGTGCAATTTCTGTTTCAGCCAGCAATTAGAGCAGAGCCAGTCTCTCAGAGATTTCACAGGTGGGATACTGAAGAGTTTAATCCATTAAACATATCAACAACTCATAACCCTGACTTTTAGACTAATTATCACTCTAACTTTTAGACTAATTATCCATCTTACCTCAGGCATCATCTCCTCAATGAAATGAATTGTATAGTCAATGTTAAACCTGATTACTTTGCATAGAGGAATCTGGAAGGAAGAGAGAAATTCAGCATTAAAAACTATACAGCATCAAATGTATAGTTAATACAACTTTGTATGCAAAGGTACTACTGTCTGCTCAAAAGGACACTTACTGAAACAGCTGCTCTGGGGAATCATGCAAAGACAAGAACACAAGCACATGTAAAGGGAGTACCAGTTCCAGCCTTCACTTCAGTAATAAAACACAATGCAGACAGGAGGGATGGTGAAGGAAGGTTAAATAATGCCATCTACTGGAGATGAAATTTTCTTTAGGAGGAAAAGTACACCTGTAAACTTCAGTCAGCCTGTATCTTCTCTCTCCTGGACATTTGCAAGTGAATTTGTTGTTTGTGACACAACATGTCAAATTGATGCAGTGATCTGAAAGCAAGGTGTTTTCAGCCAATTGTGTCAGCTACACTGTCTTAAAATGACGTTTTAAGTCAAAGATACATAATGTCATAGCTTAGGGATAAATTACAGTTTTATATTAATTTCATGCAGTAAATATTCACAGAATTTCACCTGACTAGCTAGCAAGACAAACATTTAATCACTTTTTTCGCCTTTCTACAGTCCTTAATTTGCTGAAGGTGTTTCATTTTTTTGGTGGGATTTTCAGAGAAAAAAAGCTGAATTCCTAAAAAACTATAAAAATCCCTAATATTCCCTTACACATCTACAGCTCTTAACTAAATTTTACTACTCAGTGGCCTCAAAAGTATGAAAGAATGTTAGAACAATTCCATGATCTGTGAAAGTGAAGCAATCCAAGGTTATTTTACATTTATAAGCACAGAAATAAATATCTGAACAGTGCTGGGGTTGCAA
This sequence comes from Drymodes brunneopygia, assembly GCA_013400955.1. NCBI lineage: Eukaryota > Metazoa > Chordata > Aves > Passeriformes > Petroicidae > Drymodes > Drymodes brunneopygia. Next base: position 250,495 of record VZTZ01043074.1, read on the forward strand.
TGAAATCAATGTACATAGCAGAGGTGCAATATTCTGCCTGCATCTTCTTACAGCCCACTGTCAAACATTTGACTGTTTTGACTACAAAAATCTATTGATATATGCATGATAAATTAAGAAGCTGCACCAAATGACCAAAACAAAACTGCATTTCTTACAATTTGAAACAGTATTAAATGTGAATACCAAATCCTCCCAAAACTTTGAAAGCTAAATGTACCATTTAGAATCAGAGCAGATGAAAACGTGTCACACTTAAATCGGTGAGGCTTTAAAAAAGTACAGGGATTGTTTACTTATTTTCTAACACATAATTTAAACTAGAAGTTGACTACTTTAGAAAAGTGACCACAACTAAGATCTCCATGAACTGGAGTTCCATGTACACAAGCAAATACACAGTAAAGGAGCACATGGTTGGTACTGTAAAATTGGTTTGGTATTTATAACATGAAAATTATAATTTTTCCTATGACTGTACTAGCCATTTTCCATAATACTTGAGCTGCTCAGTGATTAGTCAGTAATAACAGTAGTAACTCAGTAACAACCCTAACTGTGCTTCATACTACAGAAATTTGATTACTGCAAAGATGTCGGTGTTCAGATCTCTATTTTTACTACCTTTTGCTACCTCTGTTTTATCAAATTTGTTCCAATGCGTCTCTCAAAGAGCAGGTTTTATGCTGTATGCCAAAAATCATCTCATGACATCAAGGGACTCCTTCCAAAGGGCTTCATACCTGTTACTAACAGGAATTGACACCACAGTGTGGCTTTGTACTCTGTAAAAGAGTAATTATTTGTAGTTGCTCACTTTCCCTATCCAGAATGAGAAAAAACACACATGCACTTTACAGTAAGCTTAACAGCTTCACTAACTACTCATATCAAAGAAGAGTTTTTCTTGTTGTTTGTATATTAAAGACTTCCATAATTCTCTGCCTCCTTCCTGTCACACAGTAGACACAAATTTGTAAAGATAAGGGGGTCTCTTTATTCTTTTAATGTGAGTAAAAACAAAACCTGCTCCTTTTTGCTCATTTGCAAAGTGAAAACATAAAGCCTTGAGATAAATTACTCCGAGGCTGCGTTAATGCTACCGGGCAGCAGTACCATGCCAGAGGCTGAACTCTGCTCTCTCACTGACTTCTCAACAAGAGTCCCTTCCCCTGACCACCAGAAGTAAAGTGTCATCATATCCATTATGTAAGCAAACTGTCATGGTCAAAGTAATTTCTTCTCAGTTCCAGTATCCCTGCATCCCAGTCCTGTGTTCATAACCATTCCTACACTGAGCTGTGGCATTGGTGATGTAGCTAGTAATAGGTATAAAAACTATAGAAACTAACACACACTGGATTTTTTGAGAAAACCTTGAAATAACCAAGATAAATAAACAGAAATTAAGCATTTGCATATTTTCCATTCACATGGGCTAACTCAGCTTACATTGGAAAATCAAGGCAGTCAGGTACCAATCGTCCTTTTCTTGTTACACTTGCTTTCAAAACACAAAATTAAAAACCTGTATATACCTACAGCTTTTACTAAAAATCTTAACTTGCTAGATCCTGAAGAAGCTGAACAGCTGTTAGAAAGTACTGGATACATCTAGGTAAGTTTTAAGAAGAGAGAAAACCCTTTAGAGTGGACCTCTGAAAAATTCCATTTGTCACTTGAAGGAAAAACCTTTTTCTGTTGTTATTGCTAGTTTTTTTAAACTTTGCCAACTTAATAAACCCACTCATCCAACTTAAATCCAATTAGCAGTCTTAACAAGTTGTTCCACAGTTTAATTCACTTCCAAACTGTGAAACACATAAAAACATTACTTCAATGCACATCACAGCTTCAATCACAGTTCAAAGACGCTGCTCACCACAATCAGTCACAACAAAACCTGAGATTCATTAGCACAAATATCTTTCCCCTGTCCCCAGTGCTGGTAAGATGTTAGTAGCATACATGTATTGTTGTTTTAGAGAAGTTTTGCTTCAGGACAGAATAAGCACCCTCTAAAGAAACCCCTGTTTGAAACCTGAAGTATGTAGCAATGACCATACTTACATTTGTTAGTGGGGCATGTGCAAACATGGAGAACCCTTCAAAGATATATTCATGGTCATCATACTCAATAACAGTAGGTCTGTCTGTCTTAAAAAAGCAAACAAAACCACCACGGAGTAAGCAAGGAGCAGTACGACTTTTGTCACTGAAAACAAAATCAGAGTCCTAGTTCCAGTTATTTATGAAGTACTTACTAAGAAATTTGTGGGAGGTGACACAGTAATTCGGTAGTGGTACAGTCTTCCAGCATTGTTGGTCATGGGGCGACATGGTTTAATGGGCTTAAAGAAAGAGAAAAGTAGAATTATGTGTAGAGTCAAGGCAAATTTAGATTAAAAGAGAGAATAAAGCATTTCTAATAGCCATGAAATATGCATCAGAAAGAATTAAATAAAAGCAGGTAGTCATAATTAAGCATTCTGGAAATGAGGAAAGTGTGGCCTTATCTCCATTTTCACTTTAAGAAATATTTTTAAAGCTATTCAAAAGCAAAAAAGGTGATTTCTTTTTCATTTTACTCTACATATCTCTTACACCAGTTAGCCATTTATGTTCTAAACTAATTTTCTCTCCGATATAAATTTGTTTCAGGAAACACATTTTAAAAGCTTAGGAAGAGGAGCCTGGACATCACATGAGAAGGTGTCAAGGTACATTATCAAGGTGGACAGGTATCAGCTCATCTGCTTAGGGGAAATCTGAAGCCTGAACAGAAGGGATTAGTCTATCCCCACAGAGGGTAGCTCTTGTAACCCCACTCTATCTCTCAGGTTGTAATGCTTGACTTTGAGGTCCAAAGGCAGACAGACATCTGGGATTTCATGTTTCCTTCCAACTGAAGCAGTCCTGTGTGAAGACCTAAACTCCTCAACAGTCAGACAAAACCAGTTTTTCATGCACCCTAAGTACAACTTGCTGCAGTTTGGAGGCTGCCACTGCCCTTTTTGGAATACACTGGGAAAAAGAATAAAAGCACTGCAGTGGGCAGGGTACTGTTCTGAACTGCAGAACAGATGTTGGCCTGTGGCAATGGCAAGACAGCTACACCACTACACTGCTCTGGCCACTTCACAAAACTTACGCAGTAAGCAGGGTGATTTCATTGGCTCTTCAGCCCCAAAACAAGCTTCTCACTGCTGTGACAAAATAGCTGCAAACAAGCTAGTTCAAAACTAGGCAGTTTCACCTACAGGACACTGAGAAAAGTATTATATCCAAGGAGATTTTGTGAAACCTGGGATTCACAGATGGCATTGCTCTAGGAAACTGCTGCCTTCATGCAGCAAGTTTTATATATAGCAGTTTTCTCCCCCTAAATTTTCTCCCTCCTCTGCAAGAAGAACCCTAGACGCAACATGAGGAGGAACAGATCCTGAATTGGAGAAATTTATAGTAAGCTTCGCACCAAAGCCAATTTTCTGAACTCAAATAATTCACAGAAACGTTCATAACTCCTTAACCGCAGAGAAACAAATGATTGTTTCAGTAAATATATGTAAGAAGGCCAACTGAAAAATAAATTTTTTCAAGAAAAACTACAAAGATAAATCATAAAGCCTACATGCTAAGGCAAGAACACCTCCTGACAAGCCTGCTTCTTTCAGCAGCAGAATTACTATTTAGTTTTTCTTTTAAAGCAATCACTTCACAAAGTGAGCCCTTCACAATATATTCATACACTTGAAGATAGTAGATCTTTGATCACAAGTTCTTTTTTATTAACACAGTCATGTTTCAGAAACTTAAAAAAAAACCCCAAACATACCTAAAACCAAGCAAACACAGGCAAAAGTTTTCTATAGTTTTCAGGGAGATTTCATTACCAGTATTGCATTTTAAATATGAGGTTACATAGTTAAGTGATTTCAAGTTGCATAGGATTGTTTTTTACTCAGGCTGTAAATCATGGGAAAACCCCCTCGAATCAACCCAAGCAGGAATTTACAGCTGCAAGCTCATTTTCATAATTGCAATCCTTAGAATCCTTAGAATTACCTCTTCGCCAGGATAAATGCCATGTCTTATTCCCGTTCGCCGGGCTTTAGCACTGCACTTGCACAGGGGTCCATCATTCATCTGTCAAAAACAAAATAGGATTCTGGTTTTATTGAAAAGTGGTTTCGGAAAAGTATGTTGGTTTTAATGCCCTGAGTGCTGATGCTTCTAAAAGCCTGTCATGCTTAGATTAAGTGGATGTTCTTAAGCCAATAAAACTGAAAACACTGTAGACTAATGTAGGAAAACTGCACAGCAGCATTAGAACTTCATCACTGTTTCAGAAGCACAAGATGGAAAAACACTCTCAGCAGAATTCTACCACCCTGCTATACTATACCTCTTTTCCACTGCTTACACACACAAACAGAATGCTGACTGCCTAAAACAAAATTCAGATCCTAAACATGCATGTGTCAATATTTATATGCTGAAATCTCCACATTCAAACAGATCCACTGAGTTTTCTGACTGAAAACCCATCCTCGACTAAGCCCTTTGTCATGGAACAAGGCTATCCCCTGAAATGCAGACCATTCAAAGATTTTACTTGATACTTTGAAGAACTAATGGGAACACTTCAAATGCATCCTGTGAACAGATCAGTAAAAAAGATAAAGGGGGAAAAGATACCCACTTGAGTATTCTGTATGGGTGTATCAAGTGCCTATACCAAAGAGGGCCAGTGCATACATCATAAAGCTGGTGTCTTTCTTTTCACTTTTATGATCAAGATCAATGCAGATTATCAACAACCGTAACAGCCTAAAGCTTTCCGCTCTTAACATTATGCTCACTGCAGAAATCCAACAAAAGAAGCCCAGAAACAAACCAGAACAACAAATTAAGTTCCCAACCCCAGGTTTTAATCGAAGTTAGAATTCAGGAAGTTAAACTACTTAAAAAATAAAAAAAACCCCAAACAAACAATAAACTTGCAATGCAATAGAAAAATGAGCAGAACTTTCCATGCTATTACAAGCAGTATGAAAATATAAACAGCATCCACAGTGGGGCTAAATGTCATCATCACACATTAGATATAATGTGAAGATACCACAGGAAGCAAAAATTACTAAACCACTGTAATGTTAGCTTTAGGCAGCTGGGATAGGGATGCAAGCTTTTAATTTTGATATTAACCTCAGTTTCTTCAGACTGGCACAATGTGTATGTGCAAAGGAATATAAGAAGCAGGGCACCTCCCTACTCCTTTGGAAACTTAGTCACACAATCTTAACAACGGAGTGACATGACAGCTTATTGTTCACACAGTTTTTCCCATACTCTCAGACCCTCAAGGAAATAACAGGTTCAAAAAACTGAATCATGCTCATGGGTAGAAATATAATTCCTCACCGGCTTGTACAGCGACAAGATAGAAGAGAGTTAAAAATGCAGGCAACAGCTAACTGCTCATCAGTGCTCCAAAACTAAGCATCTACTGAGGCAATTTAAATAATCATCACTTGTTTTTGAAAATCTCACCCTTAATTCTTAGAACTGTTCAGCATGAATACTGCCTCTATTACATTAAATGCACAGGCCAAAACAGAGAGATGTGAAGTATCTATAAAGCCCAAGACTTGACAAGCCATCAGATACGTATCTATCTTGTCCGTAACAACACTGCCCATAGACAAAAATGCAGGAGAGCAAACATGAATTGATGGTAAAATGATGGTGAGAGATCACAGATTTACACAGGCAATACCTTCTCTAACCAACAGAGCAACACAAACAAGTAGATCACATTTGTAAGGCAAAAGCCACGGTGGTGGCATTGAATTTAACAATTTATTTTCTGGGAACTGTCAGCACTGCTGAAGATTATCCAAATTAACAAACAAGCTTCTCAGACTGAAGGGTTGGGAAGATCCATCCTACAAATCTCGTACCATGTCAGATGCTGTACTTGTATGTGTCAGAGTGCATGGCAATCATTCCTGTTTTGTTTATTGACAGAAAGCATTTTGACACATCGGATAAATACCTATGAAAACTTCACATGTTTTCAAATAAAATCTACACAGAAGTAGTACAGCACTGACAGGCTCACCATGATTGATTTTAGCCTTTTCAAGAAAGATGAAGAGTCAGTCTCAAGAAAGTTTTTGGTAAAGAACATTTTTCAGCAGGAACCTCATACACCAAACACTCCTGAATCTATTCTTTCTACAGTTATTCCACTTTTTTTCCCGTTAATATTCTTCATAGAATATTACTTTGAAGTGTGCCCAAGAGCTACACATTTTTTTCTGTTAAATAGCTAAACAGTTTGCTAATTTTGTTTTCCATACAAATAAAAACAGCTAGCTATGCTCTATCATTCTTTTTAACTAGAAGCATAAATATGAATCTGTAATAGAATATTCAACAGACTTTTGAATTACCACAGTAGCGATATGCACTGCAGTATCTCTTCACATTATGATTTGTTGCATGCTAAACTCATATATCACACAAAGTGTCAGAAAAATAAATTTACTGAGGTGCCACTTGAAATGAGAAAATAGATTGTAAAATATTTAAGTAAGAAAGATGAAGATGGTGAATTTGCAAACAAAGACTAGTCTTCTGTGCAATGTGTACATTTAAAACAGCACTTCATGAGCTCAGCAATTACATTTAATGAGAACTACAATCTCCATGCAATTACAAAAGAACCATTAGACAAGAAATTAGAAGCATTAACTGCATATTTAAAACATTATTTATCATTATGAGCTGAGCACTTAAGGTGAAAAATCTGTAAATGATGTAAACATATTGCCTTTTCTTCACCACAGAATTCAGTTGTGTACCTTTGTCTCAGGGCGAAAAGGACAGCATTAGCACGCTGTTAGTAATTCAGTTTTTATTAACGCTGTCTGACATGATTCCAACTGAATAATCCCCAGGATTAATTAGCTGGAACCACATTCTTGAAATCAAAAGCGAAGTGCTTTGAAGATGAGAGAGAAAAGGGAAAACAGGGGTAAAAAAAGCATCTTGAAATAGAAGTCACTCTGCATGTTTGACAACAAGGCAAAACTTTCAATTTATCGGGAGAATGACCTTTGGATATCCAGTACCTTTTCCTCACACCCTACCTGTCCTGGATCATTGTACCATAATTCTTCATGGAGACGATCAGGGTGTGCTTTTTTACGCTTGATTTCTGCAATGACGTCAATAACATCTGAGTCCGAACTGCTGGAGCAGCTGCTGTCATCTTCAGAGTCACACTCTGACTCACTGGAGCTCTCTGATTCACACAGAAGAAATAAAGACAGCTGAGAAACCCTTCCACATGCTCTCTTCTCCCTAGCAATGCATTCTCTAACATGAATTAATGTCTGGACTTAATATTAAAAAAAAAAAACCCACACAAAAACCTTGATCTCTATATCTCTAATCTCCTGAGGTACTTTGAAGCAACTCCCTTTCTTATGCATGTAATTTTAGTCACTCATTTCCACAGATATCCTCAGCTCCAATTTAAATAAATGCCTTCATAGCCAAGACATGGATGCAAGTAAAGTTTATTATTCTTGGAATAAAATGCAACATTTCTTCCATTTTTAAGTTCTGACTTAACAAAAATGCATTACTATACTATCAGTGCTTTCAAATACTGTGAAATTATGGTTTTAAAATACACATTCTTACTGAATACAAGACTCTCCTTAGTTGAAGGAAAAAGCAGAGAGAGAAAATGAGAGAATATCACTTGGAAAATGTTTCCCTTTTCTTTTTTTATTAAGATGTATTTTTACATAGTTGATAGTTTGGTATAAGGTGTTATTATAATATGTCCTTGGAACACATGGTTTACATAACTCATCTCTGCTCAGCTGAAATAGAGCTTCCTCACAATGTGTGCATATGTTTATTCCTACAAATATTCACAAAGACTCAAGTTTCAAAAGTTTTCTGATACACAATTGATTAATATTGAAGTATATTTTCAGGTGCAAAATATGCATGGAACCTGTGAGAGTAAGCTGGAGTTTCAAAAGACTAACACTGAACTTTTCAATGTCACATACTGAAATCATAGAATCATAGAATGGTTTGGGTTGGGAGGAGCCTTAAAGACCATCTAATTCCAGCCCCTCTTCCATGGGCAGAGATACCTCTCACTAGACCAGGTTGCTCTGTGTTCCATCCAGCATGGCTTTGAACATTGCCACGGATAAGACATCCATAACTTCTCTGGGTAACCTGTTCCAATGCCTCACCACCCTCACAGTAAAGAATTTCTTCCATCATCAGCCTTTCATGATCTAAAAGCGCTCCTGGAGCGCACTGCTATCCCAGTGCAACACACAATTGCTGCTAACACAAGTCGGAACAGAGACAGCATTTACTGAGGTACGAAATAAGACAAACTACTAGACACTACATGGCTGTAGGAGAAGTTGGCACAGACACCAAATTAGCCCAGGTGAACAGTTAAGACACAGAGCCTTCAGGTTCTCCAGAAAGAGTGGAAAAAGAAAATGCAGAAGTTGCCCTTGGCCCTATCATATTTTAGCCTGGAGCAGCAAGCTTTCTTCCTCAGAGATCTAAGGAATGAGGGCTGTATGTTGTGCATAGCAGTCATGTCCTTGATTCATCCACATGAATAAACACCTCCTAAAAAACCCTATAGCTACCTTTGCTAGTGATTCTTGAAGGAGTTTAAATATATGCAAATTCACCATTCAAAAAAATGTGAAGAACTCCTTTACAAAAGTGAGTCCACATTTTATTTCATTTTTTTTTCTTTCCTCTTCACTGCATCCTTTTATACCATCAGCATGTAACCGTGTCATTTTGCCTGTATTTCAGCTTAAGAATTTTTGATACATGACTTGTTAATGAGTTACTAAGATGAGACCTGAGAGTTTGAAGCAGCTCACCTGGCCAACATGAATCAATAGCTAAAAAGCAAGCCCAACAGAGCACCTAAATTACTGTGATACGTCTACAAATTTCTAGAACTAAAGCAACTGACTAAAAAAACACATTCTGAAACACTGAAATGCCGGAAGAATCGAACGAACAGCAGTTTTCACAAAACAAACCAAGAAAAATAGCTTTCACTGACTTTCAAGCAGACAAATTGCTATAAAAACTTCTGCCCTGCTAATTCAAGCAGTATTTCCCCACTATTTGACGCTGTTGAATGTATTTCACTGTCAGAAGATCTGTATGGGTAGGACAAGATAATGGAGATAATATATGTTATGAAAACTGATACTTTCGCAGAGGTCTGATCATACTAAGCAGAGATGCACAACAAAAATACATTACTGAAGAAAAACTCAGATGTTTGCTTTTACTGAGTCTATCACCACTACTCTTGCTCTTCAGAAATATAAGAACAGGAGCTCCCCAAAGCCTCTCATGTGCCATTCTCTGGACTACCTGATCATGCTCAGGGTGTTTTATGCCATGGAAGAAATGAGCACTTGGTAGTGTTGGATACTCTCCCTTTCCCCCTAGGCTTTCTGAGTAAAAGAATCTACCTCTACTTCAGTCAAAAGCTACAGTAGATCCTCCATCGATATGGAATACAAAGGAGGGATTTAAAAAACTTTTTAAATACAAACAACTGCCAAAACAGGTTAACTACAGATTATTCCATTTCAGAACTTTGTCATCTTTTTAGCCTACCTAAATCTTCATCCAGCTTGGTTTTCGGTGGCTCCCATGGTGGCCTGGCTGCTTTGGCCTTTGCCTGTCGTTTTCCTAACTCCTCGTCAAACTTTTCATACAGATCCCGAAGCTTGCTTGTTCCTACCACAGTAGAGTCTCCCTGTTAATAAAAAAAATTAGGACAACAAGAAAAGAAAAAGACAGTATTGAAATAGCACAAGAACATCTACCAGCATTTCATGAAAAAAAACAAGAAGGTGGGAAGGACGGATCTTTCAGTGAAACATGGGAATACCTAATAAGGCTTTAGCATATAATTACATTGCTTAACCAGGTGAACTAGCAGTGCAATTATTTCATTTGCTGGCATAGCACTTCTCCAAGGTTGCAGAAAAATATGGTGCTTGAGGCATCTTTGCTCAAACACAAGTGTAACAGGGAAAAAATAGATCTCTCCCTCCTAGAGACAAAAAAAAGTACCACTCTTTCATGTATCACTTATCTGAATGCTAACAGACAGAAGGAATTGATGAAAACAAAGAATAGCAACAAATGAAGCCCCTAACAGGGTTAAAGACTGAGATGATTGGGAAGAGAGAAGAATTTAATGACACAAAACATGATCCTGCTGAAGGGTTCATATTATAAAGGACCGTCTGCAGTCATTTTAGAGTTCTCACTGACATACCACTTGATCCATAGGGTCATTGGAATAATAGCTTTCAGAATGGGTACAGCGAACCCAGACTGGCTTAAGCAATTCCTCATCTTCCTCTTCATTTTTTTCTGATGCATTCTCTTCTGATTCTTTGTCTTTGACAGCAGTATAATTTTTCTCTTTGCTGGAGCTCTGGTTCTCAGACCACCTTTCTCTGTCCTCCTCCCACCGAGTTCTCTTTCTCTCTCTGCTTGGAGACCGGCTTAGTGGCAAAAAGCAAACAAAAGTAATTCTCTGTATTATTTTAACAGTGACAGTTTTAAAATGAAAAACAGTTTGCTTCAAATCAGTACATAATTCTATCATAAAAATTGCAGCAAAATCCAATTGCCTTTCCAGCTTTAACTTGCACTATAAAGAGTACAAGAGTAATTTGTAGTTTTGAAGTACTATAAAAATTACTTAAAATTCAATGTGCTTTTTATTTTAAGCCATATTCAAGAATTAAAATTTTAAAAATACATGCCATTTTAAATTAAAATTCCTACCTGTATTCTAGGTGAATTTATTTTTAATTTTATTTCAGAGAACTCATTGGTAAAAACTAAGTCATACCACTCACAACTAGAAGTTACAGTAAGAAGTTTCAAAGCGTAGCCCACCTACTATTGGTATGACAAGAGAATCTGAGTTTTATTAAAAGGATTATAAACAACGCACACTTCTGTTACTCTAACATCCCTTTGAACAACACAAGGTGCGACATTCCTTGTGCATCACAAGAGTAATGCTTTCAAAAGATGAGTAAGGAAACTACCTACTATTTTTTTTATCTCCTCTGCCTACAAAACCAATAATGTTGCAATGCTTTCAACTATCCAGCACTCAGAAAGGAACAGCAATATAAGAAGAGCCTCTAAAAAGGTAAAATGACTTTAAATAATTTTGGTACTTTATGGACTAGAAGATTTAGGAGAAAGTCTTTAGGACACAGCACTGAAACTCTCTCTCCAGAGATTAATCCTGTTTCTAACTCTACAAGGTCTTGGGATAACTGGTATTTGCATGTATCAGTAGATGATTATAAATTTAAGACACTCATTTTTTCTGGGTTTCATATGCATACACAAAACCTCACGTGAATGGATGCACAGAGCATCAAATGCTCAAGAGACCACATGCAGCCTTCCTTACCTTCCTGCTCTCTTGTAATCCTTTTTGTAGGATCTGTCTGGTGATGGTGATCTTCTGCTGTCACGGTGACGATGCCTCTCCCTCTCCCGCTCCCTTGAAAAATTAAAAAATAAGTTAAATGAGAAATCTGGCATTTCATACCTCCTACATCTGAAAGGAACACAAAAGTAGCCTAAGATGATGTTATGCAAAATGACATCCACATGCTGACTGCTAAAAACCCAGATGTTCTTAACATTGGCTTTCAAGAAACTTGTAAAAGACAGTCAAGTATCCACAACCTGCACCTTTGTCACAAAGCCATCTATCTCACTATGAGAGTTAATTCACACCATAAAGAGGCAACATCTATGAATTCACCACAGGACTTATTACCATTTTTCCTCTTCTCCTGTTATGAATGGCAAAGGGTAAGATTATTGTATCTATAACCATTCTAAATGCCTCAAGGAAGGAAAAGAAAACCTGTTTCAAGCACAGTAGCTTTGAAGCACAGCAGTCATTCAAGTGTTTGGGGCAAGCCCTCTCTTCCTTACAGCGACCTCAAGAACACAAAGAAAACAGGCAGATACAGACAATCTGCACGATGCTGAAACTGTGACTCTCATCTACAAGACTCAGCCTGCACACACACATAAAGAATCTGACAACCCAAACACATTTCTGGGGTCAAAGAACTTTAACTGAAGTCTTTGGGAACAGTGGCTAGAAAGCTGCCCAGCAGCACAAATGAGGATGTTGGTCATAGGCAGCTGAATATGAGACACCATATGCCCAGGTGGCCAGAAAGGCCAATGGCATCCTGGTCTGTATCAGCCATAGGGTGGCCAGCAGAACCAGGGCACTGATCGTCCCCCTGTATGCAGCACAAGTGAGGTTCCACCATGAATCCTGTGTCCCCTTCTGGACCCCTCACTACAAGGCAGACATGGAGGTGCTGAAGTGAGTCCAGAGAAGGGAAACAGTGCTGGTGAAGGGCCTAGAGAGTGAGTCCTATGAGGAGCAGCTGAGGCAGCTGGGGTTATATCGCCTGGAGGAAAGGAGGCTCAGGGGAGACCTTGCTCCTCTTCTCCCAGGTAACAAGTGACAGAGTGAAAGGAAACAGCCCCAAGTTGCACTCGGGGAGATTTCATTTGGATAGAAGGAAAAATTTCTTCACCCGCAGGTTTATCAAGCACTGGAACAGGCTGCCCAGGAAAAGTGGTGGTATCACCATCCCTGAAGGCACTTAAAAGAGAAACAGATGTGGCACCTATGGTCACAATTAAGAGATGGAGTTAGCAGCATCAGGTTACAGGTTGGACCTGATGATCTTAAGGATGCTTTCCAATCTGAATGATTCTATGAAATTACTGTATTTATTAGGCAAGAAAGATCACACAAGTAGCTTTTATACTCTGCTAACAGCTGGCAAGTCAGTGTGCATCTGTTAAAACTTCTAGTCTGCTGATACACTAGGAATTATAAACAGGTGCCTCAAGTGGCTTCATGGTTTAACAGAAAGAGTCAAAATTCTTTAAGAACATATATATATATATATCTTTGCTTGCACGTTCAAAATATGAAACAGAATGTAAATTTACAAAGCAAAAAGTTCAGATAAATTATCTATTGTTTTTTCCCAGGTCCATTCATCCTTGTTTGTCAGTGCATTGCTCAAGCGTGAATTTCAGTCTTCAGAGAGAGCGTATTCTATGCCATCTGATTTGCTTAGGAGATGGATGCTGCACAAAAAAATGAACCCCATGTCTGGCAAACAGCTCTGAATCAAAATAAGTAGATATATTACCAAGTAGATCTGGAAGCTGTTGGCTGAAAGCAGCAATCCAAAGGTGTTTGAGAAAGAAGCTACTGCAAACATGCATTTTCAAAACTTAAAACTGAAGCTTGAAATTATGCAGCAAAGGGAGAAAATCCTACAAGCATGTCATATAGAAAAGGCCAGTGCCTTAATGTCAGCTGCATTCAGTTTTAGGAAAATCCTCTTCTGAAAATCAAAGTAAACTTACTGAGTGTGAGGCTCAGGTTGTTTTTTTTGAATGCAGGTGTCCAAGGTTCTGTACTTAAGTCTCTGCATATCTAAATCAAAGTGGCTTCATTTACACAGGCTTTATGCATAAATTCATGTTCCACACGTGGCATTAAAAGATTCTGAGCTTTTAAAATTAAGAGCATGTGATCCAGGAGCCCTGATAAATACTTAACTTTCCAGTAGCTCTTTGAAAATTTTGGCAAAGCTCATTAGACACATAAAAAGCTACAAACAGAACAAATCTAAAACATGAGAAAGATCTAACTGATGATGGTTTGCTCTAAAACACACCACAGCAAATTGCATCAGGTCAGCTCATAATTTCCAAGCCATCTGTGTCCATGAAGAAGAGGGACAGACACTTCATGATAAATCCCAAAATAAGCAGTGCACACTCATCCATCTGAATGACATCAGTGAAGCCTGCAACTGGCCCATGCTCATTTTCACCTCAGTCCTCTCTTGAGATCACAGTCTGGCTTGTTGAGGTCTTCATCCTGAACATGATATGCTTTTCACTAAAGCACCTCACTGCAAGTATTAGCTATGGGCCCCTATCAGACTATAAACTGCACCAAGTCAGTGTTCTCTACAAATACAAGGCTTACTGAAAGAAAGGAACACCTGGCACCCTAACTCTGGTACCTAAATCTTGAAATTCAAAGTGCTGGGTCTTAATTGTAAGACTCAACTTTGTATAGTCTTCCCCACAAAGTTGTGCCAACTCTATTTTCCTGCCACATGTATAATTTTTTATGCTAATTATGTTGAGCACTACTCAACAATCTACTCAGTGGGACACAAAGAAGCTCTCGTTTGAAAACTATCTACATGGACAAGAGCAACAAGTCTGCCAGCTCACAACTGTGAGGCAGAGGCAGTGCACCTGAAAGGTATCTCTTTCCTGACTACTGGCTACTTCCTGAGCCAGAGGGAAAACAACGCTAAGGGAAGAACATTGATGCAAACACATACTATGGAACAATGATGACATCTTTTCCCCTGCAGGCAGATAATACCTGTTAATAAGTTACCTGTTTCGCTCATAACTTCTGTGATGAGGTGATATCCTTCCTCTGTCATAATCCGTCCGGTGCCGACTGCTCTCCTGCCTCCTCCTATCGGGGCTGCGGCCGCGATCCCGCCGATCCCCGTGGTTGGCGGAGCGATGCCTGTCGCTGTGGATGTGCCCGTGCTCGCGGTGCCGGTGCTCATCGTAGTGCTTGCTCCTGTCTGGGGACCGCCGGTCACTCTGGGGCTTCTCTCCCTGGTACTGCCCAGTGTGGCGGAAGTGGCTGCTGCTGGCGCTGCTGCTGGCGCTGCTGCTCGGGAAGGAGCCAGAGCTGTGCTGGTAGCTGCTGAAGCTGGGCGGTGGGAACGACTGCTGCGAGTAGCTCGCCGAATACACGGGCTGGTAGCTGACTTGCTGTGGCATGACTGGTGGCGGGGGAGGGTGTGCTACGGCGGGGGGAGGCATCATGTAAGGAAAGGTGCTTTGTCCAGCAGGTGTTCCTGGAACGGGAGTGTTGCTGGGATTTGGCACTGGTGGAGGAGTGGGAGGGAAACATGGAGGCACTGGGAAGCTCTGCCTCATCTGGTGGTTTGGAAACGGTGGCCTCATGGGGCACTGGCTGATGGGATTTTGTGTGGAAGGGGGCACTGGAGGAGGATAGGGCACAAAGTCTGGCCTGGGAGGCATGTACCCGGTGGCTGGAGGGCTGGAGTACGTTGTTGGAGGGGCTGTTTGCTGCTCATACTGGTACTGAACAGAGGGTTGCTGCGGGTGAAGCTGCCGCAGGTTCTGAGGGCGGTAGGTCTGTGTAGAAGTTCTTGCTCCTGGTCCCCCCTGGCCACGGGGACATCCTCGCCCAGAATGGAAAGACATGGCTCACCTTTATTGAGGAAAATAAAAATCCAGTGTCACACAAATTTTGTAGGATGTCCTCAACGCATCTGCAGGAACTACTCCTAAAATGCTGAAACTGCAGTTTCCTTTAACAGAACCAGTAAATTATATCCACTTTCACTGGGAGCTTTGTGCTCCTCAGACCTTCAGTGCAGGTCATTTATGCCCTTGTCGAGTCCTTTAAGCCTCTAATCCATGAAAGCACTTACTGTCTTTAAGCCAGAACCCAAGCTGGACCATCCTTTACAAGTTAGGGCAATGTTAATTTCTGCAAGTTTTTGTTATGATGACAGGTCAAGGATGCAAGCACCGCCATCAGTATTTAAGACACTTTGCTATAAAACCTTCAGATACCCCACACCAAAAAAACCACTCCTTATTAACAAATGCAGTGGCCATCCAAAGTTGCCTAACAAGGAGTTCCTTCTAGAACACAATTCTACACTTCAGGCAGAATGACATGACTAACACCTCATTGCATGCCACTGGGCCAAACAAATCATGTAAATTTTAAATGAGATACCAGCAATTTACATTCACTACTGAGCCCCCAATTGACTAAAGGACTGAATTCAACAGACACTTCAAAGTATTTTAAGTGTGGTAGGTGTATTTTTGTGGAAAAACAGGTCATATGTCTTACAGGTTACAGAAAAAAATTCTTGTAGACTGTGCTATTCCTGAATTTTCATTGAAATAAATGGTTCCCAAGAAATCCCTCAGATGCCTTCTCGGCCCTGTTACCCTTGAGAAATTACCACTGCTTCAAGTAGGTTTACATGTAGCTCAAAACTATGCATGTATTTAAGGCATTAATGTTTATAAATGAAAGCTTCATTAAAGTTAAAATTGATGCTTTAATTACAATGTTAGGTTTCAAAAACTGAAAAAGGGGAAAAAATACTTTAAAAAATTAATGGTTGGAATGGAAGAAGAGGGGCAAAAATTATTTAAGCACCTTCAGAAATCAAATCCTGTTTTCCACAAGGGGAAGTGAAAAAGAAAGGAGAGATGCACACACAATTGGAAAGATTACCAGAAAAAGGAAACAAAGCCTCCCTTTCACCAAGGCTGAAGTACATGCACCGAATATTCTCCCACCTGCTATAGTGCAACATGGCCAACCTGGACTGCTCAGAGCACTACTCTCAGCTGCATTCCGGTGTCACTGCAGCAAAAGATGCAGCTCTTGCTGAGAGAAAGACAGCTTCTGGTGAACTAGAGGGAGAAAGGAAAAGAAACACAGGGCAAAAGGACTGACATCAAAGAGGAGGAATCAAGAGGACCCTCCTTACACATGCAGGGCTTAGTGGAAGCCACTGGATTTGGTGGCAGTCATTCCCTCTCCAGGACAGCCAAGAGCCAATGTGAATGAGACTCCCACACTTTCAGGAGATAGCAGCCACAATGGTATAAAGACACTTGTTCCTACAAGTCAGCCAGCACCTGCTCAGTACCCTCCAACTTAGCAAAGGTGCTCAAAGAAAAAAACCAAAAAAACCACCAAAAAAACCAACAAGACAAAACAAAAAAAAAAAAGGGAGGAAAAAAAGAAAGTCAATGTCCATCTTGTCTGGCAATGAATCTTGTCACCTTTTGACATTATTCACTATAATCCATCAGTTGGTGAATTAATTTTGCTTTAGTTCTCCTGTTATGCTCTTACACAACTCGGACTTGTAACAGAAGACTGTTTTAGACTTCACTAACATTAACATACACATTTTATTTAAACAGGCTGTACCACAGTGCCTTGTCTTTAAGTGTGTTTCGTTCTAACATGTCATAGCATTCAAACGAAGGGTCTTGTTTATCAGCTCTCAGATCTCCCCGATGGCAGAGAACTGCTCTTGTCCTACTACTTTAATTTCAGTCCTTCAGAGTGCACAGAATCTTAAATAGAAAAAAAAGATTCAGAAGTACACGAAAATATTTTACATGCCCAAATTATTTTTAAGCTCTCTCTGCTGCCAATGCAAGTCACATTCAATTTATTCATTTAAAGTCAAGTAAGTTCAAAAACTTGAAAAGGTCAAACTCCCTTTTCCCTACCACCTATAGAGGAATTTAATTGCACTGACGGGAGCCACTGCCTTCTAAAGCAGCACTGGTCCCCTAAAACATACCGAATAAACTCGCCTCTCTCTGCAGATGGACTACTGAGAGCAACAGGGCAGCGACACATCGAGAAGAGAGCACTGAGAGGGGACATCATCAATGTCTGTAAGTGATTAAGGGAGGGTATCGAAGAGGATGGAGTCAGGCTCTTCTCGGTGGTGCCGTGCAACAGGACAAGAGCGAATGGGCAGAAACCGATGCACAAGAAGTTCCACCTGAATAGAGTTCTTCTGAGGAAGAACTTCTTTACTGTGCGGGAGCCCGCGCACTGAACGGATTCCACAGACAGGTTGTGGAGCCCCCCTCACTGGAGATATTCCAGAACTGTCTGGACGCAATCCCGTGCCATGTGCTCTGGGATGATCCAGCTGGAGCAGGGAGGCTGGACCAGAAGACCCACTGTGGTCCCTTCCGACCTGACCCATCCAGTGACACCCGGCCTCATCCCCCGCCGCCTCCCGACGGCCCCGGGGGAGGGGGCCCGAAGCCGGCCCAGCGCTGAGCCGCCCCCGGCCGNAGCGCAGAGCGGCCCAGGAGCGGCCCCGCCGCCCCTCCTAGGGCAGCCCGGCACGCCGAGCCCACCTGGAGCCCTCGCCGCCGCCGAGGCCAGCGCTGCCCGTAGCGCCCCGGCTCCGGAACAGGAAAGCGGTGGGAGGTGCTGCGGGCGGAAGCGCCGCCCGCCCGAGGAGAGCGGCGGCATGAGCGGAGCGGAGCCCGGGCCCCGCGGGGCCTCCCGGCGGCACTACCCGGCCCTGCCCGTGTGGGTGGTGGAGGACCACCAGGACGTGAGTGCTCCGCGCTGGGCTGCCGGGGTGGGGACTCCCTTGGGTGGGGGGCTTCCTTTGTCCCTGTTTGTTCGTGTGTTTGCTCGTGTGTTTCTCCGCGGCGCGGAGGCTCAGTGTGGCAGAGAGAAGCGGAGTACCCGGTGCGGTCGCCGGCGGCCTCCCCGGGAGATGCGCTTTCCCGTCTTGCGGGTTCTGCGGGCGCTTCCTTGGGAATGGCCCTTCCCTCCGCAGCCGCTCAAACCCTGAACCTGCCTTCCCTTACGCTGCTTAAACATCTGTGAAGTTCAGTGCTCAGGGGACCTGATTTTCCTTCCCGATTGATCTACTTACTGCCATTATCGCATTTTGGCATCTTTTTAAGTAATTATTGCTGACTTCTTTTTTCTTCTTTGTATCATTAATTGCTATAGTTAAAAGGAAATATACATTAAACTATAGTGTTATAATTTGCTAGCTATTAGTGGAGTGATTGGAAACTCAACCCTACCCAGTGTATGACATGTCAACAGAGGATAAATAAATATAATCCCATCCCAGCAGGTAGATTGACTCTCATTTGACGAGAAATGTTAAATCTGGAGCTTTGCTTTTTTTCAGTGAGTCACTGAAAAAGGGAGTGAAGGAGGATTTGCTTTTGAATTGCTGTTTCTGGTTTCTCATGAGAATAAACTCAGCATAAACTGAGGCTTTAATCCTAAAGTAACAGATTCTTTGCTAAGATTCTTTGCAAAGAAAAATTATATATGGTGCTGTGATAGCTGATTTTTCATGGGATCCAAGGACTTACCATGGTGTCCCTGTGGTAGGAATTCTGAGATAAAGTCTCTTAATGATCGTCCTTTGTTTTAGTCTCTGTATTTCTATTTTCAATTAGCTTAAAGTTCTATTAATACTATATATTTACACTGTATTTTCAGTATAGGAGTGTGGATGAATTGGTTTATCTTGCTTAAAACATAAACAGCTTTTTGTCCCAAAGTGTAAAAATGTCACAGAAAATTTTATATCAGCCTTCCTGACTGTGATGTTCCTCCAGAGCAAGTTGTCAGTAGCTGCATCATGCAATGATTAATAACAGCTGTCATGATGGAAATTTTGTTCTTAATCCGGATCAAGAGAACTTGCCAGGTTAGAGATCTTGTGTCTCTTGCAACCCATAGTTGCACTTACCTGAGGTGAAGCTTCAACTTTAATTTGAAAGATTGTAGACTGGTTAGTAGGCCAGATTGCTTCTTTTTTGCAAAGAAGTGAAAGCCATGGATCAGGGAACCCATGTTGTTTTTAACCTTATCTACTATTGCAATAATATACATACGTTTTAACGTTCTGCCCATGCTGTATGCAGAGTTTCTCATCCTAATCAGTTTTATGCCAAAATAAGTAGCTCAGTTGCTGTTGTACTGTAGAGGCCACACATAATTTTTGTTGCTTCTTACAGTCTTCACATTCCCTGTGTAATGGGGCTGTGATTGACAATCCTTGTTGGATTTGCTCTGCAGCCAAGGCAGTTGGTACCCTTTAACTGTGGAAGAGATTCTGTGTCCTGCAGTTCCGAGTAAGAGGTATCTTGAACCAGCCGTCAGTTTTCTCATTTTTACCACCCTATATTATTGCAGTTCAGTGGTTTGCTATGCTGTAAATTGGTGAGTTGCCTCATCTCCTGTTTTTCACACCTGTGTGTGAGGAACTTCAGCAGGGAATAAAGCTGGGCAGTTGAGAAAGGTAGTCTTTATTGCAGACACTTAGTCATGGAGGGATTAGGAATTAATTCTTCAAGAGGGATAGCTTTAATGGTCAGCTAAAGTTTAAATCATGGTGGGATCAGTTTTCAGTGTATATCAGTAAGGTTATAAAACACAAGGAGCAAAATGTTTTTATCTCCACAGCGCCAATGCATGATGAGGAAGCTTTATAGCATGGGGAAAGAAATACAGGGGCAATGATCTGCAGAAGAGGAAAGGTGTTCCTGGGGCTTAGTTGTAAATGAAAAAAAAAAGCATCTACGAATTGAGTTGAATTGCTATTGAGAAGATCTACTGCAAACAAGACTTCCTATAAAGAAGGAAAAAGGATGAAAAACTCTGACCCTTTAGCAGTTTCTCATCTGGAATGCTTGGGCTTATAATGATTTCTGTTTATGAGTTGTCTTGCTGCTGCAGTTATTTCCCCTTTGTATTGTTTTGTGTCTCCTCCTCCCTCTAATCCAAATTCTAAAGGAGTAAAAGTGGTACTGGTGTTTTTGCTGCTGAAGGCGTTGCATTTTTCAGCCCACTGGTTATCATTAAAATGTTTTTATTCACTTTGCTTTAGGTGCTGCCTTTCATCTACCGTGCCATTGGTTCAAAGCATCTTCCTGCCAGTAACATCAGTTTTGTTCATCTTGATTCCCATCCAGACCTTCTTATTCCTGTGAATATGCCTGCAGACACCGTATTTGACAAAGAAGCTCTTTTTAGGTGAGTCCTGGGTACTGCATCAGATTAGACTTTCAGTCTACTTCTTGCTGCCTTTGATTCACAGTGAATATTTGTATGACTGCATAGGAAGGATGAACAAAGGAGGTATAAGTCAGATTCAAGTTGTATCTTCTGTCTTTTCAGTTTTGCTGAAACTTTATTTTTTAGTGGCAAAAGTTATATTGTGTATCAAACAGTTTAACATGTATGAGTTTGCTTTGTATATTTGCTCAGTAGTGTATAATGGTGTTATCCCAAGTAGTTCCTCTGGGTAACAGGAAAGCACTCTGCATGGATGCTTTGTCTGAAAAGCTGTAGTTTTCAAACAGTCTTTCTCTCTTCACACTGAAAAATTGACTTTGAGATTGAAATAGCACATCCTTTGTTGGCATGCTGAGTCTATGAAATAGAACAGGGTATTCCTATTACAATCATAAAGACCAATATTTTCCCCTACCATCTAAGGTAGGTAGGTAATAAGCTACAGTGTTCTCTGCTATTGCTCTTCCTGTATTAAAATAAATATTGTTTGCCTCATTATTATGGTGATTTACAGCAATTACAAGCTGATGCATTTGGTGTGTACTTGAATCACCCTAGCCATAGCCAATATTTTCTCCTTGTTGGATGACTAAAAGGTTTTATGGACTCTATCATAAAATCATTGTATGGTTTGGGTTGGAAGGAACCTTAAAGATCATCTAGTTCCAGCTCCCCTTCCATGGACAGTTGCTCAGGGCATCATCTAACCTGGCCTTGAACACTTCCAGGCATGGATCATCTACAACTTCTTGGACAACCTATTCCAATGCCTCACCATATTTACAGTGAAGAATTTCTTCCTAATGTCTAGTCTAAACACACACTCTTTCAGTTTAAACCCTTGTCCTATGACGGCATGGCCTCGTAAAAAGTCCCTCTCCAGCTTTCTTGTAGTCCCCTTTGAGGTATGGGAAGGTACTGTAAGGTCTCTGTGCAGCCTCTAGACTAAACAACCCCAACCCTCTCAACCTGGCCTCATAGGAAAGGTGTTCCAGCCCTCTAATCATATTTGTGGCCTTCTCTGGATATGCTTGAACAGGTCCACGTAATTCTTATGTTGGGGGCCCAGAGCTGGGTGCAGCACTCCAGGTATGTTTTCTCACAAGAGCAGAGTAGAGGGGCAGAGTCTCCTCCTGTGACCTGCTCATCACGCTTCTTTTGCTGCAGCCCAGGGTACAGTTGGCATCATACACCTAAAAATAATAGGGTCTTGATAAGGAGGAAAGATGCTAATCCTGCGGATCTGAATTGACTCACTTTAATTACTGGGATGACATTTAAAATATACTTGGAGCAGTTTACAATTAAACACTCTCATGAGGTCAGTTTGAAGTTATTTAGAGCAATGTTGATGATGTTCCTTGCACTTTCCTCCTTCTGGCGTGTCAAAAGAAAAAGGAGGTAGAATCACTGAATCATTAAGATTGAAAGGCCTCTAAGATTATCGAGTCCAACCATTAACCTACCACTGCCGGGTCCACCATGAAGGAGTTCATATTCAAAGTGCCACGCTCAAAGTGAAGCTGATTCCACTCTGTATCTGAGCTTTTTTATACCTACTACAAACATTGTTGGTTTGTCTTAGGAATAAAGATTTCCCTCTTTTTCTTTCTTTGATGATGTTACCCTTACATGGATTATTAATTTTAGATGATTTGGATGGGGGCCTTCAAGTTGTGGAAGATGTTCGTGGTGTTCTTGACCATTTTTATTTATAGGGAAAGTATCTGGCTATCTTCTGTCTTTCTCTGTTGGTTACAGTGAATTAAGTATTGAAAACTGGATTATGCCTGCTGTTTATGCTGGCCATATTTCTCAAGTAGTATGGCTTCACCCACCGTGGGCTCAGCAGATCTCAGAAGGGAAACATAATTTTCTGATTGGGAAAGATGTATCAACCACAACAATCAGGTAAATTGTCTGCTGCCATATACTAGTAATGTAAAAGCCGTCTCATTGGATTCTTTTTTGTTTTCTTGGATAAAGATGAAAATTTAATTTGTATTTATGTTTTCCTTAGGACCTCATGCAGTAACACTTGTATCAATTTAGGTTTTGGTCTAACTAATAAAATTGTTATTTGGTATCAGCCATGATTCTGTTTTTCTAGTGTGGTGTGGGTTTTTTGTTTGTTTGGAGTTTTTTGTGGGGTTTTTTTTAAGTTAATCTAGTTAAGCATTGAAACAGATACTCAGGTAGTGAATCATTTGATAGGGACGATTGACCTGAGCAGCCTCATCTGGCTTTGAAGTTAGTTCTGCTTTGATCGGGTGATTGACTAGAGACTTCCAGTTGTCTCTTTGAATCTTAATTATTCTGTGATTCAAGTTCAAATCAGAGCCCCTCATCATTCTGCAGGACGCAGTCCATAATAATTTTGCATTCACCATATTCACAGTGTTGTGATTTTATACAGCTATAATGGATATTTGCCAATCATGTCTCTTGTGAGCGTAGCAGAATAAATCTTTTGAAGCAAGGTTAACAGAGAGCAGCAGAGAAATGCTTTGTTTTACCACCTTAAATAAAACACTTAAAGCTCTACAATTCTGAATCTGAAGCCTAAAGGGAACTTAAATAATTTTAAAAAAAACCTAGTGCTTTCTGTTGCATTTAATAATTTAGCCAATACATAAGAATACTTCATAGTGGTTTAATAGCTCTCTCACTGGTGGCCTTAGCAGTCATGAAAACAACATTTCAGGCTTCCTTTTGAAGACATTTTTTTTCAGGTTCTAGGCTTACCAAAACCATTAAGGGAAAAAGGGAAAGAATCCTCACAAATACAAATGTCCTAAAAGTTTTGATGACAAGAGATGAATAGGCAATAGATACAGCCTCTTCCTTAGTGGACACTGAGGTACTGTGAGGTCCTGTTGAACCCAGCAGAATTTCTGGGAAGATGTCCTGTGATTGCCTTGTCAACAAGATGGAGTTGTAATCCAGCCTCTCACGTTGACAAGCTGAGGGTAATCCATCCACAAGACTCTAGGGAGCTAAGCTTCAAATTCTTCCTGCTTAGGAAATTATTGTCTTTGTGGTTGATTGATGGTGATACCCTGTAATCAAACGAGGCCTCACCACAAACAAGCAGTTCACACTTCTTAATCTTATTTGTAATTTGAGTTTATGGTGCTTAAGGCTAAATGTATTGCAATACAGCTTGAAAATTCTATTCTTTAAATTTTCACTGTAAACAGAGGTTTTAGTGTTGCTTTTGGTTGATTGGTTGTTTGGGGGTTTTTTTTAAGTGGATTCAGTTGATAGTTAGCTATTTATCCTCTAGTTACCATCTTTATCACTTAGGGAATCTGTTGGGAGTGTAAAAAGTTAAATTCTGCTTAGGAATTCATAATATTGTACTTTCACTAAATCGATATTTATGCATTTCAGGGCACTTCTCAAACCCAACTATCATAATTTCCCTGAAAAATTAGAAAATAAAGACAAAATATCCATAGGTTCGCAATCTTATGTGCCATAGTATTAATAATATTTTGTCAATTCTGGATGTTGTCTTTAAAATGCAATTCAATTTCAAATTAATCTTAGTAGCACATAATGCAGAATCTTTTTCTCATCCATTAAAACCTTTTAGGGATATCATAAAAAATATAGAGTGAATTTTAATGTATTTATTCCATAATAAAGAGATAGAAAAAACTTTAAGATAATTTAAACCTGAGGATTAAAAGAAATAATTTTGTCTACACATTTTTTATTGCTTTCATCACCTATCAAACATCCATTCATTCTTCTCTGGATCCCTAAAGTATTAAATGTTTTTTCCTAAGCTCTTTGCCAAGATGTGTATTAACTGTGAGTTATTGTCAATTGTAGGGTTACAGGCACAGATCATTACTTCTTAAGTGATGGTCTTTATGTTCCTGCTGATCAGCTAGAAAACCAGAAGGCTTTAAATTTGCACGTCATTCTCATCAATCCTACTGAATCATCAAACAGCCATGAAGGAAATGGCGAAGTAGCATCTGCTAAAAGACTGAAGCTAAATACAGATGACACAGCAAGTGCCACTTCTGCCTCTTCAGTGGCTCCTGGTGACCTTGATCACATCATCCCTAGTGTGAAGACAAAGGAAATAGAAAATGCGGGTGCCCTGAATGGGGCAGAAACCTTGACAGAGGGCTCAGCTTCAAGCTGTCTCAAAAACAGTGAATGCCCAATGAGGGACATTGTTAAAGATGTCTGCCAAGTACTGCAGAAAGGGGATGCATATGTTTTGGACATCGACCTAGATTTTTTTTCAGTTAAAAATCCATTCAAAGAAATGTACACACAGGTAAGTATGGAAATTGAGTAGCCTCATACCACTCACAAAAGAGTCCCAGCCTTCATATTTATGTCTATGGAGAAACTTAGCAGATTAGCTGATCATGGTTAATGATTCATGGTAATACTTTAAGAGATATTTCCATTTTAAAGAAACATTTCTAAGGGAATGTACATGGTAAAAATTACAACCACCAAATAGGGGGAATTTCTTACACTTGGTATCAGTATTAAGTGTATGTTCAAACTCAGGGGTGTACTCAACATGTGCTTGTTGCTTGGGACATAAAAGCTATGCTTGGGTTTCCAGAGGTTACCTTCCAGATACCCCCAGCAAGATTCATCAGGGAAGGATGAGAGACTTTAATCATTTTTTACCCTCTGTAGCCTGTGCTTAGAAAGCTGCAATGGTATCAGGAGACTGCCTTTCAAAAGGCACAGTAGTGTTGATTATCCAAAGAGCGGTAGCTTGTCCTGATGGGGGGCTGTTATGCTCATTATCGTCTGCAGTACTAGAGTAGGGAAATGATCTTTTTTTGAAGAAGGAAAGCTTTGAGGATTTGGCTTCTCATTTAAAGAGTCATTTTCTTCCTCTTTTTTTCTCTTTCAAAGACAGAATATGAGCTTTTGCAAGAGTTGTACAATTTCAAGAAGCCACATAAAAATGCAACAGAGGTATGATGCTTCCTTGTGGAATGTATGAAGGAATGATTCTTTTTATTTACCCAATGAAAATGAGTTACGACAACAGGAAGGAACCTATCCAAGGTGCTTAATGAAGTGGTCTCACATTAAGCTATGCAGCTGAATGCTAATCAGCAGCATCTTAGGATTTTTTTCTGTTAAATGTTTTGATTAAACGTGTGAATTGTATAAATATTTAGCATGAGTGTGAAAATTTATATCTGTAAATGATTAGTAATTGACAAGTAAGGAATGAAAACATAGTAATTCCCCAGCAAACTTGTTCTTTTTATGGCTTAACAGGGTTTAGGTTTGGTGGGGTGTTTCTTTTTTGGTTTTTTGGTGGCTGGTTCTTATTTCTTTTTTTTTTCCCCTGTCTCCAGGCTTTCCCCTTCCTTCCCTTGTTGTTCTTTCTTGATATTCAGAGCTATGATGAATGTGTAATTGGCATTTTACCTTTTTGTTCAGATGTGGATAGGACAGTATTATGCCACCATAATGTACTTTCCATTTTATGTGCTGTGTGCTTCTAAAACATGGAAATAGAAGCCTTCATAATCTCATCTGCACACTAATACAGAGAGATTCAACACATTTAATTATCACAAATAAATGAAACCTAATTAATGTATGTGAATAAAGAAATAAAGATATGTTGAATATTGGCAGATTGATTTTTACATTTCTTAGTCAATCAGGAATAAAAGCAGGTACATATTTGAAAGGTGGCTTTTTAAAATTTGTAGTGGGGAAAAACAGAGCAAAGTGAGGTGATTCATTCTGAAGGCATAATATTTTCTGCAGGCATTTGTTATGGTCCTCTTGAAAAGGTGTGCTGTAGGAATGAATCAGTTGTTTCTGATTCCTCACTTCCAGTAGATCAGTCATTACAGAATGTAAACCATAGGATAAGTCATGATGTTCTTACCTCTGTTTTCTCCTAACAAACTTTTGTATGTGCTTATTTAAAGGAAGACTTGCTGGATTGTGTTGAAAACCGTGTTCATCAGCTGGAAGATCTGGAAGCAGCATTTGCGGATTTGTGTGACAGTGATGAAGAAGAAACCCTACAGAAATGGGCTTTATATCCTGGGTAGGAGATTTCTAAGTGACCTAAATTGCAAACAGAAGTTTGAAAACTGATTAGTCCAGCATTTTGATAACAGAAAAGGATAGGATCTGTGCAAGTACACACTTTTTCCTTTAATTCTAGAGGAGAAAGAAACAAAACAAAAGGAAAGGCAGTGTGCTGTCTTCAGTGCCACTGTAACATTTGGAAACCCAGTCTTGTACAGCTTCATGCAAGTTCTGTTGTCTATGGATGGAGGCGTATTTGGTGACTAAAACCTTAGTCATCAGTGTGTAGCACAACTTTCAGAAAAAGGAACAAACCAAGAACATGAAGAAGCAGTTCTTTGGTGCTCCCAAAGGTTCTGCTTTCTTTGGAAAAATGGAAGTTAATGGAGGTGTAGCTGAGCAGCAGTCTCCACTAAACACCTGAACTGCATCACTCTGCTTTTAAAGTAGATGTTTTCAGCTGGAAAGTTTTCAGATGAAAAGAGACAGGGAAAGTCTGAACTTTTCCTTGATAGGAAAGTCACTCATTTTCCACATCAAATGCAGCAGTTACTGTTCGACATCTGTAACAGTGGCAAGAAGTATTTCCTATAAAGTTCATAGGACTTTTGAGCTACAACAGCTTCTCTGCAGATCTGCCCTAAAAGAAGCACAAGGAGGACTTGCCAGAGGCAGGTATGAGTATAGGGACTTCATAAGAAAGACCTGGCGAAACCATACAGTAATACTGAAAATTTCCATTTTTGCAGTTGCAAGATGACACAGAGTAGCAAATTTCCTCTTCAAATCCTAGGCCATAATTTCTACTTCCCTCTTTTTTTCTCACCTTTTTTTCCTAACCATTTAAGGTGTGTCTATATATATATATATATATATATATATATGTTTCCAACTGTTTGTAACAAATTTTGGTTTTGTTTTAACTTCAGAATGAAGCCACTTGTTCAACTAGTTCACAGTTTGAAAACCAGGATGGAAAGCCCAGACTATGAAATGGTAGGTGACAAAGTAAAAGAGCAGAGAGCAGACATGTAAAAAGCATAGCTTTGACGGGGGGGGAGAGTCATACTTCCTTTCAGACTTAGTTCTTGATTCATGACTTCATGAGATTTTGGTAATTTTTGTGGGGTTTTATGCCTTATTACTTAGACCAGCTTTTCCTCTCAAAGCTGCTAAAACCCTAGTCTGCTTGTCTGTCTATATTTAGCCAACATTCGTGTGATCTTCCAGGACTGTGATATCTTGGGCTGCATCCTGTGAATGAAGGTTAAATTTCACCCATCTGTTGGTTTTCTCTATAGAACTTAAAATAAGGTACCTGTTTATAGTGTCAGAGGTATATCATCTTCAAGGGCTGCAGCATACTCTGAATTCATAAGAGGTACAGTGTACTGGAGATAACAAAATAATCCATACAACCTCTAGATTTTTACTTGTTTAAAGAATAAGCAGGGGGAAACCCCCCCCAACTCTTACTGTCTGCAGACGTGTAAGTTACCTGATGGGCTAGGGATGGTATCCTAAAGACTTTCTACACACATAAGCTGTATTGATAATTCATCAACAGAAATCAAATGTCTCTTTCATTTACTCACAGGTCCATCAGGCTGGTCTGACCTGTGATTATGTGGAGCTTCCTCACCATGTTAGCACTGAAGATGAGATCGAAGGGCTCATACAATCCATTAAAGTTCTACTGACAGGTCTGCCCAAGCCCACGCTTGTGACAGTTGCTCGGTAAGACCGTGCAGATACTTTCACTTTCAAATGCCCAGACTGTTCTCTAAATGATCCTGTCAATATAGCACTGGTTCTGTCTTAGGCTCTGTCTAAGTGGAAGCCTTATAGTGTAGTGAAAATTGACATTTGAAAACATTGATTAACAGCATCTACACAGCTAAGAGAAAGTTCTGCACTGATGGCAGGTTTTAAGGGGCTTTAGAGTAGCTGACAGAGATTGCAAAGGCAGTTAAAACATGATGACTTAATCAGCTTCAGCACAGGTTATGTAAAGGCTGTGATGAGGCCTTGTGTATGCTGGGATTGATGGCTGTCTCTGGAGTTCATACATCTCTACTTGCCTTACTTGAGCTACTTAGGGCATAGCTGGCTTGGGCTGAAATCCCACTTCCTTACTCTCTTGCTCTGGGGTTATTGTAGTAGATAGGATTTCTTTTCTCAGGGAAACTTTTGCTGGAACTAGTTCTCATCTAGTAGGCTGAAGGGGGGTTATATTCTTTAAAGTTCTAGTAAAACTTTGTTATGGGGTAAAAGTTATGCTTCCAGGACTGTAAGGTTGTTATTTAGAATAACAGGATGGAGTTTGAGGCCAGGGACTGGGAGAGCCAAGCATTTGTCCTGAAAAAGTCTAATTTGAAGGCCACAGTTTACCTCTTGACAAATTATTGCAATTTAATCATTCAGAAATACTAACTAAGCTCTTAAAGGACACACAGCGATAGCAGAAGGTGACATGAAATTGGTTTTGTCAACAGAACTAGTATGGCTAATGCCTGCAATAAAAGAAAGCTGTATTCCCTGTTCCAATTGCAGGGGTGTTATCCACTCCTGTGGAGAAACCATAATTGTCTCTGTAGATCTTGATAGGTAAAAAATTCAGGAAGTGAGCTCTGCTTTTTTACTAGTATCTGTTTGAAGTTCATTAATAGATACCATAAAAAATGCTGTATGCCAGGTATTGTGAAGATCTGTTTTTCAAGTTTTCCTACCTACTTTACCAGTAGCATTTGAATTTTTCAATTTTAATTTTCCATGCATCCTTTAATTAGATCATTTGCTTGAACTTTGACTGCCAGTGTGTTCTGTGTCAGATTCAGGAGGAGAGTAGAATTGGAAAGGTTAGGTCATGTTCCTGATCTGCTGCAGACTTTCTATTAAACTTAAAAAGTAGTGATGAAGAAGCACAGCACTATGCTTTGAAAGGATACTGGGAGGCAAAACTTGCCACAGTTTGAAAGAAGGTTCAGCCTAGCCACAGGCCATTGCAAGAATACACAATGTGGTCATGGTGGTGTTATCTGCATCCTCATGCCTTTTTTTTTTTTTTTTTTTCTACAGATCAAGTTTGGATGACTACTGCCCTTCAGAGCAGGTTGACATCATTCAAGAGAAGGTTCTCAATTTACTACGTTCAGTGTATGGCTCTCTGGATGTGCACTTAGATTACTCAAGCACTTCATCTTCTTCATGACCTTTCTTCATATGTTGTTGTCTAGTGCAGAGGATTAATTTAAATTGTGCATTAACTGTGATTGCAAAGAGAAGACTGCTGTTATTTCAGCAGGTGGCACTAGAACCCAAGCTGACCCAGCTCGGGTTTGAGTTGCATTGCTTTCTCCAAGTCAGCTACATCTGAACTGACTGTTACCTGTTTGGCTTTGTTCAGATTAGTGCTGTAATTATTATTTTTAATGTCTTGTTTCTTAAAATTGGTGCAAGAAAAACGACTTTTTGTCTATAAATTGAGGGGTTTTGTCCCATTTCTTTGTGTCTGTAAAAAAAATAAAATACATCATTTCTTAAAATGGTTTTCTATTATGTATGTTTTTTGTAATTCAGTAACAGATTTGCTCCTGAGTCATATCCTGTCTTTTAAAAAAATTATCTTAAAAATGCATTTCAAACTATAAGTCCTCTTAGTGATCTTTCCTAACTATTGTGCTTGAGATGACCCTCTCATTTCTCTAGAGCAGCTTGTGGTTTCTGCCCCATCCACAGAATATCATTTATGTTTATATTCTGTTTCACTAATATTGTCTTATTTTGCCTTAGAGTGTTTTATTGGTGGCTTAGATAATATCCCTAATGTACAGACATTGGGCTTGGTGTTTTCACTTTTACATAATTTTGAGGATAAAAAGTACGTGTGCATGTGCATACTTTTAAATCCTTTAAGCAATTGATGGTTTCTTCAGAAACAAAGATTTTGCTTCACTGAAGTAAGCAGCAAAACCTTCTGTACAAGGTTTTCACTCATTTCAGTATTGCTGTTTAGGAAATAACAGGTTTAGAACTATTTAATTTAGAAATCAATGCCTTTATAGAGAAAACTGGCACTTTCAGAGGAGGAAACACCAGAGGATTTATTGGGAATGAAATTGAAACAGGAATGAGAAAATGCCACCTAGAATATGGTCTTTTATTGGGAATAAATTTTGCTTGTAATTTCTTTTGAAATAATGGAGTTCATTTGCTAACTTTACTCTTTGTTTTACAGAGACTTTGTGCACTTTTAGTCCTTTACTACTTCTGCTGTTGATATGAACAACTATATTATGGATTGTGAATGTATAATTCTTCTAAAATATTTGTTGCAATGGAATAAATTCAATGACCATGGATCCATTTTATTTGTGTTTTTGTGACAGGTCTTTCACAAGGATGTGCTTAGCCTTGGAGCCAATTTCCTTAATACTCCACAAATTATAAACAGCCATACATTGCATACAGCAATGAAGTACAGTCAGTTCATGTGCTGCTTTTGTGAAGACTGGACTTCTTTTAAAGTTAAAGATCCTTCATGCTGGCCTTTGCATAAGGTTGTAGAAAACAAAACAAAAATATGTGTGGGGTATGGCTGAGCCCTTTCTGGGCGGGCAGGAGAGAGCCTGTTTTCCTTGGGGAAATCCTGGGCAACGGAGGCCGAAACACTGCCTGACAGCCAGGACTGAGGGATCCAAGTAGGGGAACATTTAGCATGGACCAAACTCAACAGTGCCTGCATCTCTGCCTGGGTGCTGCTCTGAGGTGCCTTGTCTGGTGAGGTAACAAAATTAAATTTACTTCTTTGCATTTTGTCTGTGGTCTCATGGTTGTTCCTGTGCCCTGCTTATGCTGGCTCATGCACACGTGTTTACTGCAATTCTGCAGAATCAGAGTAACATCCTGAATTGTCTATTTGTTTTCCAAGTTATTTAAGAAATCTTCCTTCCAAGCACAGTTTTTTGTTTAGGAATGTCAAATTGTTATCATCTGAAACCTGACTAATACAGGCTGTGTATACAAGGCAGAAAATGCCAGTCTAGCATAATAACAAAGATATTAATTTCTATATTAAGGACATTTGCAAGGTTGTTTTTTACTTTCTGTAAAAAAAGTAATCTTGTAAAGTAAAACTGTGAAAAGTAATAAAGCCAAGCCAGAAACAGGTATCTCTTATTTCTCACTTCTGCCCTGTATGGCTTATTTATTAACCAGATGCACAAATTCTCCATTCCCTGTGTCTGCCTCGTTTTCCTCCCAGCTTTTTTCAGTATGTATTATGCAGAACAAGAGTGAAATCTCAATGTGTAACTCCTCTAATCAGCACTGCAAGGATGGGACATGAAGGGCCATTAGAAATAAATTCACTGGAGGATATTAGCTTAGCAGCGCCATGTAACTCAGCAGCTTCATACTGTCTCTTGTGTCTCTGCCTGCTTTGCTACTCCCTTTGGCAACATGGAGGAGTAAGGATGCTCACTTTGGAGAGCATTTGCAGGTATTCCTCAGTGGTAGAGATAGTTCTGTCATAATTGTGGCTCAGCTTCCAAGATGGACCATCAACCTGAGCATTTTGATGTAAACAGTAAAACCACCACACATTTGTGTTCAGTGTGAAATAGGGCCTTAAACCAGATTATGCTGAGCAGCCTCTGTCTTCCGTGTGCATCACCAGCTCTGCACCCCAGCCACACTGCAGATTCTCAGCTTGTCACTGTGGAACAGAATGAGCTTTTCCAAGAAGAATGAACAGGGAATGAGTCAGATGGTGGAGGTTACTGTGTTCTCTCTTACCATTTCTTTCCCTCCTTGAGGCTTCTGTCTCAGTGTCTGTGGCAGCTCTGTCCCTTCGTGTCCTCCTGTAATGGTGCTATGAGTCACTCACCCTAGCTTTGGTCAGAGCTGGACTGTGGGGGCTGAAGAGCCAACTCCATAAATATTGTCTTTCTGCTTTTACTGAGGAAGAAGATAATTCTCCAGCAAGATCAATATTGGGGGAAGAGACCCTTCCCTGGAGGTATTTAAAAGATGTGCATATGTGGCCCTTAGGGGTATG
This sequence comes from Drymodes brunneopygia, assembly GCA_013400955.1. Lineage (NCBI taxonomy): Eukaryota > Metazoa > Chordata > Aves > Passeriformes > Petroicidae > Drymodes > Drymodes brunneopygia. The sequence goes on from VZTZ01043074.1 coordinate 283,485, forward strand.
GTTTAGTGATGAACTTGGCAGTGCTGAGTTATTGGTTTGACTCAATGATCTTAGAAGTATTTTCCAACCTAAACAGCTCCATAACTATTTCTAGGAGACCCAGAATATGAGTCCTTTTTCTTTATGCATCCAAGGAGCAACACTGGAAGGTCCCCTCCTGTCCTGTTCGATGGCCCATCGATGCCACAAACAGGAGGAAGGATGAAAGACATCAGTTTTCTGCCTTCAGCTTTCAGTGTCTCTTACAGGAGGAAATCCTCTGTCCCCACAACAGAGGTGCAGCTCCCACACCCCAGTGTAGATGAGAAGTCAGGGACCCAGCAAACCCAGCCCCAGCTCCTGCTTTGGCACAAACTCCCTCACTGTCATCAGGTGCAGCCACAGACCAGTCCTGGAAGAGAGGCAGGCTGGCTTTGGTCTGCAGTGACCCCAAGGGAGAATCATATCACCCCCACAAAGGTTTTTTAATTCCTTACCTATCTTTGAGGCTGTGGACCACCATCTGCCCTGCTTCTCTGACACAAGCACAGCTCTCAAAGGCACTGGGTCCCTTCGCTGCTGCTCACATCCCTGCAGACTTACAGGGACTCCCTCCTCCCCCCTCTCTCAGATAAGGAAGCTCTCGTCTGCAAGGAAAGCTTTACTCACCATATTCCCAAACATGCAAGAAGTGGCTCTGGTCTGAATTTTTGTCTGGTTCTGCATAGTGGTTGGATATTATTTTTACAGTTTTATTGCAATTTACTTTGAGCATAGATAATTTCAAACAGGGATACTTACCCTCTCAAGGAAGGAGCCATCTCACTGGAGAGAGACAAATCATCCCAGCCTTCCCTTGCTAAATGCTAGTTACATACTTTCAGCAGCTTCCATAAATGTCCTAATGGTTTGGATATCTTCTACCACAGGGGATGACACTGTCTGCTGGGCTGAATTCTTATGTATTTCATGCCTTTAGCAGAATTGTTAGCACACAGTTTTACCCAAGGTCCTTGGCAAAAAAATAAGTACTAATTTGTGTTTGTCTTTCACTGCTTTACAGAATTAGGTCCATTATTCCAAACTTAGGGCTAGATCTCCCAAAACAAGTCTAAAATATGTCCATCCCTTGCCTGCCCTAGGTAATACTAAATCTTTGATTTATTCAATGTACAGTGTCACAATGTACAGTTAAGAAATAGCCCCCAGCAGAGTTACTAATATGAATATTATACTGAATATCACTGTACTACATCCTTTTCCAGTGTTTATGTCCTTTGTACTCTGCTTGTTACCCAGCATCTCTCCCAGTCAGGCTTGTAATTGCTTCTAAACATGTTTTGGACAAAAGAAATTTAATAAGACTCCAAGGTGTTCAAAAGCCTTCTGGAACACTGTACCCCGCACCAGGTGGTCCTTCCCTGCTGCTTGATTTTGCTCAGCTCTGAATACTAATGGCCAAGCTAACTCAAATACCTGACTTTAATGTATCAAAGCCTGCCTTGGGACTTTCTTCTCTTTACTTCAACTTTATTTATTTTCTCACCGTAAGTACAGGTCACCAGCTACCCAATTCCCATTAACACTGAACTTCTGATATCATTTGTGTAATTCCAGCTGCCCAAACTCAGATGCCCCTGTGTTACAGTAAGTCCAGTAGCTTCTCTGAGTTACTCACTACCTTGGCTCTAGGCCAGTCATTAAACTGAGACTTGGCTGGCCCTCCTCAGTAAACCCTAATTCATTTTTTTAAGTGGCATTTTAGAAATGTCTGTTACTGAAGTCAGAATATGGATGCATTTTGTTTCCATACCTCTAAGTGCTATTTTATTTCAAGTAAATATGGCACTGCTCGAAGCTAGCTCATTGAAGTTCCTGAGAAGTGCAAGTCAAAAGCTGATGCATTAGCGACTTCCATTTCCCAGATAGTCCAAAAGTGTCAATGCAGGTAACAATATCATGTCAGACAGAGATTCTTCACTGATAAGACTTTTGGTTGCCTTTTTTATAAGTTGCAATAATAGAAATACATTTATAAAACATATATGGTACACTGGTTTTTATAGGAAATTTGACAGAATAAAATCTGCAGATTTAAAGTTCTGCCTTTGGTGAGGTTATGGATGCTGCCTCTTTTCTAACAAGTCACTCCATATATCATTAGGCAGTGCAGAAGTATAGAAGTAGTTCCCTTTTTTCTCTGTTTCTCATATTTCAAGGAGGCTAGCAATCCTAGCAACAAAACTCTGTTCCTTCCCCTCCCACCTACTCATTCTTGGATTTTTTAAATCTACTTCCTTGCCTTGATTCTCTCCTTTTTTCCTTCTAAGCCTTTAATTCTTTTGATATTTTCTCTCTCTAGACAGCAGATCAATACTAAGCTCTAAAAACGCATAAGGCACAAAACACTTCTAAGCTCTGAGTGCTATTGTATTAAACATTCTACTTTAGCCACCTCTAAGGCCAGTGTTACATATCGTTCTTTAAATCATAACCTTGTGCACAATGCAGAGTAAGTGACACCATAATCATCAAAGAAGAAGTCTTACTAAAGACCTATTTATACAGCCATGGTGCTTAAGCCTGTTGCCAAAAGCTCCTCGTGATTAGGTCCAACAGGTGAAAAGAAGGACCATTTGGTGAACAATATACCTGGGACCAGCCTCATGGAGAAGAAATGCTTTAAAACACTGAATGCTTTTGGGGATGAATTCTCATTAATATGTTTATTTTTGCTGCTGCCTGTGATTCACCAGGTTTCTGGGGAAATCCTGGTAAATGCCTGGCACAGGTCAATAAATGTTTGAAAAGTGACTGGAAACAGAAGAGAGTCTGCTTACTCAAAGATCTTTTTAGGATAGAATTCCAAATATAAATGTGATAAATAATCCCTTTCTTTTGTGTCTTATCTCCTTCTCCAACCTGCCATAGATACTTCTTCAAATTTCCATTTCTCCCTTTCGTGTATTTTGATGTCTGATTTTGGATGCTTAATTTTATAATTAATAATTGGTAATTATTATTTATGTAGCTAAAAAAAACACCTCCTCTTTGATTCACTGGCAATAATGAAAATCCAGCATTTTTATCTGTAATTTTATTAATCTGTAAAAATTTTTCATAGTGGTTTGATCCAAAACTGTTTATGTTTTTAATGTATTTGCTTCAATGTGGAGTCTTTAATTATTTTTAAAAAATTAGGAAATACGTGAATACAAGTAATTTCATCTGAAAAATTAAATATATTAATTGAAGTAAGATCAAAATGTTCCTACTTGCATATTTCAGAAGAAAAATAGATTAAAAATAAAAAAATTCCTAAGAGTAGCTAAGAACAAGAGCATGGCTGGGACAGGTGACCTGAACTGGCCAAAGGGCTATTTCATACCACGAATGTTATGCCTGTGATATAAACTGGAGGAGTTACACAGCAGAGAGTCTGACTGATGCTCGGGGACAGGCTGGGTGTCAGTGAGCAGGTGCTGAGGAACTGGATTGTCTATAATTTGTTTCTATTGGGTTTTAGCTCTTCTTCTCCTTTAGTAATATTGTTGCTGTCATGATCATTATTATTATTGTTTTTTGATTTTACTTTGTATTAATTGTTGAACTGTTCTTATCTCAACATAGGATTTTTAATTTTTTTCCCAGATTCTCCTCCCCATCCTTTTGTGGGCAAGTGGCAGCACTTTTTATACCTGGGTATAAAAAGGAAGTGATCATTGCATTGATCACACTTTGCAACATGGCATATTGAAAATCAATTCAGACAAGTAAATATGTGATTTAACTTGTAAACATAGGGCAGGTATGACAAGTCTGCCATCGATGTCTTCAGAGATTTGCCCATAAGAAAGCATTATAAAGGGATATTAACAGCTTATTGGTCTCTGGTCCTAGGAGAACCAGTAGGTAAAATCTATTGCTGAAATTTGTACAATGCAATCCCTGATATGTACATCACTGTGCACCTGTAACTGTACCCACAGTCTGTAATGATACAGTGCATGGCAGTGCATCTTTTATTAAGACTAATTTTAGACATGCATCAATCTTCATCAAACTACACTTCATTGAACCTTCACAATCACAGTGAATGTTCCACTGAGAAAAGGAGAAGAGGAAAATGTAATTCCATTTTTTGTCATGTTTGTTGCTGCAAAATTTTTGTGTCTGTGATTCTTTGTGTATTTGTGATTTAGCAGTGAAAACACAGGATCTAGTAAGTTGTTTATGAAAGATGACTACTAAGTACCTTTGACATTATCTCAAATTTGTTTATTCTCTGAGAGTTCTCCCCTTGGCCAGTAGGACTAATGCTGTGGCTGTGTTTTGATGGTACATTTTTGATTTTCAGAACTGCATGTTTCCTGAGGCTGTAATAACATTAGATATGATCAGCCTGCTGGTAAAGGTCAAGTTGTATATATTCTTTCCAAACAATGATAGCTATAGAGAGGGAAAACATATTTCTCTTCTTTAGATGGTAAGAATGTAAAATGAAAAACAAAAGGAAAACAATGTATTGTTTGTATTTGGCACATTTGGAAAACCGATTTTTCAGTTGCAAAGAATAAGCCTGAGAAGAAATTTCTGGAAAAAACAATTTTCTATATTTTTCCCAGGAGCAAGAATTCTATAGAGTCACACACACAAGTATTTGATGGGGCAGAAAAATGACCCCAGCTATAGTCTGGAAGCTTTAATTATGTCATAAACTGAGGAAGATTTCAGGACAACAAAGGATGTTGGTGATGATTCTCCAGCCCTGGAAGGAAAAGACAGTGACAGACCTATTATCTGCCCTGTGTAATAAGCCATCATGCAAAAGGCTGTGAATTACACTTTAAACCCTGTTCATCCATAGATGGAAGACAAAGAAAGAATTTGGTCTAGAGCAGAGCTAGAGAAGATCTCAAAAATGTGTAGCCTTCTAAAGAAATGAGGCATCTATCACCACCATATGGTGGGAGTGAGAGTGACTATTGTTCTACATCTTCCCTTTCCCCAGATGGGTGCTGGCTGGCTCTGTTGATCTGTTTCCAGTAAACTCGGGGGTGGATTAGTATCTCAAATTTTTCAGCCTCCCACTCTCATAAGCTCTGTGTAAAGAGCAAAGTAGGAAATGGGAAGAGACATTACAAATTCTCCCACTGAGGCAGCCACATGAGCTGACTGTTGGGCTCTAGAGAGTCCACAGGCAGGGCTGCTCAGTCTCTGACACAATGGCATCACGTACAAGGCACAAGGAAGGAAATCTCCTTTGCTCTGGTCGATCTGAATCTCTTTGATCTTCACCCGGACTGCCAGGGCCTGGGATAAAGCTGTCTATCCCAGAGGTCACCTCTTGTGCATCCAGAGTCAAACACAGCAAGAGTGGACACAACCATGAGAAACAGCGCAGCAGGCAGAGGTGAAAAGGAAATTCATGGATCAGCAAACCAGAGGTTTTTGGAACCAAAGGCAGCTCCAGAACATCTGCAGCGGGAAAACACAGTTAAGATCAAGATCAGTGATAACATGTGCAATGGACACAGCTGTTCTCTGAATTACAGTTTGCCCAAGATGAGAGACTTCCATGCAGCACTGAGCCTGTGAGAAAGACCCAGTTTGATGACACTTATCTGTGAATATACTTTTACTAGGTTTGGAGGTTTTCCTAACAATTTGATAGTGGAATGCTAGAAGAAAATGTGGGCTCTTACACAGTGTTTTCCAGGTAATCTGAAATTGATGAGTTTCACATTGCTGGAGATTGAGAATAAATTGCCTGACAGTCTGAGGAAAATCAAGAGAGTTTGCATCTTGGGCATCGTAGCAACAGCAGCAGCAAAGGAAAAACCATCTGAATTGGCCCTTTACTGCAGACAAGTTATTTTCTATGGGTTAAATGAAGGTCATAACAAGCATGATCCTTTTGCAAATTGAGCCATTTTGATACTTTAGAAGGCTTTTTATTGGAAAATAAAACAGCTGCTAAAGGTTGTCTCACCAATTCTTCTTGCAAAGTGAAACCTGGGACTTCTAGAAATTTAAAAGGGCTGGACATTACCTCCTACAAAATTAAATAATCAGTAATATGTATGTACAGCAGATTTCATTTCCGCTAGCCTTTAACTGCACACTGAGAAACAAAACTTGGGAAGAGATCACAAAAATTATATAACCTTTTTTCTTTTTCTCTCCTGGAGTATTAAATTGTTGTGCTAGTTTATGTCAGTCTTTCCTTTTTTGATCATCTGGAAGCTTCTAGATCTGTAAATAAAATTACTTTCTTTGGTCTTATATAGTCATATACTTCTTTGCTGTCTTGAGAAAATGAAAGGCTTTTGTGGTTAGCTTAATGCTTCATTTACTTTTACTTGCAGTGCCCAGTGCCATTTAGCAATGTCTACATACTTAGTAATTCCAGTCATTACAGCACCTGCTGCTGACAGCTGCTTAAGCCAGGGGGTATGATTCTTTTTTTCAGTTGCCCTAGTTCAGTGTAGCTAGTTATAGCTCTCATTTTAATTTTTTACACTTCATTAAATGTTTTTATACTTTAACATTTCTCTGACAAAAAGGAGATAGCATATTAAGAATGGTGACACCTTTCAAAGGAGATGCCCCAAGCTCTGCCTCTACTGGGTAAATAACATAATTGAGGGTCCAGGGAGTTCAGTGGGTGAATTGGGATTTACAATGAGGCAGGAATGGTGTTTTGTGGCTGTAGCAGGTGATAACTGATGAATAGGATGTGTGACATGGTGAGAAGGGAAAAGCAGAAGAGGATGAAGAAGCTGTGATGTGGGTCTGAGGAGCTGCTTGAAAGTCAGCCTCCTCTCTGGTTGAGTGGAGTGAGGGCAGAAAAGACTCTGACACTGTGTCCAGTACTGCTTACGTGTCCCATCCCTGGAAATGTTCAAAGTCAGAGTGGATGTGGCTCTGAGCAACCTGAACAAGTTGAAGGCATCCTGGTTTCAGGGGTGTTGAACTAGAAGACTTTTAAAAATTCCTTCTAACCTGAAATCTTTTATCATTCTGTTCCATGAGTGGAATTAACTTGAGATTGTTTCACAAAAGTTTTTTCATGTATTTGATAGTTAAGACACTCGATGTCATGTACCACTAAATCCCGAATAAAAAGGAAAAATGAGCTATTGTTGCAAAACGTGTGCATTGTGCCCTTGCCACTGACATCTTTCTCATATTAATTATAATTAAGTGATATTTTATTTCCAGTATTACTTCAGCACTGTTGGTCATAAATTGCTCTGCCTGCTTTTCATGTCCTTGAACAATGGCATATACTCTTCATCTCTAATGCTCATTGTTAGTTAGGGGATTGGCCAGTATTTCTGAAGTAAGAGAACTTCAATAATGCAGAGACCTTGCATATGAAATCTTCTGATTCCTGATGAGATTAAATGGTACTTAATGTCTGTCTTCTCAGGCAGAAGTGCTTTAGTGTACGGGTTATACCAGGCTAACACAGCCTGGAAGCCCAGTCTGACTCCAGGCTCTCACCATAGGAGCTTTCAGGAACAAAGACACCCCAAACACCAGACAGAAAGAATAAAGTGGTTTTGCTGAACTCCAAAAGAATTGAGGGAGAACTGTTAGGTCCTCTAATCCAAAATTCCTTGGGGAATTAGCCTACTACTAACAAGAGTTGTAGGTCAATGTCCAAGTGGAAACCAGTCATGAATGACACTCCTCAGGGGCTGGTATTGAGACCAGCACTTTTAAATTAATATTTCATGGAGATATGGACAGTGGGACTGAGTGCAGCCTCCACAGGTTTGCTGACAGCACCAAACTGTGCAGTCAACAGTTGGATGGAAGGAAAGCCATCCAGAGGGACCTTGACAGGTTGGAGAGGTGGGGCAATGAAAACCTCACAAAGTTCAACAGGACCAAGTGCAAGGTCCTACATGTGGGTTGGGGCAATCCCAAAAAAAGATATAGGCTGGGTTGAGAACAGCCATGAGGGAAAGGAATAGGGAGTGTTTGTGGACTAGAAGTTAATGGGAACATCCCATGTAAGTTCCATGTTTTACTTCCCTCTGCTGAGCTGTCCAGTTGGTGTTCCTAAGCTATGAATTAAAATGCCAGTGAAGTAATGAGGGTGGTATTTGGACAGAAACTTCCACAGATTTGCAAAAATATATTGAACTCTGAAGTCTATATTTACTAGGTCTTATAGACTTTTCTACTGGAATTTCTTTAATCTCTTGAAAATTAGGATGCCTATCTTGAGAAAATGTATATTCATCCTGTTTCCTCTCATTGTTCATTTCCCTCCAGATGTGAATGTCATTGAAATACATTTAAGGGTGATTATTCGGAGTGAAATTTCAGGATGTTTTTAGAAAGCTTTTTCTCTCACTATGTATACCAGAATTCTTTGAAAGATCCCAGGAGATGCATCATTGTCCCAAGAAATTTTATCTTGTACTAATCCATCCTGGTCCATCTTGTGTAAAATAGTGAAACTTTGAGAGCTTTAAACCCACCAAAATAAACAAGGAAACTCACCAGGAAATATGGTAGCCTTCTTATTTTTTTAAATACATGTAAGTACTCGTTCAGACTGTGTTCGGCTGAAATGGCTCAAGAATTGGGAAAGAACCGTCATGATGTAAAAACATTTTGCTAGGAAACATTTCTCCTGGTACCCACTTATTGAGGCAATTGTTCCCACAGGAAGTAATGTCTTCAGACACAATTTTAGCATTCCAGGTTAAACAGTTCTTGTTATCTTTGTTCACTGCTCAAGAGGTTCTGATCTGAATGCTTATGAGAATAAAATTATACTAGAATAACTGCAGCAAATTACATCCAAATAAGAATGTTAAGAGTGAAGAGCAGCTTGAGATTGCACACTAAAAGTGAATTGCTCTTTAACATTCATTTAATTTTCATTGTTATTCTGAAATCCATCTGTACTGACTCTCTCCTGTGGAGACAGATTGAATGAAGCTGGCATTTCTCAATTCTAGAGTTACTGTATCAACTTACTCTCTTCTCTGAGACAAATTATTCTTCATGATGAAGAGAAAACTGCCTTTAATGCTTACCAGTTGTTACTCAGTTTCAAGTAAAAGCAATTTAATACAATCCTTACATTCGGATTTTCTGAAACAGAACCAGTATGAAAATGTTAATGGAATCTATAAACTTGATAGAGTAGGATTAGATTTTCACAAGAGAAAGAGAAATTCAGATCTGTGTTGCTTGTTTGAAGAGATACAACATCCAACAAAAGGCTATAGCAATTAAATATAAGAATAAAAATAGAGGTGGGGATTTTTTCAGAAATACATGGAAAGGAATAACATTTTTAAGATGTGCTTTTGGGATGTAGAAATAGAGAGAGAAGAGTGTTCTGCAGAGAAAAACTAAAAATGGGCTATTTTCAATTAATTTTGTAAAAGCTGCTGTTGCATGTGAAGTGCCTATTTAATTAGCATTAAATTCAACAGTGAACTTTGATTTCTCGAAGGTATAAATTAGAATAGTCCTTGCCCTAGACAAAACAGCTTTATGGATTTTGTACTCCATATGGTTGTACATGCTGTCTCAAAATGTGATATGCTTTCTGAGTTTTGGAACAGGGCAGCAAGTAGGAGCAATCTTATCTCATTCAGAATTCACTGCCATGGGGATAGAAATTGACTCTCAGCATAGTACCACTAGCTCCAAAGGAAAAGCAGTCAAACATCCTGGAGCTGAAGGCTATTTCCCAAGCTGGAGGCAGTTCCCAAGTGCCATGCTTCAGTGTTTAACCCTCAGGGTGGTCCTGATCTTTATCCTTGCAACCTCAAGTGAGGTTAATGATTTCTGACCTGGGGATTCTTGTTTCATGAAACAAAAAATGAAATGAGGGAGGGTTAAAACAAAATCTTTTGAAGTTGTTTTTGTCTTACTATGCCTGGGGAAAAGTTGTTCAAAAAAATCCCTGTTCAGGCTCAGATCTCCTAGTATCCAATCTATCAAGAGGGCTATGATAACTGGCTGCAGTTATCTTTAGTGAACAGGGTTTTCTTCATTACCTTCTGCTTAAAAAGTTCTTCTTCAAAATTTATCTGTCTGCTGTTGCATATCCATGAAACACGTGTGGTAAACATTATCTTGCTATAACAAGCAGTAGCTGTTGCTCTTGAAGATAACATGGTGTATATATACCTGGAACCTCAACACTTCTGTGCATGCCCTTTCATTACTGTAAATATATTCCTCTCTCAAATCTATGAAGTTTCCCTCTTCAGTTAGCATCCTTTCTTCATTTCAGGAGTTGGAATCAATTATCCTTTTGGGTCCCTTCCAACTCAGGATGTTCTGTAATTGTTTCATAAGTAATGAGAAATTACAGAATTCAGAAAACTGTCTCTACAAACACTGAATTTGGCTGTGCAGATCTCTAGCCTACAGTCACAGATACAGTGTCACATTTCTTCATCTAATTTTATCTTACGTCAACAAGGAGCTACTCTCTACTTTTTAGTAGCTTATCTGAGCTGAAACTCTACTCATGGTAACTTTCTGTTTAAAAGCTTCTTTGCAAATTATCATCTCCTAATTCCTACTTCTGAGAATTTGAATTTTTTTTTGCTGAGTAAATTTTAGAAAAAATTTTCAGCCATCTCTAATTCTACTCCTAACAGTAAAGCATATGGATCAGCAGAATAAAAACAATTCTATACTTCAAGCTGCGTCTCAACCTTCATTTCTTATCCCCAAGTGCATTTTTTAAAACATGCGTACTCTGTGCATGTTAAGAGGTCTACCAACTGCAATATGCAGGACTGAAAGCAGTAAGTGATGGGAAGAAGTTGTAAAACAGCAAATTTGCTTATATGAAAATAAAAGGGAATGTAATCTTTACTATCTGTAACCATCACTCTCACTATTGCAGCCTAATCATTGTTTTGGCTATTGCACAGAACTTAAATCTCAAAGTCACGGGTGCAGGCAGTAGGTACACTGAACTTAGGAATGTGATATATGTGGCATTAGCAGTGGCCTGTAAGTGGCCTCATTAAAAAATTACTGGGTATGAAATGGATCGTTCTTTCTTAGGTATTATGTTCAAGTAATAGAATGGTATTAACATTCACTTTGGAGGACAAGACATGACTCAAAAGTTAATTGACTGTTTAGTAGCCTGTTGTATTTGAAGATCTGAAATTAATTTTCCCTCACACTTAATGAGCTAGAGCTTTTTTAATTGGAAAAATATTTGTTAGTACTCCAGCTGTTAATATTATAAATGCCTAGGGCCTCCTCTGGTTTAATTTGTTATACTCTCATTTAAAGTTCACCAGAATGCATTTTAAATAGTGACATGTGAACCAAGGGGGAAATAAATCACCTCTTGCAGAAGATTCTTCAAAGACTGAACAAAACCAAGCTGCAAGCCCTGACAAAACTATAAAGTAGACACTAAGAGCAGATTATTGTCTATGGAGAGGGACAGGTCTTAATGTCAGAGACAAAACACCCCAGTTTGAAAAAGGTTATCTATTCTCTACAGAATCTATCTGAACAGGGGTCTTCTTGCAATAGGAAAACTTATCTCTGGGATGCTGCAGTTGTTATTAGGCTGGAAGGGCAAATGAAAAAAAATGTATTTTGGTTGTATTTCAATGTATTTCGGTTATAATTCTAAGATGTGCCCTTGATTCTATTTCTCTTGTAAAATAAAAGTGTCTGCAAAGTTTCTTTTTACATTGTCCTAACTTTGCAAATGTTCAATAGGGGTTTAAACCTGAAGGTAGCTAAAATATATGTGAAATGTTGTTGAAAGGAAATGATTTTTGCCACTTACCATCCAGTTCTTCCCATGCATCATTATTTATCACAAAAATAATTATTTACAAGCACACCTCAAAAATCCTCTTGGCTAGGAGAGAAACCTGTGATTGAAACTTATTTCACATTTTTGGCTCTTGATAAAAAGTAATAATCAAAGTTGTCAAAAACTTTAATTAATCTAAATTGGTGAATTCTGCTTCAAAACCAGAAACTTCAGGGCAGAATTTCTCAATATCATCAGGGCATTTACTTGATCACAGGGAGCATAAAAAATGCATGGCTTTATTTAAATACTAATATTGTGGTCCAACATGTGTGCTTACAGCAGAAACATCTGAATCATAAAGTTTCTCTATTTTGTTTTATGCCTACATGTTCTTTTAAAGGAAAGAAAAGTGTTAGTCATACATGTACATTAAGGAGTCACTGCATTACTTTCTTGACTTGAACCCCCAAGCCAAATAAGTCCAGAAATGCTATGGACTTTCCAAAGAAAGTATTAAGAATACATTGAGTAAAAGAATACCTAATGTATTTGCTGTTTCTGTCAACAACACAGTAATACTGTATCCATTCATGACTCTGATAACATTATAACCCTTCTAAATCAGTTGATAGATGCAGGGAAGAGAGGGCATAATCCCTTTCTTTTTTACTGCATTAATCTGTCCTAATATGGAGATGTCTGAGCAGCAAACATGGATGTGATTTTGATGGGCTGGCGTATAGGTTCTTCAGCACACACTAAAATGCAGAAGGTCAGATATCTAATTTCAATGAACAAGATTATTAAGTCACAGGGCATCTGTCTTGCAAGATATGCATTCCCTTTAAAATTACTGTACTTTGTAAGGCTTTGCTTTTGGCTGTTCAGTTGCGGACCCAGTATCATTTGTTGCTTTGGAGGAAGTAGAACTCTTGCCTGAGGTTAATTTAATCAAGTGTCACTTCAAACCTCTTGGCAGAAGAAGTGACACCATTTTGTGGCCAGCACATTCCCTTGAAATGCACAGGTCAACCTTCAATTCTCAACTGTGCTGCCATTTGATTTACAGCAAAATCACATATACCCATGAGAAACAAAATTAGCAATAATCCTCAAAAGCAGCTGAGTATGAACTTGTACTTTTTTTTTTTTTTTTTGTGAGAAGTTGATGGCATGGGTTGAAGAGCCTGTTTCTAGAAAACAGTAAATTGGTTGTGGTATTTATGCATGATGGAACATAATTTTTCACCAATTGTCCTTGACAAAAAGAGTTGTGTTGTGTTGTGTTGTGTTTACTGGGTCAGATATCAGAAGCCTGAAGCAAGAGATTTTAATCTACTTGGTACAATTTATTCATTCAGAAGTAAGACTCTACATTATAGTTCTTCAGGGTGAACAGACTGAGACAGGTCATGCCACTGATTTGTTTTTCTGACTGAGAAGTAATAACTATAGCTCAATATAATTCAGCAATGGATGAGCTGACTTAAGAAACTACTTAGGAATGAGAACCTGAGGCTTGTTGAGTAGATGAGTCTGAAACCTATTTATTATTTCTGCAGGAAAATACAGGCCCCCAGCAGTTGTATTTGATGCTTTGCTATGTGGTGATTTGTCAATGTCATGACAATTGCTAAACATCTTTGGGATCATCAGATATAATGTATGTATTTCATCACTGCACACAATCTGCATTGAATAGGAAGTTGTGTTATTACAAAGCATTGAGCATGTCCAATCTCAGGCAAAACAAATTACTCTGAACATACTTGTTTCCCCTTGTAATCAAATTTTACAGCTACCTCTGGGTATGTACTGAAAAGTGCCATTAAAAGAAAAGGGAAGAAACTGTTCAGTTGTTACCAAGTTCTCACATTTCAAACTGTCTTTCACTGACACAAGGAGGGTTTGTGATATCTTGCTCAACTTAAGAAAAAAAATTACTCATCTTGCCAAGATTTCTTAAACAAATAATAAATTGTAGATATATTTAGACACAATACAGTGTGGCATAAAACCATAGAAAACTGCAGCACAAAACAGATACAAACCAAAACTATGACCAGAGACAAAACACAGCAGAAATAATAAATGATATCTAAAATTAGGATTAGCAGAGATAATGGATATATTAGAGCTTCTTTTCCACATCCTGTGGCACTTGGAATTAATAGTATCTCTTACTGGTTTCTGAGAATCTGAAATATTAATGAAATGTGTGCTACATGTCAAGTGGCAATAGGGTAAATTCTGCAAATCTCACAACATACTGCCTGGAAGATGAAACCACAAGAAATTATCATGGTTGTCAAAATGTCATAAAGGAGCTTAAATTTTATTGTCTCTAAGTGCAGGTTTATCTGACCTTGAGAAGTTAAGGTGTGTTTGGACTGAGAACAGATGGGTTACCTTAAATTTTCAACATTAAAAGGTTGTTGCAGTGTTTTCTAATTGTATTCACACGGCATGTTGTGGCAAGCAAGGGACAAAAGCTCACCCCAAAAGTCTATTGATTGAGTATCTCAAATGTCCTGTGACAGGGTACCATAATTTTTGTTTCTGACTTCCTGTATGAACTCTTGAGGTATGTGCCAGTATCTTAGACAAGTAAACAAATGCTGCAGTTTGGTTTGTGTGGTCACCATAACATCCAAAACCACTAGGAATTTCTAGAGCTTCTTGGAAAAGAGAAAAATCCTGTGTTGATGTCTCCTTGCCAAACACCTTAGATCTAGACATTCTTTTACTTGAGCTAGAGCTCCCTGCCAAGACTGGAGAAGAAGAGAATGACTGAGAATTGACCCTATCATTCATATAATATCTTCCATCTTCCTGCCCATTGTATTCTCAGGTTTCTGAGCAGAGGTAGAAAAGAAACCATATCAACGACTTCAAAATAAAGTCCTTAAGAACCATTATTGAAATTTTTAAAGAGAATTTTCCTTTACTGTTACTGTCTTTGGTAATGAGTTCTTCTCTTAAACTCTAATTGTCCACACCATACTTGCAAAGTTTCAGGGTCAAAACCTGTTTGCAAGGGGGCTTGGAAGTCAAGGAGAAGATTATACAACTGCATCAGAAGAGGTAACCTTTGAAGAGGTGAAAGCAGAATATAGTTGCTTCTCATATACTCTGACAACCCTTCACAAGTTGTATCAAGTCCATTTTTTTGTGTCAGGCTGTGAAAGAAGGACATGTACCTTCCACCATTAGAAGAGAGCAGTGCTGTGAGTGTGTTCATAGTTCTGCATTTTTGAAAAGTCTGTGATTTTTCCCGGCAGAAACTTCTGCTAAATCAAGGCTAAACAGAGGCATAAGAGCCTAGTGACTAGACTTCTGTCAAACTGATATCTGAGGAAAAGCACATGATATGATTTAACTATCTGAGGCTTGAATTGCTGTAAAAGGCAGCCTCTGGCAAGTCATCAAAACTGCTCCTCTGTTTTCCTTGCATTTCTGAGGATGTAGCTATAAATGACGAGGAATGGAGAATCTGAAGACTTACGTTCCTCCTCCATATTCCTCTTGCAGGTCTGGAAAGTGGCAGTAAAATGCTCTCTGTTAGCATCTCATTCAGTTCCACTAATGAACAGACTCCCTACTTCCCAATAATGGTCACTTAAGAAACAATTGATTTGACTTCACATTGATGCATTGTCCTACTGCAAATTCTATCAGCCAAGAGGTTTTTGGCAGCTCTAGTGTGAAAATCTAGATATCTTTATAGGTCTTTCTTGACAGTTCAGAGCACCTCAGTGAAATATAACAAGCTCTTAAGAACTGTTTAAATGTCACACTACTATACAGGAAGTAAGAAGTCCAGGGGAGCTGGACATAGATCAGTCAGTTTACCACAAGAAATAACTTCACTTAAGCTTTATCTGTACTACTAAGACCAAGCAAAACTATAGAGTACAGCATAGCTTAGCATCAAATTAATGAATTGCATTCAAATTCAGCTAAATTTCTGTGCTCATCCATTGGAATACAATTTCTGTGCACAAGTAAGGATTTGATTTTCTGGATTTAGTACAATTAAAGAAGAGTTGGCATGTTTAACTTCCTTCAAAATTATATCCTTCCATGTGTGTGATAGGTAAATTTTAAAAAGATCAACTAAAATTAATTTACTGATGAAGGATAAATTCATAATGATACAAAAAATCGGTACACACAATTAAAGTCATACAGTCGTAAATTACCATGTTTTCATTACAAAAAAAGGCACTTTAAAGCACCAAAAAAACCGATACTGGGACGACTGTGCAAAACTGTAATATTAGAGGACCTAAAAAACCAAATATCAGCCATAAATTCTAGCAAAAACTGGCTTTTTAATGCTGAGAGATATGATAAGAAAAGTGATAAGCATTCATTTCTGCGCTGCCAAAGCCCTGCAGAGTGTCTGTGACCAGCAGAAGCTTCATTGTCTGCCCAGGGAACACAAGGAGGCACAGCAGCGCTGCCTCTTGCTTGCTCCCTGCCCAGCCACAGCCACCAGGCACTTGCAGAGCCCATGTCAAATGGCCTGCACAGCCTGAGAGTGCAAGGGGAGCGCAGGCCATGTTCATCTTTGTAGCCACCGTGGTCTTCCGTGGCTGCTGCACCAGGGACAGCATTGAGGGCAGCAATGTGGGCTGAGAACTGTGTGCCTTTGTTCCAAAAGGCTTTTCATAACAGCGCCTACTCCCAGCCAGCCACAAATTCACAACTAGTGCAATTCCCCAACACTATGGCTCTGCTGGAGTTCCAGAAGAGCTTGCACAGTCCAGATGCTGCCATAGCCCAGTTTGTTGAAACAATAAGCAGGAAGGTTCAGCTTTGCTGAATTCACTAACTAGAGGCTCTTCCAACATGGAGGAAATACACTAACTAGAGGGTCTTATTAGAAACAGTAAACGCACTAACCTGACGGTCCTAATATATATAGGAACTGCACTAATTTAGGGGTAAGAATGTATTTCATAAATGCACTACTTACCCAGTATAAATGGATACAGTAAATGCACTGACTACCGGGTGTTCATACCTACAGTAACTGCACTAACTACAGAAGGTTCATCTCTACAGGCTCTCTCAACAGGCCCCACAAGCACGGCTATGGCCACCAGGATCTCCTTCAATGCCCGTGGAGCAGCAGCTCTTTGAGGCTGTGCAGCAGGCAGATGTGCTCCTGCACGGCCCTGGCGTGGGCATGGGGATTGCTGGCCAGGTGCTGAAAGAGGCTGAGCGGTTCAGCCAGCCGCAAGTCTCAGGGCAAGCTGATCTCCGCAGGAAACTTCTCGTTGCCCATGACAAAGTGCTTCAGCCTTTTTGTCTCCAGCGAGCGCTATAGGAACTTCAAGATATCCAGCAGCCGCTGCCCGAAATGCCTCCTGCGCCAGCGTGTCAGGGGGACGGTGCTCAGCAGGTGCATCAGCACAGTCTTCAAGATGTAGCTGGAGAAACCTACACCCAGCAGCAAGTGGCTGAGGAGCTGCAGGCGCTTGCAGTGCCAGCTGTCCTGGGGGGCCTGCCTGGAAATGAGCCTGAAGAATTTGGCCTCTGCCACGGCATAAGTCTCCAGCCACGTTGTGCTTGGGATGCCTCCTGCTGCAGGCTGACTGCCCACAAAGATATCGGAGTCTCCTTGCCGCACTCCAAAGATCACCTCAACCACAAAGCTTTCCTTGTCTTTGCTTAGATGAAATCTGCAGGAGCGCCTGGAGGGCTGCAACGTCAAACGCCAATGGCGGGATTCAGGCAGAAGCAACCAGGCTACTCGGACAAATCGGCAGAACCAGTGCACCGTTTTCTCCACGTCCAGATAGCAGCCGGTGCACAGGCTGTGCAGGGAGCTGGGCTCCTGTTTCCTTCTCAGCTCCTCCTCAGGGTGGTGCAGGAAACACAGCATGTCCTCCCCCAGCTGCTCCCTGCTGCATGTGCACAGCAGCTCCACACGCACACAGATCTTCCTCTGGCCCATCCCTGCAGAGGCCAGCTCCAGCTGGAAGGCATGTCCTGGAGGGGGACTCAGGGCCACAAGCACCTGGTACACCACACCTTCTGCACGTGGACTCCAGCCTTCAAAGGCGCTGGCCACTCCCATGGCTTCTTGTGGCACTGGGCAGAAACAGTCTGACAAGCCTTGTGCCAAAATGGCTGGGACTTTTTCCATCAGGTCGCTTATCATCGAGCAACCTTTGTTCAGAACAGGCCACACGATGCGCTCCTTTACAGAGCAGCCAAAGTTACTTTGAACATTGTGCTCATCATCTCCTTCCTTTGCAGCACCGTTGACTTCCTCCCCGTTCTCATCCTTCTTGACTTCTTCCTTTGCACCATCATAGCCTTCTTTTGCTTTGTTTCCCGCACTGCTTTCTTCCTTTGCAGCACCATTACTACCTTCTTCATCTCCATCATTCCTGGCTGCTTCCATCTCTCCATCCTTGCTTTCCATGACTTTTGCTGCAACAATGTCTCCTCCTTCTTCCTCCTCCTCCGAGATGCTGCTGGACCTCTCCTTCTGGCCACTGTT
Organism: Drymodes brunneopygia; assembly: GCA_013400955.1. NCBI lineage: Eukaryota > Metazoa > Chordata > Aves > Passeriformes > Petroicidae > Drymodes > Drymodes brunneopygia. The sequence goes on from VZTZ01043074.1 coordinate 301,766, forward strand.
GCCTGCATGGTGTCCGATTTTCGCGAGTCCAAACTCCAGTGCCAAGAGAAGGACGAGCATTCCAAGAACAGCCCAGAACGCCATGCCGGCAGGCCTTCCCAGGCCCCAGTGCTCTGCTCTAGCCTGTCCTGCTGCAGCTCCTCAATCAGCCAGGCCATCTGCTGCTTCAGGGACTCAGCCCGCTGCTGCACGTGCTCGCGGCTGGCCTCATCCAGCCCATCGCCAGCCAGCTGCGGGTACTGAAGGAGGCCTTGCACCAGCAAGAGAAGCAATGTAGTGACAGGCATGGCCTCAAGAGGTGAGAAGGCCTTGAGTGGGGATGGTAGGGACGGAGGGATGGAGGGAGGGAGGGGGCCAATGGAAGGGGAAGTGGGGACAGGAGCCCCAGGGATCTGAATGTGGCAAAGAGAGGGCCAGGCAGCTGGCAGGCTGCCGGGCCTGTGCCTTTGCCAGAGGCGCTGCCGCCAGGGACTGGCCTCTGGATGCCCGCTGAGAAGCGGCTCCTCGGCTACCGACGTTTGTGCCGCGGGCCTCGCTCAGCACTCAGCACAGCCTCCCGTCAGCGTGCACGCTCGCCGCTCGCCGAGGCTGCACTGGGCCGGCGTTACCTGCTGCTTCTGTTTACGGCTGCCTCCATTGTGACACCGCCGCTGTTACGTCACAGGCGCCAGAGTGCATCAGGGCCACGCCAGCCCCACCCTCCATCTCCACCTCAGCTCACTGACCCATCATGGCCCCACAACAGCAACGAGCTGACACACACCAAGTGCGGACCCACGCCTCATCATTGACCCCCAGGGCTTCCCTGGGCCAAACAGGCCGAAGCCCCCAGAACCCACTTCAAAGATGACATTGATTGGCTCCTATGAGCCATCAATGCTTTCTTCCTGGCAATCTCCTGCTGTGAGATGGAAGTGCTTCCCTCAGTGCTGAGCCCTGTGCTTGTGGGGATGCTCTTGGCACCTAAGCGACAGCCCTGAGTGCTGCTAGAAGTCAAGATCCCGGTGGTGGCATGGGGCTTCTCCATGGCAGCCTCTCTGTTGCTGCTGTGCCACTTTGACAGGACCTTGATTGCAAAGAGACATTTCCCAGGGCTGCTGAGCAGCTGTGGGGGGTGATTTGCAGCGAGCAACTTCCACTGCCCACAGATCTCAGTGAAAACTCAGGGCTGAAATGGAAATCAGGATTTGGCTATTTGTATGATCTACTCAAAAACATCTCTGGATTACCATAACTGTTTTAACACAAATCTAGAATACAGGTTCGTAGCAGCTAGTATGGTTAAAATTAACTTTATTCCAGCAAACCCGGCATAAAGATAGACTGTATAAATGCTGACCCTGTTATTTCACTGAGTGTACATCTCCCAAATTAATCCATGCAACCTGTCTTATAAATGCACAGATATTAATAAAGCAGAAAACCAGGTATTCTTTGTCTTTATTATCTTCTATCTGTCTCTCTGGTCAATGTCCTAAGGCACAGATATTTGGATCACAAAAATTTTCTTTAACAGAACTAGTTGTTTGATAGGTGAAAATCACTTTAAGTAAAATATCTTTAAATCTTCTAATTGTAGTCCTTTGTCCTTCTGAATCACATAGTCATAGGCAACAAGTACCATTTCATCTACTTTATAACTTCAGAAATGTGTGAATTTACTCTGTCTTGCCTATGTATCCTTGCCCCATGTAAATCTCAACATTTGACAAGGTCTGGCCACTGTTGCTTTGCCAATTTAAAACTTCTATATATGTAAGTAAATGTACCTCATACCTGTCTGACATAGCTAGAAATGCCAGCTGGTTGGTTTTTTGTTGTTTGTGGTCAGTTTGTTTTTTTAAAATTTTATCTTCATTTTGAAAAACCTCACGTTGTTCAAGCAAAGCTTTTTCTCAAATCTTCAGGAAACGGAATTTTCATTATTATTCTCCCGTCTGTTGTTACTTGTAGAGCTTGATGAAAAGTTACACAGGTGTGAGGAAAACACTTTAAACTTGAACTTCAAACAGCAGTCTGAATGCAAAACTATGAGAATTTTCTTCAAGCATCTACAAAATTTGGGCTAACCATTTATCTAGTAGATTCAAAACAATTGCCTAGCTATGGCTTAAACATGCTTAGTTGAGATACCAACTACCCCATTACTTTCAGAATAGATAAAGGAGTACGTGGTAATTCGTCAAGCCTATGAAGAAGATTTTGACATATCAGGCAAGCACAAAGCTTCTCTCACAAGGAACAAAAATGAAAATCAGTTGTCACAGAGCAGTTCTGGAAGTGCAGCTGTGTCTGGGGAAGTATAAAATCAGAAAGGCTGCATTGCAGGGGAAAGAAATGATATGTAAAATGGACTTAAAGTCTGGTAAGTTCAAAGGTGAAAAGCGGTGTTGGCTCTCCAAGCTAGTTCTGCGTATTTATCTTGAATAGATGTTCTAAGTGAACCTTAGAAATTCAGGGTATAAATTAGTCTAAAAAAAGAAGTGGAGACCCTGCCTGCCATTCACCTTTCAGCCTCTCCAAAAAGAGTTATTGTGTGCATTGTAATGACCTTTCAGTAAACATGAAGATCTAGGAACAAAAGCTGCCTTTTGTTACAAAAGCTTTGTTACTGTGCATCTTCACTGTGTGGCTAGCCGTCGGTGTCCAGCCCTGATATCGGACAGCCTCCAGCTGGCCACATTCCAGAAGTGTCGTTGTCTCAGGGGGCACTCTGGCAGCGTCGCTTAGACACCGGCCAGTGAAGCTGCTCGCCCTGCAGGGTGGAGCACAGGGAGCAAGAGCTGTGATGGCTAACCGCTGAAGATGAAATGAGAGAGAGGGACCTTTGGTGTGGGTGAAATCTGTGTGGTTTTATTATAGCAAGACCAGAACAAAGGGTACCCAGGGACCAAAAGGCCCAGAGCACTCTCAGACACAACCTTATAAGGGACATACAACAACCAATCACACGAGGGTCCAGGGGAGGAGCAAAGGTGGGAAAAGGGAACATGGTCCAATGGGAAAGGAGGAGGGGAGGGGACAAGGAGTAACAACGAATCAACTACCGAGTAAAGAGGAGCTTCCTAGAAGGGGGGAGATGACAGACATAAAAACAAACCAATTATGTTTGCCTTGTGAGATCCACCCAAGCCCCGGGTTAAACCATAGTTATCTCAGTCCCAGGGGGAAACCATGCAGCCTGGGAACCCCTCCACCAAGGTCCCTTCTTCCCTTTGGGGTCTTCTGCTACCCCTTGGGCCTCAGTGGTCACTTCCACGGCTGCCGCACACTGCACTGCAGTGTGGGTGATTCCAACTACTTCTTTCATTTCTGGCAGTCAAAATTTACCTGGTTGATATTGTAGTGATGGTGTTGAACTCTCATTTCATGCTGAGACCAACATTTGCTGGAGTTTCGTTCTACCGGCTAAATTCTGTTGTCTGCATTATACTTAGAATCTGCATACCTGTTCACATGGCAGCATAGGTCATTTCACAAAAGCTAATTATTTCAGGTTCAGTGACTTGTGGTGTCAATAGTCATGCAGGGCTAGAGTTGATTTACTCCTTGTCACATAGGCTGAAAAGCAGGAGGAGAGATTAAAATGAATACATCAGCAACTGAATTGAAAGTTCTTCTGAAGAGTCACTCAGAAGCTGCAATTAGGTCTATGAAATATTTTTCTTGTTGTGAGATTTTGCATGCTCTCCCTACCCCAAAGACACCACTGGAGTTTCAACATCCTTCACACAAGTCTCTTGCCGAGTGGCTGCTGAGGCTTAGTGCAGGCTAAACAAATCTCCAGTGGATTTTGTGGCACCAAGCTGGTCAACAAGGTTAGAAGGTGAAGTGCGCACATTTCCTGAACTGTCTACCTTAAAGTAATCAGTTATCTAAGCAAACAGAAATAGAGATATTGGGGGGTGGGAGGTGGGGGTTGTGTTTTATATGGAGATTTTGTGGTGTGGTTTTTGTGGGATTTTTGTGTTTTTCTTTTTTGTTTTGTTTTGGGGTGGGGTTTTTGTTTCTCTTTTTTTTTGTTTGGGTTGTTTTGTTTGGCTTTTTTTGGTTTGTTATGTTTTTGTGGAGTATTTGTGCCTTTTCACTGTGGCTTTTTTTGTGGTGTGTTCATGGTTTTTTTGTTTTGGTTTGGGTTTTTTTGGGTTTTTTGGGTTTTTTTTTTGCTTTTTTGGATGCACTGCTGCCCACAGCCCTACCCATGAATTGTGAATTCTTAGCTGAGGCACCCTGGTATTTCCAGCTGGCATTTCTCCCTACTGCTACAGCACATCCCAGGAGATGGCAAGACATCCAAAGTAGGAGAGGACTCATTTGTCTCCATCTGGCACCATTCTGGATGTGCACCCTTGCCTTGTGCTTGTTACAGGCTGGTGAGTCTGGCTGACACACTGCAAAGTACAGTGCTCAATGACACATGCAAACCAGCTTTTTCAAATCTGCTTTCTTTAGGTTCTTAGTTAAGTAGAAAACCGCTCCTTCTTTGTCTCAGTCCCCTGGAGCAGTTGTTGTTTAATGCTCTAGCGAGACACAAGGCATGGCTTTATGAATTACATTTTATAATCATATTTCCTTTCCCTCACTGAGCTGCACACTGGGAACTCCTGCAGGCACTCATCCAGCACCAAGACAGAGGAGACTGCACCATTGGCCGAGAAGGCATCTCATGTTTGGGAGTTGCCTTGGAGCCCCAAGGCATGGTCCTGTCCCAGCCACTGGCCTCCCTGACTGCCAAGTCTGGCCTGGTGTCCCCCACACCATCATCTTACCAGGACACTGGGAGCCATGCTTATAGGAAAGGCCAATGTCATAGCTGTATGGGGAAAGGTACTGAACTGCATCCCACTGAAAAGGATTTTCAGAAGAAAGAACCCCTCCCTTTTTTCTGACACCTTCCACTCTCAGCAGATAGGAGTTTTGTTAAATCTTCCTAAACAAGTCAGCTATCCTAGCTCACCATCTTTTCCTTTCTCTTGCCTGGATAATGTTCACAAGGTCCATAACGTGCAACTCATCATTCCATTGGAAAACACACTCAGATGGCTGTGGTTGACTGCTTTGTTTCCCTGCTTTTTCAGGGTGGGAATGAGGATGCTTTCTTCTTATACTTTAGAAGGAAAACAGTCAGAATCAGGGGGAAAATGCCATCCTAACATCTTTCCATGCCAGCTTGGAGAGTGGGAGGATCTTGGCTTCAGCACATCTGGGTCGCTGCTCTAAATTCCCATGTGGGAAGCTCATGAGTTGTTTGATCCAGATGAGAAGTCTGATACACAAAGTTATGGCTCTGATTTTAAAATCCAGATGAAGAAACTGGTTGCTGTTGTATTTTCTTATCAATGATTTCAATGGCTGTTCATTGCCTGTGTACGTGGGTTGCCTTTTCAAATGAATTGCAGTCGCTGAAAACACACACACAGACACAGACACATACGCAAGTATACAACTAAAGAAAAATTTTTATTTTCAATGACTGGCTAAAGGATTATGTAAATACTGTGCTTGGTGCATGCTGATGCAAGCTGAACAAAACAGACTGTTCTACTGCAGTGGAGGAAAAAGGCCAGTAATTACACTTCCAAAATGGAGTACTGTCAGCCCAAATTACTGCTTTGCAGGTCTTCCAAAACCCTCAGACAAAAATTTCCAGATACAATTGACCCTTTGATATTCTGAGTCTGCATTTCAGAATGCCCAAACTGCTTAAAAGTAATTGTTCCGCTTTTGAACTGTCTCACCCCTGAACCAGTTGTGAACAAAACCACTCTACTGAAACCTCATTTTACTTCTAGTATTTAGTATCATCAGGTAGCACAACTGAGAAAACAACCAGAGGACTGATGTTAAGCAGCCACTATTTTGAAGGGAGATATTGAGAAATACTCTGAGATCAGACTCTATCATTTCTGTGTTCCACTATGAGAAAAATATGCCTGATTGACCATCTTCCTTGTTGCATTCCTCCAACAAGTTTTTAGGCTCTCTTAATAAGACTGAATTTTCAAGCCTAATGATCAGAAAGTCAAGCATCACTTCTCATAGCAAAAAAGTAGAAAACTGATGGATTGCCATCTCTTATGTTCCAGTAAGTATTCTTCCAGTAAGTAAATTTCATGGACTTCTTCCCAATTCTCCTAAAATCTTTTGTAAAAGAGCCTCTTGAAGAGACCCGTTGAAGCTGTTCATTAAAGTAGTACTGCAAATTAAAAGTTGACTTTATAAATAGCATTAATGTATGCTTGTAATACTTCAGCCTGACTGAACAAAATGAACCACTGCAAAATGATTACAAGAGTACACAAAACTTTTTTTGTCATTTATGGACTCAAAGTACAATTTTGTTGATACATTTCTTTTGCTTTTAAAACTTTGGACATAATTAGGATCATTTTACTACTACAATGGTACAGTCCATGAGACAATTCTAGAACATCCAACTCCCATTGCTGATAAACCTCCAAGCTCCTTCTATGACACTTTACTGGTCAGAAATGTGTTAAATTTCATGTTTCTCTTCTTATTTCATCTACTTTGGTGTATTACATCGAATAGTTCTGGAAACTACAATGTCTACTCTTGGACCTGAAATGTATTTTGCAGTTTTGCTGCTGGAGCAGAGGTTGAGAAGCAGGGAAGAAGGAAGCAAAAGAGGAGAAATTAAATGTGTTATATATATGTAAAATATATTTTTGTCCTTACTGGAATTCATAATGACTGTACAAGGATAATTTTCCTTCCATTTATTATGCACTTTTAGACAGTTGACACAGATTTACCTACAGTAAATGGAAATATCCTTTTTTATCATAAACATACAATTTTATGTGACAAATAAATGGAAGGACAGGGACAAGAATTAATCAAAGCTGTAAAAATGAAAAGAGCGTGTGTGTGATGCATATTTGTTCATTTTTAGGTAGTTACTGTTTGATATGTTTATTATAATTCTAAATTGTGCTGGGAAAATCAATATCTGCTACCAAAGATCATGAAAATCTGCTAATAGTATCATGTACCAAGAGACAAAAAAATTTCTTTTCTGCTCAGCTATTAAATATGTTTGAAATTAGTTACCTTTGTAATTGTAAAGCTTGATCTCAGACTATCAAGAAAGCAATATATGGTGAATTGAAGAAATATATGGTGAGGAGATTGATTCTTTGAATAACTGGATATCAGCCTTTACAAGTATTTTGTATGGCTACAATGGAAAAACCATTGACTGTATAGCCTCAGTTAAGATTATATGGTTACTACAATTCATAGAAAAAGTTACTCTTGTGTGTACAGCTAATGTGTAGTTATTCTACAGCCTTTTTTCAATGTTGCTGAAACACAGAAATAAAGAGAAAGATCACTTGCTGGCAAAAACACAGGTATCATTTACTGAAACTTTGGGAAAACAATGTCCCATATCCTTTATTACATCATTTGATCTTTACTGGATTGGATGTAACAGAGTTTTTAAAAATACAGATGCTTCTGTCAGTCATCCTGAAGTCTTTCACGATCTTCTTCCCTAATTTCTGTTCTTTTTCAGTTACATTTTAAAAAGAAAGGAATAAGCTTTTTTAATTTTAAAGGATTGCATATATCCATTTCTAACAGTTTTAAACTGAAGTAAACTCAGCAAAAACTGTCATTTGTACCTAAATGATAGGTCAGAAATAATATTTTCTTTTTTATGCCATTCTTTTACTATCTAAAATGAAACTGACCCTACATGTTAGTATAAGTCTTACTCTTCATTATGATTCCTTTCATTGTTTTCACTCAATAAAATGTGTTTTTAAAGACCTTTCTGTATAATACAGAAGGCAGTCACATTGGTTTAAACTGTTTACAAAGCATCTCAGTAGCAAACATAAAGGTGAAGAATGACTTTAGGCTGAATATGTCAGGATTTTGCTATAAGCAAAGACTCTAAAAGGGCTCCACAATTCCACTCTCCTAACCACAAAAGCAGAGAGCCTGACTTCTCTGAGGTGTTGGCAGGGAACAAAGCACATGAGCAGCAGTATGAATGGCAATAACTTAATTCACAGCTGATTCCATTCACTGCCAATAGAAAAAGGGACATGACAAAGCACTAACAATTTTCATCTGTTAGTATATCTAGTGTTTCATTCAGAATTCTCACATCACAGAAAATGTGCTGGAAATTTTCCCTCATTTGCTCAATTGCTTTGCTACCCATTCAACTGCCTTATTGACACTCAGCTTGGCTGTAAACAGAAATGGTCATTTATGTTTATGCCTCATCTGTTGGCAAATGTGACCCTTAGCTATGACTTTACTTGCAGGTTAATGTCATGCTGATGTAATGGAAAATGTTCATGCAGCCCAAAGCTCAGCATTTCAGGCCAGGACAAAACAGCAGCTGTTTGGAAGGTAATCTTTGCAACCAAAACAGACAAGCAGTTTTCTCTCTCATACCCACATATTAGAAAGAAACAAGATTTATATAACATGAGGCAATTTTAAGTTGAGAGTAACAAAAATCAGATTGCTCATGCAATTCCAATTAATCTTTATTTATAATTCTTACGTAAACTGATCATATCCTACCTTCAGGAGGACCATAGGCTTTTTATGGCTCTTGTTTAAAATATGAAAAAGGGAGTTGCAGTGAAAACATCTGTTGGATGTAGTTCCTGTTTGATGCTTGTTTTGGAATCCATCTACAGTAAGACAAGAAGGAAAAATTTTTTTGGTTAAAGAGGCTACTAAGTGCCACTCTGAACATTCTCATTCTGTGGCAGGGTTCCCTATAATGTGTTTGGAAATTTCTTCAAGTGTAACTATTCTCGTGACTATTCACTAATAGCATGTTCCCTGTATTCTATATGACTAAACTGATCCAGCTTCATTAATGCTGATCTGAAATTCTCTGGAACTGAAAAGACTTTGAGCAAAACCAAAACATATTTTGCATAATAAAAGTGTTCATAATAGTACCAGAAGTATAGTTCCTTAGTTGGAAGATAGTTGCAATTGTTCATAGGCTTCACCTACAAATCCTGTTAAATAAATAAAATGTGTAAATAGTGTAACAAATTAGATTTTTCACTGATAGGGGTAAAAGATGTACAATACTTTTAACATGTATTATTCTAGCCAGCTATTTCTAGATGTTCTGCATCAATACTGATGTGTGCCCAAGGACAGACTACACAGAAAATTCTGTTCTCAATAGTAAAACCACATAGCTCACTTATTATCACATCTATTCAACAAAGAACTTGTGGCAGTCATTCCAGTAAAAAGGAGCAACCCTGATGTGAACAACATATATTGACTGACATTTTCCACAAATGTTATCAGAAGGTGCTTTAGAATTTTATTGTGCCCAGCACTGAGGATACCAAGAGCTTCTTTATACAATATATTATCCACCTACTCAACTGCCACCCATCCCCTGGAATACTTATTAAATTTCTATGGTGTATCAGCTATAAAATATGAATTATCCTAATTTCCCTTAGAGTATTTACCCTTAAGTTTATATTAATTAGAAATCTTCTTCTTTTTCTTTTTTTTTATGTTACTCTCTTTTGTACAGCAGTCCTTTTTAAAATCCTGCTTGAAATAGAAGATAATTGGAAATAGATCAGGAAGCAAAAGTAACACAAAGATTGTCAAATATTATTTCTACTATGTGCTACTAGGATTTCAATTAAGATTCAGTGCAGAATATGAGCAACTGGAAAAGCCAAACTTCTGAGATTAACTTTACCGTTGCAGCAGCTCTGTGTATGTTACCATGGAAGCATATTTGAGAGGGAAAACGCAGCTGGGGAGAGGGAGCTAACTGTCCTAATTAAGCTGAAAATAACTGTTACAATGCTGATCTCCTTCCTCTATGAAACTCTTTGCAAGACAGTAAATCCAAACCAATAACCGCTTCATGATTAGCCCCAGTCATGAGGGCAGTAATCAACCAGCTGTCTATAGAATTGAGCTCATTCTGTAAAATGGACCTCAGACAAAAGGCTCACATTTGGGCCAAATGGGAAAAACCACTCTAGCAGAAAAGTGCAATGCCAAATCATATAAAGAAAACAGCATGAAGTGACAATTTAATTGGTGAGGTATTCAGGGCGGGGGTGGGTGAACAACATATCTACAAGAGAGGAGTAAAAGGTGCTTTTGTCATTTGATTCTGTCTCTTCATGGTTTCAGTCAGCTTTGATCTCAGAAAATTTCGTATATATATATATATTTCAGTAGTGTCTTAATGTTCTGGGGACCTCATACTTGAGATAAATTAAATTTAACCTGACAATTAAGCAGGTATTATATAGCTAAAGGTGCATAAGTACACTTGGCATATTTTCTTAAAAAATACAGTAATAGTTAGGCTTCTATGTGCTTTGAGATGACTCCACTGCCAGTCCAATGGAGCTTTGAAAAAACTTAAGACACACTTGAATTACTGCTCCATAAAAATGTTGCTGAAAAATTCAGTTTTGTTTTGTGTTGGTGTACCGCATTTCTCACGAGTCATTTACAATATTTACTAAATACTCACTTATCTTTGGGAGGTGCTGATTATATTTCCTTTAGCATGGCTATCTTAGCTGGTAAACCTGACCACTGTTAATCTCTCATCATATAATCCATTAACTAAACATTTAGCCAAGGGGTTTGAAAATGACCCTTATTTATTGGAAACTATTTACTCTTAAAAAGCCTTTTCCAATACAGTCCTGTTGTTCGGAATTTGCAAAATAAGTTCATTTTTGATTCACTGTGTATATTATCAGTGAGGTGAAAGTATGTCAGGGCTGAAATCTAACTAAAAGCTGAAGAATTTATGGGAAAGGACAGAAGTGTAATACTTGATTTCCATCAATTAATCCAGTGTGTATGTAGTATCAGTCTGTGCTAGTGGAGACTGATCTGTGTTCCCCAGTAAATCCAATCACACATCCTAATTTAAAAAAAAAAGCTTTTTTTCCTCCTGTCTATATCTTTTATTACAATGTACTTGCTTGTCTGGTCTCAAAACAAGACAGAGCTTAAATAGCTACAAAGAATTACTTAATCACCTTTATTGCTTCATCAAGAGGAACCAACCTAGGCAGTCCACTAGCAAAGACAAATGAATAAGAAGCCAAAACTTAAAAGAACTGAAATAAGGAATAATGAAAAGAAAAGATACATTTCTCTCCGTACCTATAATAAACATACGAGCGAGTAGCTAATGAAGTTCTGAGATGTTTGGTAACTCAGAATATCTTTCTACCTTAATTATTGTCTCTGTTCAGATGTTTCATTCTATTCATTCTGAGTCTATCACTAAAGCTGAGTTGGGGGTCCTTGTGGCTCACAGCATTGTCTGTGAAAATGAATTGAAAATTAACTTTTTAGCGGGTGGCTGATGCTGGCATAGTTTAATCAAATCTCAGGTCACAACTGAGTAATGGGGGTCATCTAGATAAACCTCCTGCTCAAAGCCAGACTGCTGCTGTGTCTGGATCAGCTGTGACCATGTCTAACCAGGTGTTCAAAGCTCAGACAAAGGAGATGCTACAGTCTCTGCATAACCTCTTTTTGTGCTGCACTACTCTATCAGTGAAAAGGTTTTTCAAATCTGAGCCTGTGAAGTATTAATTTGCGACTGATGTATCTTTGGTGCTGCCAGGAGGCATTTAGCCCCATAATCCTGGTTCAGCTCTATAAATAGCACTACGTGTCCCTAAGTTCCCTCTCAACAAATTTAACCAATTCAGCTCCCTCCATCTGTCCCTACAGGACACCTGCCCACAGCCTTTGTCTGTCATTCTTGTTCCCTGCAGGACCTTTTCCTATTTCTCCACATCCCTTTTGAGGAGGGAAGTACATGACTGGTAGAAGTCTGCCACGGCAGTCTCACCAGTGCTGAGCAGAGTGGGGATAAAAGCTTTCCTAAGCCTGCTAGTCATCTTTCTCCTAATTGGAGAATTGGTTTACATGATTTGCACTGAGCTTAATGTAACACATAATAAACTGAATAGATTCAGAAGAAATTCAGCATGGATAAAATTAAAGGAACTCTAAGCAGCTGTGTGAACAATAATTGGTATAACAGTTCAAGGACAAGCGATGGGTTTGGCAGGAGTTTCAGCTAGATTGAATAAGAGTGGTATCTGTGCTCAGAAGGTGACAGGGAAGGTATGAAACAGAAACGAGGAGACTGAGGAATTCACTGGGATAGGTTATTAGAGCTCTTTAGATCAAAATTTGCACAAGGCAGCTTTTTAATTTCAGTGACTCCTGTTCAGATCATGAAACTGTAAACAAAAGAAGCTAGATTAGTCAAAGCATTCTCAGTACAGTAGGTTTAGCTTTTTTAACCTGGAGAAAGACCACTGAAGCAAATATCTTTATTTTTTGCCATTCTGTATGGTCATTAACTACACCATTATGTTGATTTTAGGTTGGACTTCATTTTGATGCCTTTTATTCCTGCATCCCTCTGTGAAGTGGTTGAAATAAGGACAGGGAGAGAAAACTCACCAATTATCATCATCAGCAAAACAGGCTTGACTTCAGGGTAATTAATTTTATTTATTACCAATCAATTGTAATAGGATAGTGATATCTCAGGATAGTGAGAAATCAAATCTTAAAACACCTTCTCTCCCAACCTCTCCTTTCTTCCTGAACTCAACTGCATTCAGAATTTTCTGTGTCTCCTCTTCCTCAGTGGCAGAGGAGTACAGGGAATAGGGGCTCCAGTTAGTTCATCATATTGTCTCTGCTGCTCTTTCCTCCTTAGAGGGAGGTTTCCTCACAGTATTTCCCTGCTCCAAGGTGGGGTCCTCTCTGGGCTGCAGTAGATATCTGACCCACCATGGACTTCCACGGGCTGCAGAAGCATGGCTGCCTCACCATGGTCTGCACCATGGGCTGCAGAGGAATCTCAGCTGTGACACCTGCAGCGCCTCCTCCTCCTCCTCCTTCTACACTGATCTGGGTGTCTGCAGAGCTGTTCCTGTCTCATATTCTCACTCCTTTCTATGGATGCAACTACTGTGTGTTATTTTTCTCCTTCTTAAATACATTATCTGAAGGCACAACCATGGTCAGGGCTTGGCCTTGGCCAGCAGAGGCTCTTTCTTGGAGCCAGCAGGCATTGGCTCTATCAGACATAGAGAAAGGTTCTGGCAGCTCCTCACAGAAACCACCCCTGTAGTCTCACCATCCCCTCACTATCAAAACCTTACCATGTATCCCACTGCAATGTAAAATTAACAAAAGATATAAAAACACCTGCTCCCCCTCTCTTTTTTCTCTTTTCCATTTCTACCTAACCAAAGATGAAATGAGCAATGCACAGACTAATATAAGTCTGGAAAAGCAGAGGGAGAAAAGCTTGAACTCTTGAAGTGTGGATGGGGGATGATTTGTTACCCATGGCTCCTGTTTAGCGTTATGCCTAAGGTTTGTGTCGAGCAGAAATCTGCTCAAGACCATGCATGACACACGTATTTGTAAGATTCATGTTTTCTATTTAACTGCACTGAAGAGTCAAGGGTTCTTCTACCAGCAAAGTGTAGAAGGTGTTTCCTGGGTCATAGCTCACCATGAATCTCTACTCTCTTAACAGAGCCATTCTTACAGAATTAGTTATTCCACAGGAGAAAAATATTCAAATAAGCAGTCATTGACACCATGAGTAGCCTGACCCCACTGAATGCTGGTATCAGAGAGGGAGTTGCTAGCACAAAATGTTTGCATTTTTGCTTTGTTGTTGTTGTACTAGTTTTTTTCACCCACCTGAAGCCTCTTGAATATTAATCAAATGCTTTTTCCTGACAAATTCAGTGTTGAGCTGTTTGAGCCAGGTATACAGAGCACGATTAATCTTCATTCACATTTAGTGAGGAGTTGCAGCTAATGGTGACTGTGGCACTGAGATTATTAATTCATGTTTACAAAATGTGGACCAAACAGCTAGATTTTTCTACCATATCTCGTACTTTGGAGCTAAGAGTTATTTGATACTGACAACAGCTGAAGCCAGTCAGGTTGAGATGCTATTATTTTGCTTCCTTTTATCAAGGTATTTTTTCTTTTGCTGCTATCTAAGTCTTCTTGCCTCTCTATGCAAAATGCCATCTGAATAAACAAAAGGTAGTTGAAAGTTCATGTGTAGAGACTACGACAAGATAACAAATAAACACTTTGAAAGAGATTACTCAGGAGAAGTGAGACAATAGCAGAGAAGACAACAGCTTCATCCCCATTTGTGTATGGAAGGGCCATTGGTTCCAAGGAGAATTATGAGGCAGGATTTGAGTGAGGCTAGTGAAATGGAATTAGAGCCTTAGAGGGCTTCTTCCACTCCATGGTGCCAGTGCGGAGATAGAAGATTGGAAATGAAGAAAATTTGGTGACAATAACCTTTCTGGTGGTACAGAAGACTGGGTGATTTTCAGTATTTTTCTATATAACATCGTATCCACTTAAGTTAGCCTCTGTCTCTGCACTGTTATATAAAGTATGACAGTGTTTATCTGAATCAGGTCATATAAAGTTCAATAGTTCTCTTTCAACAGAAGAACACCGCAAGTGGGTACAAATGTATCATTACCGAAAATGAAGCAAGAGCAAGACTAACAAAGAATACCTAAAACAGGAACAGGATGTGGGTTTCAGGTAAATGGCACAGACTGAGTGCACGTTGTAATGAGTTGTAATTCAGCAGGAGATTTCTGCAAGTGAAACAGCACAGTCCTTTGCAGTCTCATATTCTCTTCCAGTTACTTGATGGATGGCAGTGTGCCAGGACAGGAGCTCATCTGTTCTTTCACAAATATTATGTTCTGCATGCAGAGTCATGGAAGTAGTTGTCTGAGCACTGCTGGCAAACTGCACACTATATCTAACACTGCAAATGTTGTAAAGAGTCCAAATTGGTTTGGTACTTCCAGATTTCAGGAGATTGTGTTAACTGAATTTATTTGAAAGGGAAGCTCCTTCTTACCTTGATACAGCTGGCTGAAGAGGCACTGGGGATGAGAGTTGGGCAAAGAAGCAAAGCCTATTAAAAATCATTAAAATGAACAGACTTGATGAGGAACATATTGCTTCTGTGAGCTGATGAGAATTCACTGTGTGGGAAGAAATCTGCGATAAAGCAGGAGATAATGTGTTCTTAAATGGGAGATCAGGAGTCTGCCTAGTGGAACAGGTGATCAACAAAATTTGGCTATTAATCTTCGAAACTCTTCTCACTTTGAGAACAGTTTTCCATATGTGAAAATGCTCCTCTACATGGACCATCAAGGGAGAAGTTAAAACCTTCACCACTCCTCTCTATTATAGGGAACACTGCAACTTTATGTCCTGGTTTGACCTGGGATAGGGCTAGTTTTGCTCTCAGTAGCTGGTACTGTGCTGTGGTTTGGGCTTAGGATGACAGTAGCATTGATAACATACTGATGTTTTGGCTGTTGCTTAGTAGAGCTTATCCTAAGTCGAGGATTTTCAGTTTCCCATGATCTGTCAGTGAGGACCTGAACAAGAAGATAGAAGGGAACATGGCCAGGACAGTTGACCCCAATTGGTCAAAGGGTTATTCCATACCATAGAATGTCATGTATAGTATATAAACTGGGGGAATTATCCCAATGGGGGACTGATTGATGCTCAGGGGCAGGTTGGGTATCGGTCAGCAAGCGGTGAATAATTGTGTTGTGCACCACTTGTTTCTCTTGAGCTTTATTTCTCACTTCTTTTCATTAAAATTATTATTATCATTTGTAACATAGTAGGAATAGTAGTATTTTTTTATAAAGCATTCTTATCTTAACACACAAAATTTTCCCTTTTCTTTCCTATTCTGCTCCCCACCATGTGTGTGGCAGGGGGTGTGTGAGTGAGTGAGAGGCTGTGGTGCTTACTGCTGACTGGAGTTAAACCACAACAGTTTCTCACCTTGCTTCTTGAAAGTGCAATCTGGGAGAAAATCAACTGGGAAGGAGCATAGTTGGGTAAATCAAATTCATTCTCTATTGGATCCTTCTGCACAGCAGAGTCCTTTTGCCTTCTGCTTATTTATCACACTGCTCTAACAAGAAAAAGATGTGTGTCCCTCAGGTTCTGTCTGTTTGGGAAGGAAGGTCAGATTAGTTCAAGACCCGAGTTTTGACTATGGACAGTTCTTGTTACTCTCTCTGCTGCCTGTCAGCCTCCCTTATCCACGCTTTCTTGCAGGAATGTCTGTGCACTGCCTTTGTATTGCTGACCCTGACATTGTCTTATCCTCTTTGTTTTCTATGGAGAACTCATGGCTGCAGCTTCACCTGGCAATTGCTGGACTGCAACCAACCCCAGGCCCCAGCCATGGTACCAGCCCTCCTTAACCTTGGCTTACAGGGGCATGCTAGGGCTGTGCCTCATGGGAGAGGAGAGACTAGGGTATGGTCCTGCTGCTGTTGGCACCTGCTGCCACAGCTGGCCTGTGTCCCATGGCTTGCACTTAACTCAGACACCCATCTGCTAGCAGAGCTGTTTGCGTGACCCTGTCTTAACCAGCCTAAGCAAAAAACAGAGGAATTGTTTCAAATGGGAAGTCTCTGGTGATTTGGTTCTTCCTGACTGGTCTAGTTTCAGAAAACAGTGAGCTCACCCTATGGAGAGCAATGTTCCCTTGGATGAGAAAAGCCATGGGAAAAGAATAGCTGATGATCCATTAGAGTGGGAGATGTCTTCACTTGCACATCTATGCCAAAAAGAAGATGTATCCATGCCCTTATCCTTTCCTGGCAGAAGGTGATTTCTCAGCTGCTGCCTAACCCAGGGCCCTCAAAGCCATCTGGATGAGTGTGTTCCCCAAGTGCCAAAGTCCCTGTGAACATGTCCAGAGCTGCTCTACTGAGAGCCACTTGATGCTCTCTTATGTAGATCTGGCATCCCAATGCTCTCACAGCTTTTAGACCTGGTGCTACAGGTCCTAGTACAGGTCCTAGGTGTTCCTCCGATCTCCCCTCAGGGTCCCTATCTGGATATTAATTTTACTATGTCTGAGATATCAGTTAGAACACATAGATCATAAAATGGGGCCGTGGCTTATTCTTTTTCAAATCACAGGCACCTTTACTAAGCAGCAGGTCATGAGGTTGAAACTTGCCTATATTCCAGTGAGAATTTTTCATTCCTGGCCCTTCAAAAAGTGGTATACAAAGAGTATGCAACAGTGTAATTTTCTATTAATTATCTTTAAGTATAAAAGCAATGGTATGTTTTTCCTTTTCTACCATCTTACTATACCAAATAAGATTTGTTCTGGCAGATCTGAAAGTAGGCTCTCTTTCCTGGTATTTTGAAAGAGTTTCAGAAGCTCTCAAACAGGAATGGGCACAGTGCTTATTCTTAGTGATGCAAAAATGCTATGAAGTGTGAGAATTGGGTCTCTATCCCCAAAAGAATATGTGTGAAGTTCTGTACAAACATCTTGAAGCAGTTTGTGATATATCATCTACTGGTGCACAGCAAAAATAACTACTTTCATTTATGCTTCTTTTCGCCATAGAGATGTAACAGTGCAGAGTATATTCTTAAAGAAACATGCTGAGAAATTTTATTTTATTGGGGATGAGACTCATGCTACTTTATTTTGAATATCTAATAAAACCCATTTCTTTCCACCTTATTCCATTTTAATCTTTCAAATAATTTTCACTGTTTCGAATTCTGCCACTGACTTTTCAGCCAAGATTCATAATAAAATTCAAGTCAGAATGAAATATTTCTCCAGATAAATAGTAGGAATTGAAAACAAGTCTGCTTTGTTACACCAGTCCTGCACTCTGTCATAGGTATAACTACTGTGTTTAGATGTTGTTCAGTAAGATGAGAAGCCTAAAGGGAATGATGTAATTTCCATTAACAATAATTTCCAACTGTGCAGAACTGTAAGCAGTTTTTCAGCTGTCTCACCAGTAACAAAGGAACTATCAATAGACTACCTCAGTGAAAATAAAACACAACAAAAGTCTACAGAATCAAAGTCAGCCAGGTTTGTGGAATCTTTGTGCATACATATTTGGAAGTTTCCACATTATTAACACTTACTCTCTTTCATTCTTGGCATACAATTTACGTAACTAAAGTACAAACAAATTATTAGTTGTTAATATTCATAATGCACTGTTTCCAGCTGTTTTATACAAAAGAACACCTACAAATGTATTAGCCTTCTTTAGCTTTTCATAAAGTGACCTTAAATCTTCAGGTAGCAAAGATTATTTTGTTTATGCTCCAGTGGATAAGCTAGTTCTTTGTGATAGCTGGCCAATGCACAGGGAATAAAAAAAATCAGCTCCCTTTCAGTCCATTGATGTAAATGTTTAGTGAATTGCTATAGTAACAACTCAAAATTAAGAATTCATTAGTTCCTCCCATTGGCATCTCTTAAATTGCTCAGTGTTTGGGAGAGGAAGGAGATGGATTTTGTTTTGCTCAGCAGCAGGTTATTAGCCCCTTTGATATGATCCAATATGGTCTTGTGCATTAGTGCTACCAGACTTCAAACCATGACACCTCCAAAAGCAATGAAGAACCCTGTGACTGCTGGGCTACCTCCTAACCCCAGAGAAACCCAAGGCTTGTTAAAGTCTGTTTTTGGTAAATGCATTAATAGATGATTTGCAGCCCTGAAGAAAAGGATGTAGCTTCCCCACTGGGCACTTCCCATAATGGGGTGGCTCTGGGTCATAGAGTTATTTATGCAAGAGTATTGATGCAAATACACTCTTTCCCCTGGCCTAGTATCGTCCCCCCTCCTGTTTCTGAGGATGCCCCAGAAGCCTCTGTGATGAAATGCTGTGTTGTGCAGAGTTGACCACTGCTCTCTAGAGAGCTCATCTGCTCAGTTCACTGGAAAAATTAAATATTTGAGGTGGTTTGATGAGACTCCTCTAGACAATTTTCTCAGTCTAGCACAGTCCCTTAGTGTGATATTTGGGGATCTCCATCAAAATGAGAAGCAATTGGAAAACACAAGCATCTGCTGGTTAATCATTCACATCTTTTTCTGTACTTCTTTTTAAAATGCCCATCAGCAAGACAGTTGTAATAAGGCACCTAGTTTATAAAGGAGAAAGAGCGGGGTCAAGCCTGTTCATCTGGAAAGAAATGAGATGGCTATAGCTGAGAATTAATATTTAAAGTCAGTACTTCTGATTGACTTGTGTCATATCTCTACTCTGTCAAGAACACAGATGACTGATTCTTGATCAAATCTTGACTTTGCAGGTGCCTTTATTGAAGTTGTCCTCTTCCACTATCCACTGCTTAAAGGTGAATTCTAAATCAATAGAGGTAATAGTTGGACCAGAAGTTTTCTAAGTCTTTCCATCCTCACTGAAGAAAAGAGCATTTAGAACTCCGGGCAAGAGCTTCTGTGAAAGCACCTGATGAATTGGATTCAAATCTGGACATCAGGTTTTGGAAGACGTATGTTCCAGTTTCAATTTAGTATAGAACTGACCCCAAAACCAAGACAGTGGCAAGGAGAGCAGAAATCCATGTTTGATTAATCCCTGGAGAGTAGGAAACTGCTAAGTACAAGATTTTTAAGAGCTAAACGAACTGTTGCAAGCATGTGTAGGGTCTGCAGCTGATTTGCAAGGAGGCTGTGACAGTAGGAGCAAGATTTTCAATTTCAAAGTATGAGGCTCTGTACTTCAGGGGACACCAGGGCCAGGCTCTATTTCCTGTTCTGTTAGTTGCTTAATGTTTAGATCAAATGAACTGTGTGTTAGATCTGAGCTTTCTGTGCTTTCTCTTACACTCTTCTGAAATTATAGCAGTTCTCACACTGGTGGAGAAATTGATGCTTTAACCTGTGTCAGGGTTTTTCCACCCTGAAGAGAGATAAGAAATACTATCAGCATGTTCAGTGATGCTGTGATAAAGGAAGAGATAAGAAAGTGCTTCATTAGATGTACCTCTTTTGGGGAATGGGAAAAATAAGTGTTTTATTTGAGCAGTTCAAAATCACTAAAACGTACCATTCTGGGGCAAAACTGAATGAATGTACCTCATTTTGAAGTGTTTATTGGTAGAGTATTCTTCATACCTACTCTGCAGCCCAGACAGTAGGTTCCTACTGAACTCAGTTAAAAACTTCAGTCTCTAAATCCCTGTGTTACTTGATGCCTACACTCATCACTTGTTGCAATGCAATGTGGAAAGTTAGATGCCTCTGAAAAGACTTGCAGTATGAGCATCAAGTCAAATGACTTTAAATGCATGATAAAATATCTCCAAAAAAATCTATTAAACATATAAATGAAAACAAAACTGAAACAGATACTCAGAAAATAAGGGTTCTTTTCTATTCAGAATGCTCTCCCTCACTTTCATGACACAAATACACTGGAATTATATTCTTTCCCACTTTCCAGCATGTTCTTCACCAGACACATCTGTTTGATAAGATGCTTTATCCCTTCACTAAAGTTCCAGTCAATGTTAGTTTAAAGCAAAAATAGAAACACCTCCTTAGGATTAATTAGTAGTTTATGTACTTCAAAATGCTGAGATTAACAAGGGTTGTAAAAAAAAGTGGGAAAAAGGATGCCTCCTGTTGTCCTCACCAGCCAACTCACCGTACTTAAAAGAGTTGCCTTGCTTGCTCAGTCTTTCATTCATGTTAGAAGATCTGAAAATGGACAGCTCTGCTTCTGGAATGATTGACATAAGGACATGTTTGCTACTTTTTCTGATGTCCTTAACTCATGTTATCCACTTAGCATCTATTTAGCTTTCCTCGTTTTCACTGAAACACTGCAGTTTCATTCTAGATTCAGAAAAACTGCTATGAAATTCTTGTTGAGGAGAAAAAAAACCCTGTACTTAAGTATTTTATTTGTTTCAGTAACTCTCTAGCATAATGCTATACACTTCTACCTTAGCCTAGACAAGCACCTTTTGTAGAGAGGAGGGAGAAACTCTGTTTTTAATTTACAGCTTCCAAAGAGTGAGTTTTATTAGATTATCACACAGGTTGAGATAATCTATATATTGTCAGTATGACTGTTTGTTTGATCTGCAGTAAGGTGTAAGAAAGGAACTTGATATGCTGTTGTCATGGCTTATTCCCAGCCAGCAAGTAAGTACCATGCAGCTGACTGCTGCTATCCCCTGCTGTGGGATGGGCAGGAGAATCAGAAAAATGTAAAATACATGGGTCAAGATAAGAAAGTTTAAAAAGTGAAATAAAGTGAATTATTATTATTATTACTACTACCACTATTAAAAGAGAGATAAAAAGAGAGAGAGAGTATTAAAACCCAAGAAAAACAAGTGATGTTCAATACAATTGCTCACCACACACTGGCTGATGCCCAACCTTCCCCATGTTGTGAGCAGCCACTCCTGGACAACTCCCCCCCATTTAAATATTGGGCATGACACTCTGTGAAATGGAAAATCTCTGTGCTGCCCAACGTTGTTAGCAAGATAATGAAACAAATCTACTGTTTGCATTTCAGCTGTGGTTTAGTGGTCGCCCTGGTTACCTGTATGTGCTTATTCACACAATGACCAAGTTTGGACGTGACTACTTTGCATGGTAGACTCTTAAATACCAAACTTTTCCAGAGAAATAAGCAAATATCTTGGACAGGAACAAAAGGACTCCAACTCATTGTATATGGTCAAATGAAGGAAGAGGGAGAGATGCAATATTACTATTTAATATTCTGAAATATTAGTTTTATGCTCAAAGCATCTTTCAAGTAATTTATTCAGAGGTACTGATGAGGAGGAAAAAGCATCAAATTTTACTCTATCTGAGTTCGGGAGACAAGTCCATTGTTAAGAAAAAGATCACTACTATGGAAAATAAGAAAATGCTAATGAAGAAAGAGGACTAAACAACTGAAGGTGGCAAAAAAAGGAATTCAAGTTGTTGATGAGTTACTAGGCCTTTGAACTTTAAGTCAGTAATTGTGACCTGGGCTAGCTCTGTATTGATAGGAAAGTAATTGTTCTTTGACACATCTGAGGAGTCTGTGGTGATATGAATTAAAGGTCTGGGCCAAAACCTAGGGAAAAGCTCTACATGTTAGAAAACTTCAAATGCAATCAATTTAAACAAAAGGCTGAGAATGCCTATTAAAATGTGCAAAATTGCTTTTTGAGAAAATAACAAATCCGATATATGCCCTAGTCCTGTCAGCAACACAGGTGTTTCTCTCAATGTCTGATATAATGAATTGTGTTGTCATGACCAAGTGTTTTATTTTACTCTGCTCCCCCTTAATTTGTGTGACATAAATCCCTACCCAAAAGGACTTGGTTCAAAATCTCCAAAAGGTTACAGGGAAGAAAAACAACTTCACAGTCACTGATTTTGTTTAGTGTAGTTACATGCCTGATTAGAACTGCCCATTTCACTCAGCTCTTTTAACCACTAACTCACTAAGGATGAGCCACAGAAACATGAGTGCTGAATACACTTTCTGTACCTCCCACTCCTTGGTTTCTTCCCCTTCACACATTTTCTTCCACCAGAGGCCCTTTGACCGGACTGATTAATAGTGTAGAGTCTGGAGGGGATTTATATGTCCTATGTGCTTTGCTTAAACATGTCTCTTTCTCCACCTACTCAGAGAAAATGATTGAAGAAAATCTGATGGCAAAATAAACTGCAGTTACAGAAATCAATGAACTGTGAAATAATTGTCTGCATTTTACCACTAGTGATTTAGATCAGTCAATAAATATTTAATTATATTTTTTAGGTCAAAATTAAATGGGGCAGGAGAAGGAAGGAAAACTTATTCGTTTGTTATTTGTTTCCTACTGTATGATTATACCTTTGCATCAAATGGAAAGAAATTTCCCCCTGAAATGGTATTTCTTTATCATTTCTCAGCAATAACACTTGGATATATTGTACAAAGTTATAGGAAGAATTATAGGGCTGGATGCACTCATGGTTCTTGAGATATGGGACAGAGTTCTTCCTCTTTCTCAAAAAAAGAAAATCATACCTACGTGCCTATAATGTGAATGAAAATTGCCATCCTGGTTCTGTAATGCAAGTTTGCGTTGAAAGATAAATAGATTTACTATACAAGGAAAACAAATGGGAGGTAAATCAACTGTGACAATCTGCTCCCTGATTTATGTCCCATTCACTGGTTTCATGTGCTGGTTTTGGCTGGGGTAGAGTTCATTTTGTTCACAGTATTGGTACAGGGCTGTGGTTTGGATCTGTGCTGAACGCAGAGTCGATAACACAGGGATGTTTTTGTTACTGTGTGGCAGAGTTAATGCCTTTTCTGCTTCTCACACTGCCCCTACAGTGAGGAGACTGAGGATGCACAAGTATTTGTGAGGGAATACAACTGGGACAGCTGACCACAGCTGACAGAAGGGACATTTCATCCCATATGGTGTCATGCTCAGCATATAAAGATGGGGGAAGAAGGAGGAAGGGGGGAGGAAATTCTGAGTGATGACTTCCCAAGTCACCATTATGCATGACAGATCCCTGCTTTCCTGGAGATGAACATCTGCCTGCCCATGGAGAATGATGAATGACTTTAGGTTTCCCTATTAAACTGTCTTAATCTCAACCCATGAGTTTTCTCACTTTTCCAATTCTGTCGCCCATCTCACTGGTGGGGAGTGAATGAGTGCCTGTGTGGTGCTTAGTTGCTGGCTGGGGTTAAGCCACAGTCATCTTATTATCCAGAATCCCATATGCTACAGATAAAGCTTGTTTACACATTTTGGCAGAGCATGTACTTAACAGTTTCCCTTAGACCTTCTGCAGTGGTATCTGCAAACCAACAAGGCTGAACCGTGAGCCAGTGAAATCACTGAGCTAGAAAACCCAACATCTTGTCTTGCATAATCTTGTGGAAAATGGTGTTTTGAGTTGGTTTGATTTGTGGCTTATAGCGGTTGGGTTTTTTCACAAATTCAAATTAGAAATATTTTCATGTGAATCATTGAATCTGAAACTCTTGTAGTTCAGTCTAATTTCAGGGGAACCATTTCAGTCTTCTAAGATACAGATATGGGAAGTAGTATGAATCCCAAATATGCAGCATTAAATCTATGATACTGCGTAAATAACATTAGATGAGTGCCTGAATAAAATATAGCTACATAAATCGTGATTTGGCAGGAACCTGCCCAATCCATTAGCAGTACTGGGGTGTCTCCTCTGAGATGAAAGGAAGCAGGGGGTTTTTTTGAGGCTGGAAAATTTTGTAGTTTGGCATGAATAGAACTAAATTGTAGCAAGTACTCGATTTCAGTTACCTGTCCAAAAGACTACTTTTTAGCCAAAGAAAAACTAGCAAAAAAAGTACTTCAGGAGTTGGAGGAAGGAGATGAAAAAGTGGGAAAATTATTTTTTCAGCACAATTTCTCAGGTAGAATAGTGGCTGACAATGCAGTTAGACTTAGTGAGTGGCAGAGGATTTGAAGCTGTGAAGAGCTTCCCATCAACTCCATTGTCCTGTGGACATGTTTGGGCAATGACTCATTAAAAGTCAGCTCCTTACAATAATTTCTTTCTTCTCATTCAAAGAGCTATTATTTGCCTTTACAAAAGATGATGTCACTCATTGTTACAAAAGATATGTCACCAGTGATCACACCTTGGTCAAATACAATTGCCTAGAGCCCATATTTAAGTCACATGGAGTGAAGAATCTAACTGAAAATGCTTAGATATATATACAGATACCTGTTAAAGTGCCTTACATTTTGTCTGGGTTGCTAGGTGAACTCACAGATGGTCCTACAGATACTTCACATTTTGTTCTCAAGCCAGTTTCCCTCCTTCCTCTTTGAAATCACTTTCGGTGCCTGGCAGAACCTAGCACAAAAGGACCCTGGAGTTGTTTAGATACTCATAAACCCCAGTGGTAAACATGCTGGTTCACTTAGTCCACTTTAAGGCAAACATATTTCTGAAACATTTCAGAAAAATACTTTTTCTGGAACTGGAAACACAAAGCAGACACAGTATTTAATCAGCCATGCATAGACCACCAGCAGCCAGCACAGAAAGAGCCCAGAAAAGCCATTATCACATCAGAAATATTAATTGAAAAAACAACAGAAAAAAAATCCCACCCACATTCCCAGCAGAAAAAAAACAGTCCAAAACCCCGAAAAACAAACACTAACCCTCCAAAATTTTGCAGGAACTACAAATCTAAAGAAGTCTGAACAAGGAATAAGAAGATCAGCAGATCCTGGTCTATGATGCAAGACAGCGATCTTCCCAGAGCCCAACAAACTGTCTACCAAGCAAGAGAGAAATCTACAGATCAACAAAATCTTTCTTCTCAGCTCACCACAGTTCTTCTAATTTAGTGACTAAAATCTTTTCAGGAGCTGCAGCTGTGGGCTGGGCCAACAGGGTCTTCTTCCCCCAGCTGAACACAATTTATGACATGACAGAATCGCCTATGCCAGAACCACCTGTCCCTATTCAGTACCACACCCACTAGAGCTGGAATACTGCTTAATGCCTGACTTCAAGAGAAAGCAGTTTACTAGCTCTAGTTAAGGATAGAAAACAAATACCAAGAAATCTTTATTTAAATCAAATCAGACTTTAAATTAAAGGTTTTGCTCAGTTGCTCCCTCATGAAATTACTGCAAGCTACCATGTAAAGGATGCCTCTTTAGTGGAAAATTATGGCAGTGGCATAATGTGCTTCTGATTAGCTACTGTATTTAGTGAAAAGAATGCGAGGACATTACCGGAGTCTTCAGCAAACCAGCTAGGAGCACTCTAGCTCTACCAGGAGTAATAAAACCAGTACCTATTCTGGTTTTCCTACTCCCACCTTCACTTTCTACTTTATAATTAATCAATTTCTTTTTTACTTGTATTTGTAAACTAGAAGCAGTGCACTAAACAACGGAGATAAAGAAATGAATAATCATTCCTAATCTTGTCACAGCTGCACTCAAATTAAAGAACAATTATGCAGATAAGGTCCTCAAGAGGTGGATAGATTAATGGCTAGGTTTGTAACAGTACAAGGCCAGCTATTTACAATGAAACCTCAGCAGCAGCTTGAAACAGGTGCAAGTTTCAGTTCACCTAATTGATTTTTTTAAAAATGCTATGGTTTTTCTGGCAGTGTTGCATATTCTTTTGCACTTTTCTTAACTTGAACATAAAAAGACAATATTTATCATATTTTGAAGCTGTTTCTTAAAAGGTCACCCCAAAGACAGGAAGCACAGAATCTGTGACTTGACTCTCCTAGGTAGTCCAGGTAATATTAAGAAGCACAACTGATTTAACTACATCTGCCTTTTAAGTGTATAGAGGCCTAATGATGGCAAAGAACTGCCTCTTTTCATTCTGAACAGAAATGAAGATGAAAAGTTCCTTCGTGCAATCTTAAAAGAAAAAGATAACCATGTCCATGGTTATCATTAAGATAAATATTAGGATTCAACTACAAGCTTCTTCCACTATACATTTTCTGTTCCGCTCTCTGTTAGTGTTTTTGTAGCAGTGCCCACAAGAATCAGTTCTCAAGTGAATTATGCCTATCCCTTACTCACACCTTTATTACTTCTTATTCTAAGTACTATTATCAAATCCCTTCTTATTACCTTGCAAAAAGCGTCCCTTTCAGATCTCAGTGATAGAGGAGTACTCTCACCTAACGGTTCTCTCACTCCTCATAAATTGTCTGCATCAAGCCTCAATAGCTTCCATCTTTTTCTTCTACTTCTACTGTTTCTCTTGTAGTTCTGAAGTTGCTATGAGAACTTTTCTTGCCCTCAATTTGCTTCTGAAATGTCATCCCACTTAATGCCCATGGCACTCCTTGGCTGAGGTAAAAGTGTTAAGAGATAGGAAGAGGGATATTGACTTAAGATGTCAGCAAGGATTCTCTTCAAAGCTCTCTTTTAATTTGGAATGGAATGGTAGATGTGTATGAATGGATTAATGGATAAAGGAAAGTAAGTTTTCTCCCTGGACTTTATAAAGCCCTGAAAAATATTAGGGTCTATGGATTCATTGGAAATGTGCTAGATTTTATTGTGCTCTAAATGTGCTTAAGGCATTGGTGAGTGTGCCTATTTTGGCCTTGGGTTTTCTTTCTTGTTTCCTTGGCATGAATTTCTATTTGGATTGCTGTACATCACTCCTGGTTTGGGATTTTGTATGTAGTCAAGAGGCAAAATAATACATAATCCTCAGATTTCTGAGTCACTTTTGCTTGGGCGTCTGTTTACTGTCTGTGGAGACTTCAAAATAGAATTATACCTATGACCTATTAGTATCCAACAATTTTCTTGGCTAACTCTCAAGTGTGTTGAGAGCAGCATGCCTCCAGGCCAGACATCTGTATGCTTACCTTCCCTCATATGTGCTGTCCAAGCTATGCCCAAGTAGGCGAAGATGTGTCAGCCTTTGTTCCTGTGAGCAAGCTGATCCTTGATTTTCCTGAGTTGCTATCTTCTGACCTTCCCCTTTCTTGTTAGTTTTTTGGGTCTTTTCATGTGGATATTTCACTTCTGAATTCTGGAGTTGCCAGCTTGTTATTAATTCAGCACACTCACTCCTGTGCTCTGTGCTTTTTTTTTCTTTCTCATCTTGCCTGATGATATAGTAATATAGTCTGGGCTCCCTACTATAAGCTAGTAGAGATAGCCATAGCTGAACAACAATTCTTTTTTCAGTAAGCCACGAGCTAGATAATGAAATTTGGTGTCATATAATGTTTGCTTGGACATAGGCTACAACATGAGATGACAATAGCATAACCATTTCCAGTGAAGAATCTAGGAAAGATTTAAAAGGAGTAGAAATGAGGGTCAGTAGCTACCTCAGCTTGATTGTGTGGATATTTGTAAGATCCTAGTATGCTTATGGAAATTCATACCTTTTTCTGAAACTATAAATTCATTTCCCTGAATTTTGTAGCAAATCTATTTTCTAAGGAACAGTTAATTTCTTTTTCACTGCAATAGTCTGTAATTTTGAATGGTTTTGTTTGCTGCCCAGTGCTGCAATACTCTATGCTTTATGAGCTTAGTAGAAGAGCTAAAGACTGAAAATGTTAAGATCATTGAAAACATTAAACACATCCAAATTTCCAATTTTTAAAAATATGTACTTTATTCAAGGCCTGTGGGAAAACGACTAAGCATTATTCTTACTGTATTGTTTCTGATGTGTATTGAATGGTTTCTCATATGAATTTAATGTAAATTTGCTTGTATTAGGTAAATCTTCTTCAATGCACTGGAAGAGGTGAAAAACTAGAATTAACAATGCTATAAACATATGCCTGAATTTTCCAAGGCATTTATTAATAAAGTGAATTTTAAAAGCAAAGTGTTTAAGAGAATGAAATAAACACAGAAGGATTTTTCTATCAAAACAATAAACACAGCACTTCTGTCAAACAGCACACAATTTACACAAATTCAGATGTTTTTTATCATCTCAAATGTTGTCAAAATATGTGATAATTAAAGTGAACAGGAAACTGAGAAATAGAAATAGAGAACTTGTAAGATTTTAAACCAATTAAATTGGAAAAAAAAAAGAAAAGCCTATGTAGCATAAAATGAAATAAATATATTTTTCTAGACAAGTCAGAGAAGCACCACTGCAGATACTGAATAGTACACAATAGAAAGTACGTTTATGTAGGAATGCATAATGGTGTTCCATAAAACATATGAGTTAGCAGGCATATTATGTGCTACTCTGGCCAAGCTAATATATCTTGAGCACTGTTCAGAGATGCTGTTTTGGTATAAATACTGTAATATTCATGCAGCCAACTGAAAGTGATTAAAATGTCAAAATCTACACCTTGATTGGTGCTAAGTTGCATAAATGCCTTAAAAATGAAGTGGGTTTGTTTTCACTGTGACAGTGGTAGAGGGCAAAGCTACCAATAAACACAAGGATAATTATCACCTTTTAGTAGATGAGGACAGTGCTCAGTAGCATAGAATTTAGTAGGGCTTTCTGAAACTACCCAGTAGAAAAATCTGCTGAGTGGACTGCCAAGTTTCTGAAGGCTGTCAAAAATATTTTAGATTAGTTTTCATCTTGTTGAATACTGCAAATATGGGATTATAATATGTTGCATGCACTTGGAATACATTAAGTGATTCATCTTCACAACTCTATCTGACAGAAATTTCCTTGGACGTCCCTACAATTGCCAGAAGACAAGTAAGAAACAGGTTCTCATATCAAATCCTTGTGGGACTGAAATTAGTGATTTAATTTTATCCTATTTTCTCCAAGCAGCCACTATGACTTGGTTAGGATGATCAAATGACATTTAAGTTTAGAACTACTTCTTTTTTTTTTCCTTTAAAATCACATACAAGTTATTTTCTAGGAGACTCACCATGGTCAAAGAAATACCCAATTACACCAACTGTCCCCATGTAATTTCATGTGTTTGGATGCCTTGGGGTATGCTTTAGCTCTTAGGGAAGAATTTCTGTAAAAGATACTCAATCTAATTTGAAGTGTTCATATTTCACATAATTTTTTAAAAAAATTAATTTACCTAGTGTAGATGTTTGCATTCATTTATTTGCAATGCATCATTCAACTGGTTCTTTTTGCATGTTCCATTCATTGTTCATTTATCTGAGCACAAGCACTTTAATAGAGAAGGAAATTTCTGAAATTTTTTTTAGGAAATAAACTCTCTCTCTTTCTGCACCTAAAAACACGACCAAAGTGCTATATTTGGTGCACAATTTTGTCAGGAAAAAGGAATTTAAATTAACATTCCTTGAACCTTCTTTGCAGTTACAGGGGGTATTTTCCATCAAAGAAGGGGTGTCTTACTGGTAAGAAAAAATGTTTCTTGAAAAAGAATATGTTTTGTAGTGCAAGTAAAATTCTCTTTCAGATATACAGTCTTCAAAGCAGTGAAAACACACACATATAAGATTACCTCTTCAAAAAAGTGCTCTTGATATCTGATGTATCCTTTCAGTGAAGTTTTTGCTCAATCTTATATGATATATGGAGGAAACAAGAAAGAGTAAATGGTCTTATACAAATAGAGGAATATGAAGAGTATGTTTATGAGTTATTTTAACAAAATGAAAAGGGATTCACAATTTTACAATATAAAATTGTCTAATAAAACTGAAGACAGTGGAAGGTTTTTTATTTTTGTAATGGGCTTCTCTCTTCCACATGAAATCAACACTGTATTTCTCTGTTACTGGAAGGCATCCAACCAAGTTTGCTCCTCTTTATTTTACATACTTCTTACTTCAGGGAATAGCAAGAGGTTTTCAAAAGCAGACTAACAGTCATGCCTATGGGATTCCTCTGTCTAGTTCATGCCTATGGGATTCCTCTGTCTAGTAAGTAGGCCTTCTGGAGCTCTGACAGTTTATTTTGGTTTTAATTTGAACCCTTGACATTTACGAAAGATTTTAGAATTTCATCTTCAGAAACAAAAAGATAGGTAATTTTTTTGAAAAAGAAACTGTTTGGTACTAACATACAAAGATCTGAATTTTATAGCTTTGGGACTCAGAATTTTAGCAAAAAGAGGAACTGGAAGGGCAGCGTACACAACTGTGAAAAGATGAGATACACAGACTGCAGCAAGACACTTTAGGGGTGGCCGAACAAGGGACCCTATTTTCACATTTACAGATGTACAAGAAATTTAAAATTGTGCTTAAGTGAGTTGCTATTATTATGTTATTAAGTAAGTTATACATGAAAGTATGTGCCAATTATTTTTTGTTAAGAGTCAAAGTTAAAATCGCAGCATTCGATTCTCATATTCAGTGGAATATTTGACTGAGATTCAGTAAACCGTCCTTGCTGAGAAGTGGCTCTGTCTGTCTAGACAAAAGCTTTATACTTAACTAAAGGATTAGTTAATTAAATTCTTAAATTCTCAAATTCAACTTTAATTTTGTAGAATTTGTCAAAGGCCTCTGGCTTTAGCATGTGGTTTTGGTGACATTTTCGGAAAATCCTCTGTATTCTTTGTTTGACAGTAGTCATTCAAAATCTCAGGTAATCCAAATTTCTATAAATTTTCTGAAAATGCAGCTCAAATGCTCTTAGGCAAAAGGTTGATGGATTGGTTAACTTAAGCTGAGACTAAATCCTTAAAATGGATTAGCATACTAGATTAGTACACTGGATTGGTATACTATATAAGTATACTAAGGACTAGCTTCGTATAGAACAATTTGATCTGGTTTGTCTTTCTTAGACTATTTAACTAGAAGCTGATAAGAAAACTTATTCTAAAATCCTCATTTATAAGTTTTTTGGGCCCCTATAGGTTACACAGAGAAACCCTGAATGGTGGAGAATATTTCTTTTTTCTCTTCTTTCTCTGCCACGAAATGTGTTTGATTCCAGAACTCTGAGTCAGGCAATGGCACTGATCCCAGAGATACAATGAGAAATGGATGGGTTTGTTCCTACTGTTGAGGAAAAAGCTCCCAACATGGTAAGCAATTAGTCTGAATTTACATAATTGCAACCTGAGTCCAAATCTAATCTGAAAGCTCATATATAAGGAAATCTGGAAAATTATAGTATAACTATTGTTTCAACAAACAAAATTCACTTCAGTGTAAAGCTTTGACTCTGCAATGCAGATGTGTGCATCTTTATGTAACCCTTGCAAAATCCAAAACTTCATTTTAAGGCTTGTCCAGTGCTTGTTTCATGTTAATCCTTCCTTCACAGGACACAGCCTTGTAGGTCTGTGAACAGAACATAGTTTAAATGTGGCTACAGGATCAAATATTGATTTCTGAGAAAACCAACTTTAAAAGAGTGAAGAATAAGTTAAAAACAACTTGAGTTCAATAATGCTTGAAGGATTCACAATGGGAAAAAAAAAGTGAGGTAATTAAAATGTCTCTTTCATGAGACTTCAGTCCAAGATGCCTTCTAGCAAAATAAAAGGGAAAACAAAATCAATATGGTTAAGACAGGAGATAATGAGTAAACTGAAAAAAAACCACCACCACCCAATCCCTCGTGGATTTCAATAATATATAGGAATATGTCGAGTGCCCAACAGGAAACACTACTTCAATTTCCACAAAAAGCATGTGGTGTTCTGCCTACTAATCTCAGTAGTATAAACAACAGCATATGAGCTGTCTGAGACTTGAGTTTTGCAGTTCAAGAGACACTGAGCTCTGGTGAAAACACCCACCTCATAAACACTGCCAACAAGGGTAGGGATTCTCCACCTCTCCCTCTCCACTAACCAACTCTCAAAGGGAAACCCACCCTGTACTCCCAAGAAAAGAGCTATTTCTGCACAGACAGGTCTAGTCACATCTGGCTTTCTCTGCCTATGCTCCAAAGTGGCCTGATATAAACTGGAAATTACAAAACTGTGCTGATACATTCCTCTGCCAGAGCTCAGCTTCAAAGCTGTGACTTTTAGCCTGAGCACAGCATGATGCCAATATGGTTCATACAGTTCCCAGCACAGAAGTACCTATCACTGTTGGGAACAAGGACTGACTGAGCTGTGGGCCTGTGATGTGTCTTATTTCAGCCACCCAGAAAGAGCTTCCTAGGGCAAATTACTGAACCATAACTTAATGATTCAAGACCCTGAGTTTTCAGAAGAATATTCCTACAAAACTTTTCTTCTTATGAGGTTGTTTATGTACTTTTTGTCCAGAAAAACTTGACTACAAGTGTTGTTGTGGTAGGTACTTTTCACTAATGTATTTTGCAGTCCAGGACTTGAAGTTCTGCTATGACTGCACATCATGTGTTTCTCTCCCCTTTGGATCACTTTTTAATGAGTTTTCATAGAAACCCATGAGAATCCCATTTAAAACTTGTCCTCTATGATAGAAGCAATGTGCTTCTCTAATGTTGGCTTGTGTTAAAAAAAAGGACAAGCAGAAATAAGAAGCACTGAAGATAACCAGTTAAAGCAAATGAAACAAATGTTTCACCAGTAGTGACACTTGGGGTAGCATAGGAGGAAGTACATTTGAGAATGGCTTGCTTTCATTTTTCTTCTAAAGAGAAATTAAAAAAAAGTGGGGCTTGCCTTTACAACCTGATGAAGCGTGTGCCAATAGCACACCAGAGTGGAAAATGAGCACACAGTGTGTCTTGTGCTTCCAGCAGTCTCAGGAAAATGTGATAAGCCAGGCTACTGAATCCAGCAGGGCCTGTGCTGAATTCAGCAGGGTCTGGCTGCAAAGCCCTAAGACTCACTCGGGCTGCTCTTTTGCTTAGAGGGGTTACAGTTTCTGTATCTGTTCCAGGCACTGAACTTGATGGAAAGACTTCTGGCTGCAGTCCTGAACCTCAAAGTTCATGTCATCAAGGATTCAAGATGGAAAGACTTCTGGCTGCAGTCCTGAACCTCAAAGTTCATGTCATCAAGGATTCAAAGGATCTATTTGTGCCATGCAGATCCACATTCTTAGCTTGTTAAATGGTTCTATTTGCTTGTGTAATTAATTATGGCAGATGTAATCAAATATGAATGGTGCATAAGAGAAATCCCAAAGGGTGTGTTCCAAATCTATGTTCATCAAAATGATTAATTTTTCACTCTGTAGAGCACACTAGCAACTTTTATCCTGTATCTGATTGATGAAAATGTTGAATTCATTACTTTCATTTTTATACAGCACTATTCAAAGGAATACTTAACACACTGATAAATGCATACATCTTTGCCAAATTAAATGTGACTCAGAGAAAAATAGCTACAATTTGCTCTAAAAGATGCAAATCTCTAGCATATTGCAGAGCAAAATGGTGCTTCAGAGCATTTTATAATCATAACAACTTGTTTCAGTATTTGTAGCTAGTTACCATATGATCTTGGAGGTCACTTCCAACCTTATTGATTCCATGATTCCATTAATTTTTTAAAAGAGGGACTACTTAGAGCAATTCCAACATCTTTGTAGAACAGAAATCATGGAATTTTTTCCTTTACTAACTTGGTTTACTCCAGTTTTGGCTTCAAGGTTTTAGAACTTTTCTCCACAGAAAAAAAATTTTGCATGTTTCTCACACACAAAAGGACATTTAACCCTGGGCACAGGAAGGTCACATTTAAAACACCTGCTATTTTGTGTTTTACTTCCAGATTAGTGTGTGAGCTGGTGTGACACTTTGCAGCCATGTTATGTAATCCTGTTCTAGTAAAAACATGATAACATTCAAGCTAGTGTTGTTTTGTACAACCTTACCTAAGGATATCTAATTAGGGCAATAGCCAGTTCTGTGTACAAATATCCATTAATCTCTTTTATGAAATGCCAGGTCTGCACTTATTCCCAAATCTACCCTCCTAGACCCCTTGCTGCTATGAATGACTGTTGGACTGTTCTATAAGGCGAAATTGCATTAATTTATTTCTGGATTGCACTCCTTAAAATATTTTAGAAGATCACTGAAATGAGATGGCATTTGAAATTTTGTGTGGAAGCACTTTCCCTCATTTCAAGAATTCTTATGAAGATAAATGCCCTGCCGGATCAGCAGTCTGTCTAGCCCAGCAGTCAGCATAAAAATCTCTTTTCTTGGTTGCAGCCCTCAGTTGTGCATCTTTTCTTCTGAGTGTGAATGGCTTCTCCCAGGGTGCATGTCCTTACATTTATCTACACTGATGCGATTGTTGTGAGGTTTCTATTCACTGCTGGACTCAGCAGGTAAAAACTCTGCCGTCTCAAAGGAGTAACAGTTCCATTTTTTAAATTTAACATGTCAGTGTACATGTTTAGCTGAGGAAAATGTTAGAAACAGTTACTCACCAGTGCAGTTAGTACAGAAAAAAAATGTCTTCTGCAGCCATATAAGAAAAAGCATTTGACAAACCTTGGTTTGGTTTGAAATGGTGACAATATTGAAGAAAACATGTGTAACTGGAAAAATACCAAACAAATTTGCTGCATGAGGATCATGCAGAAAAGTAGACTGCTGAACTCCACAGACCTTTTAAGGAGTGTTTTGAGTTTTGTGTTTAGATTGTTGCAGCTGGTACCCAGTTATCTCTATTTGACAAATTTAAAACTGAAGCCAGGTAGCAAGGTGTAGGGATTCAGCACGTGTATCCTTATTACACATTGAAGCTTACAAATAAGGAAGGGCAAGTCAGGATCTCTGGTCTCATTTCAACAGCAGGGAAGAGGAGTTGCCAAAGCCAGAACTACACACTCTCCACCTAGCCAGTGAAGGTTCTGCCATCCCACCTAACAGGTGATGATCAGCAATGGCAATCAGTGGATAAGTCTGCAACTGGATGTGCAGACCACAGTTATATTCTGCTAACTCATCTCTGTCTTAGCACGTGGGCTCTGATCCCTCTTGAAGTCAAAAGAATCAAATTTAAACTTTCCTCTGGAAGGAGCAGTACAATCATGTGAAGATAGCAAGTTCCTGAAGCCAAAGCAATCTTCTGGACCACCAGAAGTTATCCCCTTCATTTTTCAGTCAAGCAGCTGTGTGTGTATATATATATATATTTTTTTTTTTTTTTTTTTTCCCTGAATGACTCTGGAGAACTACACAAAATTAAATNGAATGAAATATCTTTTATTCCCCTGTTTACTTGTACATATTCCTTTGGGGGTCTTAAGGCAGTAGAGCAATATATACAACACATAGCACAGCATGCCACACTAATGCTGTATTGAAGTGTGTTCCCTCTGTTGTGGGCTTCTGTAACCCACAGAATGTAGTCAGAACTTTTTTTCAGCCTAAACATGTTCCAGCAGTAAACATAACACACATACACACACAAAAAAACCCCAAAAAACCCCAGAACTCTTTCTTCATGGATTAACCCACATGTTCTTCAAGCAGGACAGCACTCTGCCTTTCCTTTTTCATTGTGAAAACTTCCTGGGAACAGTACTTTCCGGTAGTGAACATGATGAAAATATACTGCTGAAAAGAAACGGAAAGACACAAAGAATGTTGCACGTGGAAGAATGCAACTGCACACTGGCGATGGATACATTTATGCATAAATGTGTTCAAGGCTGCAAATCACCACAGCTTTGACTATGCTGAGAAACTGCATTGTAGAGCATTGATCACAAGCCTTCTTCTACCACCAGGTAGCAGGTAAATAATAGTACTTTAATGACTATAATCAAATCCATTGCTGCAATCAGCTGTGAATTTTAATTTTGCTGTACATGTCGACAATATACATTTGTGCACAAGTGTGTGTATGGGTGTAAATAAGCTTTAAGAAAGCTTGATTGCATTTTCATCAGTTGTGATGTACGAAGTGTTTTCACTGTGGGAAACAGCAGATTTTGGCATTTCGATTTTCAGCAGGACTCCTTTTTCCTTTCAGACTTGTTATCTGTCATCAGACAGCCCAGCACATCTCAACACATGTTTCAAAGTCCCTGCCACCTGAAACACCCAGGAAGCAAGCAGCAAGAATTAAGGTGGTGGATGTTTCTAAGTAAGAAAGAGCTAAACGAATGATCAAGCAGCAGTAAGACTTTACTTGTAACAGAATACTCACAACTGCCTCTTTCCACACATGACATTAGATTTTTTCTTTGATAATTTGACCCTCAAGGATAAAGAGAATAACAGAGATTACAAGACAGACTTCTTCAAGGATATGGAGGGGACCAAAACAGAATTATTCTCCCTACCCTTAATTTAATACAAGGGAGAAATATAAAATATAAGATATGCGATGAACAATAGCTATTAAATGATACATAAATCTGACATGATTTTCATGTGATTCAAAAACAACAGTCTTTATTGTATCTTTTTCCTTTCTCCCCATTCTACATCAATTAATTTTCTAAGTTAGAGTATTTATAACTCTGGTTCATAAGATTAATTATGTAATATAAAGTATGGTTACGTTATTCTGTGATTTTTTTATGTTCTTTTTTGTAACTACTCAGTATGAAGAAAATAGACAATGATATTTTGCCACAACGTTTTTCATTAAGATCATCACTTCCTTTAATTCAATAAATTAATTCTGTTTATTGGTCTTTAACACCTGTACACAATGCAATGAGCAGATCTCTTTGCTTCAAGACGGATGTTCAGGAAAGAGTTCAAGGAGCTGAGCCGCTTCTTTTACATCCCCAGAGCAGGAAATCAGAAACAAACTGTCAAGGCCTTCCAGTGAAGGACTGAATGTTGCAGTGTTTGGCAGCAGAGGTGTCCTCTCTTTGTGCCATGGGCTACCTCCTCTGAACTTAACCACAGAGACCCAAAGCCATAGTAAAGAGAGCATACTGCAGAGCCAGGTGCAAGATTTAAACAGGTTGTTTGGGGGCCCAGTAGAAATCTTTGCTCAGTCCCTTCACTCCTCTTTGTAGAGAATGGGAAGGAAAGGCTGGGTGAATTTAGTTGCTGGTACCACAGCAAGACCTGCTGGTCCTGAACTGGCATTGTGAGTGCAAGAGCCTTCACACCAGCGACACGGACCTGTTGCATCTCTCATAAACGCTCACCCTTGTTTTTGAGGTTTGAAAGCAGTAAATAAACCTTTCCAAGTGACAACTCTGTGTTGGTTATCAGATTCATGTGATGCATCTGTGATAATGAAATCAGTTCTTTTCTGTTGTGTCTACTCTGTGCCTCAGAACCAGTATTAAAAACATAGCCCAGCTGCCTTCTGGCAAAAACAATATTGTAAATGGCTTTGAACTTCTTGCCCACAGGCTAAGGAGGTTTTGTGAACTAACAGCTTTGTTCAGCAGTGGCATGCTGAGCTTCTGTCAAGCCTCAGTGCTACAACATTCTATGAAGCTATCCCAAGAGGACAATGTTACGGTTGGTAATATTTATTTTTCAGTTTTTGGTAGAGAGTTTGTTCATTTTTTAATTTTAATGCAGAGATAAAATGCCATCTTGTTTCCTTTAAAGTGCTTGTTTCCAAATTATTGTCTTGCTTTGTGTATAAGAGAAAAAAAGACAATGTACAAAAAAAGTAATGAAACATTGAGCAGTTAATCTTCCTGCCTGTTTTGAAAGTGAAGGCAGAAGAATGTACAAAGCCAAACCAGGTAGTTATCTGTTGTTTGTAGCTTGTTTGAGTGCCCACGTCTTGTCCTGCTGCTGGTGGTACAGTAGGAGCAGGCAGGGCCCTTTTTAAATTGCTATTGACAATGTGATCCAGGTGTGATCCAGTTGAGACAATGACTCAGAAATCCTCATTTCCTGATGTGATGAAACCCCCACAAAGTAGTTATTATATAAGGTTCAGCCTTCAGATAGAATAGATTAGTTCAAAGAGGCAAGTTTAACCTATTGCCTTTGTCTGGGAGAGAAGAGATTCCAGACCCCACATTTACCTCAATGACACCTATATAGGAACAAACCTCTCTCTTCTTTCTACATTGGATAGTGTTGGAGGCCGTTGTTATTTTTTTCAGGAACTACCATATCCTCTGTTTCCTACACAATATTTTACGGGTCTGGACTTTATGGCTTTGTAGAATATGGTGGTCCCATGCACAAGCAGTAGTATCTTCTGTGTCTTATAAGACTACAGCATTCGAGCATCCTACAAAAAATGAAAACATTTATGATCTTTTCTTACTATCCCCAAACTGGATACTATGGCAGAGACTGTAGTTTAATAAACTACAGTCAATAAAATGCCAATAAATCTGTTAATAAAACGGTAACAATTAATAAAAGTGTAGTTTTATTAAGTTCAGGGAGGCTGTTAGACTGCAAGGTCACACTCTTATTTCTGTAGTAGGCACAAAGAAATGTTACGGGCAAAGCCTTCCTTCAAAGCTTGTCTTTCAGTACCCTTGATTTTTTCAGTCCAAACACTGAAGAGTGTGTAGAAGAGAGGTGAAGAAACAGAAGCTTTGTTAGCTCAGTGCATAGAATAAAAAACCCGCACCCCATGTTATTTAAAGTACTTTGCTGGCTCAAGAAGCAGTCATTCTAAGTCCCATGAAAAAATTCAATAAATGATGGTATTTACTTCATAAAGCCTTGTCTTAGGTTACAATAGTGTGTATTCTATCACCATCCCCAATGGGCTGTTTGGAGCCGGGTGGGGCAGTGTTCCTCAGCCATCCTGCCGGTGATGGCCCTAGGGCGGGACTTCCAATGGGCCAGCTGGTGGGCCATTAGCAGGGAGGGTCTCACGAAGTCCTCTCTGTTAATGGGCCATTAAGCTCCACTGATGGATTGCACCATTCCCATTGTGAGATGCCCTGCCCTGGGGGGGGAACCAAGCATCCCCATTCTGAATATAGTAGACCCTGAAACAGCAGGGAGGAGCAACTTCTTCACCGAGAGCAGCAGCTTCTTCACCGGACCCTCAGAAAACTGCTTCACCAGAGCCACATCTATCCCTGGACTGCTACCAACACCCTGACCAACAGGGTGTCAGGTTGTATCTGTATCTGTTGACTCTATCAGCGTTTTTGTACCAATTGCATGTATTTTAATTTTCCTATTAAATTGTAGTTCTGACTTTGAGCGTCTCACTAATTTGCTTTTCAAACCACAACAAGCCTATACAACCAAAATAGGGAGAAGTAGCAAAACAGCAGAGGGAAGTGAAAATTGAATAATTTGTTTAAGAAATTTGTCTAGGCAGAGTCTTTAAGTAGAGTTTGAGTCTCAAAAGCCCTAGTCCCACTCTTGTAGTGTAAGAAAATTGAAGTCCTAGTCTTGCTGTTTAATGTAATATGTGACCCTGGACTAAATTTGCATGTGAAGCATAGACAAATCCAGCAGTCACTTAAAACTAAGATTTAGATTTTAATTTTGTAAAGATTCGCTACTTTATACTTGTGCTTATTTATTCTGAAACTTGGGACTTGCGTTAGATTGTTCTGTCTTGTGTATCCTCCAGATCAATGAGAGTATATATTACTTACAATTTGAAATAAATAGAAAGCAGTAATCTACAGAGTAAGAAAGGAAGATTTTTCCACTTCAAGAGGAAAAGGAATGAAGCAAAACCATGCAGGATTCTTTTGATATTGCTTTTTATGTCATCCTCAATTAAAATAATTATTTACTAAATCATATCGGGAAACCTTGCATTCTTATATCATCAAATTTTTTTTTTTTTTTTTCATTTGTCACAATGTGAACTTTATAAAAAAACCAAACAGGCAGCCTTTAAAATTCATATTTATTTAAAATAAATTAAACTGTGACCTTTAGGCGAGGGGAAGTTGATTTCTTTTGCTGCCCTTTGCTAATGTCTGATTTAGTCTGATTCTCTGATAAAAATGAAATTTAATGCAGAGTCATGCATAAAATAATAGAACAGTGGGAACATGCACAAATGAAACACTTATCTTTGTAATACTGTTACTTGTAATGTTTCGGCTGTGTTTTGATATGAACTGGAAATTCCACAGTCTTCATTACTTTTGTGATTTCAGTCAGGAAGATAGATAAAACTAGAAACAATGTTTGAAAGTATATGTTTCAGGGTCTCATAGAATTGGATAATATGGATAATTTTTTAGATTTCCCTAGGATACATGATTATGAATTATCATCGCTTATCTTTCTCTTGCATGTCTTGGGAATTCTTGGTATAAGGCAGAATAAATTAGTCTTCACACAATAAGAAAGGGACAAAGATACAAAAGAAACTTGTATCACCCACTTTATTATCTAAGTTGAAGAAAGGATCTAGTTTTTTGAAGGCTGTTCCCTTATGTTTTGCATTTTTTGATGATTAAAAAACTGTTATCTTGGATATAGATCTTCTTTTCTCTAATGATTTTCCAGCCCTAACAGAATGGGCTATACCTATTTCTCTTTGGACCCTTCAGCAACAATCATCCTGAAAATAAACCAGCCAATACAATCTTCCTATGTAACCTCTGTAAGAAAGCTAAAGCATTTTGTGTCATGAAATTTTCATCCATTTTTGCTTCTAATAGAACAATTGGAATTCATGAGGTTTTCTTTTCCTTTTTCTTTTTAACTTTTTTTTGGTCAACTTTTAACATTAACTGCTATAAACAGAATTTTATTAAAGATGCCAATCTGCACGTTTTTACCCAGCTATTTAAAGCCATAATGAGAACTGGAAATGAGCAAGACCCAAAGGAATTATGGCTCAATATCATGCATTAAGTACTTTTCTTACTGATTTCCCTAGAACCTTTACCATATTCCAGTCAATCTAGGTGCAAGAAAACCACACTGCACTTTTTTTCCCCATGAAAGGAGTGAGTGGAGTGTCTGTGAGATGGCTTAATAAAGACGGAAAAGTTACTGTGTGCCTGGCATGAGTATTCTTCAAGTAAATTCCCATTGTGTGGTTTTGGTTTGCTTTGCCTGTTAAAGGGTTTCAAGACTCCATTACAGGGGATGCTGAGTTTCTAAATGTTCTTTAGCCAATCTCACTGACCTGCAGCAAAAGAAACGTTGATTTTCACTGTAAAACTGCAAGTTTCTTTGTTGCCAAAACAAAGAGTGAGGCAGCTTTATGTTAACTGGTACATATTTTCCTACCTGAAATAAAATGAGCTTAGGGTTCTGAGAAAAGACGAGAATTTTTCAAGCAAGTAATTACTTGGTAAATGGCAAAAGTTAGAAGATTTATACAAAAGGACCAAATCAGGGAAATGGGTGAGGAAGAACTGTACTACTTGAAGGGAAAAATAAATATTCTGACAATGTTATGAAAAGTAAAGCTTTTCATGGTATCTTCTAGTGAACAACATTCATTCTCTCTTTCAGATTATGTGATGACTGCATTAAGTTATGACGCACATTCAAAAATAGTTCTAGGCAAGATAGTGATGACAGTCTAATGCATAGAAAAATTGTGAATTATTGCTACCTGCATCTTGATGAAAGTCTGGTTACTGTAGCAGTTGAGAACGTAATACTATTTACTGTGCTTACATCATCTAACCTATTTATAAACACAAGCTTCATGAAAGGCGGACATGCAGTGGACCATCTGGGTAAATTGAGTCAGAGAGAGAGCAATATACAACTCTATCCTTAATTAGGGAACAGAAAACTAAACATTTTTCACACATACCTGATTTGGCTAGTTTCTAAGGCAATAATGACTGAACTCATCTGAGATGACTCAGAAGTAAAAACCAGGACAAAACCCATTACCTCTGAGATAATCATAAACCTCTCTAAACAACACCAGCAGCATGAAGAGGCTGGTGAAAATACAATGCCATAAGTGTGACAGCCTTCTTGTGACATGGATTGGTTTTCTCGGTTACTTTTATATGTTTATACAGTTATGCTTGGTTTTTTTTTAATGCTGGAGAGTGTGCTTTATTTTGTTCAAAGACATGTAGTCTGTTTTGAGCCTTGAAACAGGAATTAAAAAAGGGAGACAAGAAGAATAAAAGGTTTATGACTGATAACCAAGAGTTAAATGAGCCCACTTTCAAAACATTACAGTAGTAATGAAGGAAACATAGTAACCTCAATGTTAAGTAAAAACATATTGAGTCCTATGCAAAAGAGTGCTGGAATTCTTTTAGGAGAAACAGTGTGTTTCAGTTCACTGGCTATTTTGGGAAGGGATATTTATAATATTATTTTAAAACTGAGCACTCTTAGAACCTCTATTTGATAGGAATCAAGAGCTATTCTTAAAAAGGTATATTAAATCATATAGGTGCTCATTCTACTGCCCTTTAATTTTAGAAATCCCTAGGAGATAAAATGAGAAACAATCCACATGTCACTTGAATTTCAAATGTGATTTTAGTATAGACTCTTCCACTAACATGTAAGATACCCAATGTAAGCTTTACTAATCAGGAAAATAACTATCTGAGATGCTGCCTGTTGATCAGAAAGCAAAGGCTGTAAACATAGAAACAAACTGAAACACTACATATCTGACAGGAAGCTCTCAACATATTATGTTTCCTATTTGGATCAATTTTTCTCCTTGCACAGTGAAATCTGTACCATGGCCATAACTTGACACAAACTCCACAGATTTAGAAAGCCTAAACTAAGAAATAGCAAATAACCTGTGAAGAGTTCTTTGATAAAACATCTGTGAATTTCTAGGTTTCATGAATTATGACTGCATAAGAAAGAATATTTCTCTCAATTTCAAGCTGCTAACCTATGCCCTTTTGTGCTTAGGCTGAGCAAGGTATTTTTCATGAGTGATAAACCGAAATCTTGTCCTTCTAGTTGAAATCTAAAGACAAATTTAGTAGTGAAGACAAATTGCCAAGTCTGCTTCCAGTTTAATAGTTATATTTCATACTTAAAACATTCAGCATTATTCAGAAAAATAACACAAAATGCAGTAATCAACTAGTACGCTGTTTGACTAATTCCAAGCAATGTTCCGGATAATATTTTTACTTTAAGTCTGAGTTGTGTGTTTTGTGTTTAGCATGTCAAAGTCATTCCTGTATGTTGTTTTTAAATTTTAGATAGCTGCAGTATGATGGCTTTGCTTACAGTACTTGGACCTTATAATTTAAATTCAACTTATTTGAAACCATGATGAGCCACTGAGATAATCTGGGGGATGTTTTCCCACAATATCTTTGTATTTAAAAAAATATTCATGAACTGAAATTTCTGTGAAGAAAAGTGTCCTGATCAAGATTCTGTAAATATGATGAAGCATGAGGAAGGTAAATTCCTAAATTTGTGTATTTGGTAAAGTTACTAAAATGCATCAGAAAGACTAAGTTAGCTCACTTCTGTGAAATAGATAGAGTTTGCTCTAATTTTCAGCTGAAGTGTTGATGAAGACTGGACTTATGACAGAATCCATGTGTCAGTGCCTGAAGATACCAAAGGTGTTGGAATAGCTCATAAATTAGATGAGTCTTCCCAGTTCAAAGCTCCAATTATTTCAAAAGTGCTTATATGTTTTGGTGGATTCTTCTGTTAATAACTATGGATAACATGGTGTTCTGCAATTG
This sequence comes from Drymodes brunneopygia, assembly GCA_013400955.1. NCBI lineage: Eukaryota > Metazoa > Chordata > Aves > Passeriformes > Petroicidae > Drymodes > Drymodes brunneopygia. The sequence goes on from VZTZ01043074.1 coordinate 345,662, forward strand.
TTTGAGTGCTGTAAATAGGCACTCATATAGAAAAGGGCACAGCATTAAAGAAAAAAAAAGAAGAATATTTCTTTAGTTGATATAGATGATATGTTGACACATATTTTTCACTATCTTCCTGAGTTGGTGAATATTGTTTTCTGCAGTAGAAATTCCAACATTTCCATGCATAAACAGATTAGAGTTTCCAGAGTGTGAGCTGCTGACAATTTTCCATAAAATTTAATATGGGCTCCCTAAAGTTAAGTATTAAACTCTCAGTTGCTATTCTTGAGACTGGGAAAACCTTCATTTTAATGTACTAATCTACCCCTTCGATATATTTGTGACAGATAGTCCACCAAAAAATTCCTTTTGTAAGGCAGATATTTCAATTCCTGCCAAAAATTATCTCTTTTCAAAAGACACTTAGAAGTGATGCCATGACTCAGTGGTAGTTAATTTCCCAGGTCAGGAAATGTAACCTCTTACAGCCAGAAGTTTGAGCTTTCCCAGCTTCAGCATTTGGGTGGCAGGTCCCAGATGCTTGGCAGACCTTGTCAGCTCACCTCCCAGCTTGGCTCTGTGACTTACAACCTGTCTGCAGTGTTATATAAATGTTCTCTTACATGACAGCAGAAATACTCTGTGATTCTGTAACCTCTTAACCTTCCTGATAAACGCAATGTTGTGAGCTTCAGCATCTCTGTGAAAAAAAAAACAAACCTGTTGTTTTTTTTCCAGAGCAGGAACTAATTCTTGCTGCAGTTTATGATCTTTATTTTTCGGGCTTCCAGAGCCCAGCCAGTGTGACTGGATGTGATGTGCAGGTCGCTGACTCACTCCCATGGAGCACAGGGACGGCACCCTGGCCCAAGGGGCTCAGGGGAGGCTGTGAGTGAGGAAGGAGAGAGAGGCACCCACAGCAATGCCCGTGGGAAGTCTCTGGCAAGTACAGAGAAGTTTTCTAATCCCTTTAATCAGTGTTTCTGGAAAGCAAATGTAATGCCCCTGAAGACCAAGCTCAAATACAGGCTGATGAAAATTATGGCATGTTAAAATCTGCTGGAGATACATAGCTACAAGTTCTTCTTCTCCCTAGAGTTGCAGTGCTGACAGATGCTGTGAGGATACACATATAGGATTTCCTCTCATATACTTAAATTAGGCAAAGATTAGAAAACAAAAAAAAGACTTCTTAAAAGCAGCACCACAGCTGATTAAAAAGAAGCACAAAGGCATTTTATGAATAATACATCAACTTAATACTATTAGGCAAATAGATGAGAATTAAAATCTATCCCCACTCACAGGAAAGTAGAAGTGTGACCTCTAAAACTGCTGTTCTCAGAATCCTGACATAGCTGTCATGCATTCCTGGAGTTGCCTCAGTTCTCAGCCTAAATACAACACAAGCAGCTCAGGACTGTGTGCACCACCCCTGAGAATTACACATTTCATTGTGAAGGTTTAAAAGGCTGATATTGCAAGGCTCAACACCATTCCTCAATTCTGTTTTTCTTTTTATTAGGACCTTGAAGCCAAGCCAGTACCATGCAACATTGGTACCAGAATAATTCCAGAGATGTTGGTGGAACTTGGCTGATTTACAGAAGCCAAGGACCTTTTGCAAAATGTCAAATAGGCAAATATGTTGGAGTGACCAAAACTGCAACCAGAGAGTTTCTTGGGGAAGCATCAGGGGGGTGTTATACAGTGAGAATAGAAAATATAAGTACAGACTGCAGCATGGAGAGAAAACTTCTTGAATCTACCTAATAATCTTTATAACCCATTAAGGTAGTCAGCTAAACTGTAATGAAAAACATTTGCTCAAATAATGAGGTTTCATAATAGTTGAGGTGGGCTTTTTGAGGGTATTTATTTATGTGTGTTTGTTTTAGCAAACAAGGAAACTTAGGTAATACAAAGGAATAAATTTCTTTCACACCTTGAACTGGCATCCTAACAGCTCTAACAGGCAGCTGCTTCCCAAAATAAAATAAACTTATTTTTTAGGAGTTGCAATATCATAGGGCTTTAAGATTAGGTTTTGTTTAGCTCCCTGAATTTTGACTGCAGAAGAAAGAATTTGGCCCACTGGGAGAAGATGCACATATTTTGTAGCAAATGTGCTTGTTATTGGATATGTAAGTGTTAATACCTGCCCGTATTTTTCTGTGTAAACTTTTCTGTCTGCACCACGGTGATACATATTAGTCTTTCCATTTACACTGAAGGAGAATCCTCCCATTTGACTGTTTCCCTGAACTTTAATTAAATGCAGAAACAGTCTAAAAGATTTGGCAGATTTAGAGAAGATGGAGAAAGTTGTTGAACTCTGTAGAAGCTGCATTTCTTCAAGGTTTTTTCTGTATGTTAATTTTGGTGCTCCACTGCATTGTATTAAAACCCTCAGGTTCTAAATTGGAATATGCAGCAGCATTCCTATTTAAATCACTTGTATTTCCTCATCTCTGGTCTAACATCTATGCTGCCTTTCATGGAATTGTGCAATTATATCTATGTTCAGGTTGCCCAAGCTCTACATGAATCTCCAGGTCTAGTATTCTGCATTGGCTTGAGGGCTTTATCTTTGGTTTTTTATTTGTCTGGTTTGGTTTTCACCTAGCTAATGGGTAATATTAGACACATGAACACAAGCAGAATTTAGGCTCTCTTCTTGAGAGCTTCTTGGTATGTAGCATTTTGGAGAATGCTTCTACAAGTTTCAACAAATACATATTGAGTTTGAATAGATCAGCAATGGATTAAGCCATTATGTCAAAAAGTGAGTGTGTGCTCTGTTTTACACTTGCACCTACCCATTCCAAGTAAAGGAAAACCTCAGCAAGACCACAGAATTCAGTTTGGCACGTTACAGAGTCTTCAAATCTTGCAAGTCTGCAGTAGCTAGAAACCAGTTCCTAGATCTCCCTGAAAATTCTCCCTATTGCAATTTTCTTCCTTGCAGTGAACAACTCTGTAGCACTAAGTTAATTTCCCTGACACTTCACTCACAAATAGAAAACACCCTTCTCTAGTTCTGCACGCTTTTGTTCTGGTGTTATTATGTATTACTGAGGAAGATACTGGGAATAAGATTCATGCTTCTTGCAAATCACAAAGCTCTTACAATAGCGATGCTCACAGCTGCATTGCAAATTTTCAGGCTATAGGTCTGCATAAGTGTAGGTAGAAAACCTTTAGGGGAACAATAATTATTAATTCAGGACAGATCTGAGTTATTATATGCATTAATAATAAAAAAGTCATAACTTTGTGACAGTACTACAATGTGTTTTGCCTCTGTTTTAGATTCCTAAAAAACAGTATTGTCTGTTTTTTTCCTTGCACATGTGCGCATGAGGAAATAAAACCTGGCTAGGAGCCAGGTATTTCTCTGCTGCAGCTTGTGCTGTGGGCTGCAGCTTTTGCTGTGGGCTACAGCTTCTATCTCTAGCTGCCAAGGTTCAGCTAGAATGAAAATAACCCTTCTTTAGTGCTCCAGATGTATCCAGAGAATACTTATGCATATTTGCAGGTATGGCTTTAATTACTGAGTATGTAGGGACATAACTAATAACAGTTTGTAATTCAGTGAGTCTTGTGATGCCAAACCAATATGCTTTTGATGGAAACTGCAACGCAAGTTGTTCATCTCAGTAGTTACTGGGTGCTGAATCTGGTGAACGTAAAATATTAATGTTTGCCTCCTGCTGATTTTCTCTTTTATGCACTCATAACAAATATTTGAATGAGCTATCTTATTGACTCTGTGTCTTAGTTTTTCTTTCCCTTTGTCTAGGGCAGTATGAAATAAAGTAAATTTCCCAAAGAGTTTCCCAAAGGGTTGGTGGTTTCTCCTTCAGTGCCTGTATCTATTGCCCTAAAAGTTATTTCAGGTTTGTATGATCTCTCCAGTTTACAAGTACCAGCAGCTATATCTTACTGGGTATTAAAATGGCAAAGGAGTTGCAATACTATACTATGCCATAAGAAACACTGAAACCATTTGCCAATATATGTGTGCCTGTGTTTGTGCATGTTTGCACACTTTTGTGAGGTAAGGATGGGGCAGCTTACCTTCATGTCTTAGAGCTTACCCCAGAAATGTTTTGAATTTGAGGTTTTAGAGATAAAACTTGGACAAATTAATTAACCACAGCAAAAGTAAGAAGGAACTGAATCTGTAACATTGTACTTGGCAGAACGGAGACAATGTAAACTGCGTCTATTATGGAAGTGAGCACAGTATTTCTGAAATTGTTTCCAAAAGCATCTAGTTCACATTTTCCAAGCACTCTGAAAATTCTCAGTGTGAACTAAAAGAAAAAAACTAGCCTGACATCTCTTTATTAATATGCTAAAAAGCAAGTGGGAACATAAATTGTTTTCTCTCTTGAAGGGAGTAAACGTGCCTCTCAGTCTCAAATTCTTAACTGATGTTTAAGATAGTAAATGTTCTTATTAATGAGCATAATTCCTTTTGAAGAATATCTGACTTTCTTTCTGCTTTTTCCTTAGGCCAACACTAAGCCCTCACAATGTGTTATAAGAACTGCAAGCACAAAGAAATAAAGTTACAATAAGTAGTGAAGAAGAGAACCAGTACCTGTATTATTTTCCGGATGTCATTTGAGTTGTGCTGCCCTATAAAACTGATTCTGCAAAGAGCATGGGGATATCTATCTCTCCTTGCAGTATGCCAACCAATAGGAATATAAAAATAGCATCTTTCTCTGTATTGCTCAAACATTCAAAGCCATTAAACTGAGAAGTTAGGCCAGCTGGAAATTCTGTACTTAGCCTTGTGAGGAAGGACGGAGAGAGGAAAGAAAAAACTTGTCAGCATGGGAAATCCATTGTAGAGGAGCTATCAAACTGCAGAAAGACCTACTTAATAAAACATATAAGGCAGCAAGGACTTAACATTCCTTCTGCTTAAAATCTTCCTTTGTCTGAGCCTGTATTTGGGAAATGTTGGCATGTGCAGCATGATAGTATCTACAGCAGTTTCTTGATGGGCAGGGTATGTCAGGAATGTTGAATGCTATATCAAGGTGATAGAAAATATCCATTCTTTTGAAGATACAGCAGAGGAGTGGGAAAAGATGTTACTGTGCAGACTACTAGGAAGCATTACTTATTTTCCTCATTGTAATGTAGTACTGTGCTGTCACTAGCACATTTTATTATTTCTTTCCCTTTGCTTTTACTGCATCATCTCTGGGGACAAACACCTTAAAAGTCGGAGTGATGCTGGGGAGCAGCCAGCTGGTGTTTGAGTTTGAAGTGGTGCTTATTCACAGCAGGAACAGAGAAGAAACAAAAGCTGTAGCAGAGGGTCTGTATCACCCAGTAGAGACCCAGCTGTACCCTGTCCCTGCTCTGCAACATCATTTGTGCTGTTCTGTTCAGCACTACTCCTTGAGCAGTAGCACTCATCAGCAGCATCTGTTTGGAAAGAAGCTCTCCAGAGTAAAGATGATCTTTATTTTATCCATGCCAGCTGACACAGAACTCAGTTTTGTACTGTTTTTAACAGTAATGCTTACCAGAAAACAACTCTATGCAATTAATCTTGGTTGGGCTTAATCCTTTTTTAGTTGAGATTCTCATGTCAAGTAGATAGACTTTAGGCAACTGCAAACTATAAAGAATATAAGGAAAAGCATGAACACACTATTTTAACACTGTGACAGAGGACCTTTAAGGAAGTCTGGACAAAATAACATGTTTTTGCATTATTTCAATTGTGCTAAACAATCATCTGATTTCTTTAAACAGCAGGAAGTAATTCACAAAATGAATTCTCTCCTGCTGTTATCACACACAATAAAGGACTCGCCCTGTTTTAACAAATTGATAGTTATACAAGAGCTTATAACTTCTACATCTGCATTTTTACTTTAGTTAAAGGAAAACTCTGCTACAGAAAGTCTCTGAAATGTAGTGGTGTTTGCAAAGTAAACAAAGAGCTCTACATTTTCAGTGAGAATCATCCAGACCTGTGGCACATGTAAATCCTATTGTGCAAGGTAAAATTGATGTTGGAAAATGGGTCTTTTTTATTCTGATATGAGAGCTCCTGACCTATTAAGGATATGGAACTCAATAGTATGCAAATTACTGCTACCAGGAGTTGGGCCAATGGCTACAGTTTGGCAGAAAAAGATTTGCAATTGCTGGCTCTCTGGTACTTGGAAGGAGGCATTTGGGAAAATGTGTTGAGAATTATTCTGTTTCTGTTGACATACATGGATGAAAAGCACAGAAGTCAGGACCATGTTCCTGTTTTCCTGGCTTCTGAAATGAAGGTGCATGAAAAGTGATTAATTAACCATTTCTGCTAACTGCTGAATTTGCAGCTGCAAAAATAACCATCCAAATCCTTTCTGATTAATTTTTAATGAATGGCTATTGCTTTGATCATTGTAGATAATTTCTAAATGCTATGCAGAGGATTCACCATGCAAACAAACAAAAATGAAACATAAGCTTTTTAGGCAAAAATTTCATATAGTTTTGAATAATGTTGTAAAGTACAGTGTAACAACATTAGCAAAACAAGCTCAGAGAACTAAGCATCCGTCATGCAATAGTGTAAATTTAAATTCCATTAACCTTATTGACTCATAGTTCAAAAGAGACACAGACCAGCTGGAGAAAGTCCGGAGAACAGCAGTGAGAATGACCAGAGGTCCAGAAAACATGACCCGTGATGAAAAACTGAATTAACTAAAGAAGAATAGATAATGAGGCATACAAAACCGATAGGCAAATGTAATACGGCAGCAAAGGTTTAGGAAAACCACTGTGAGAATAAAACACATGCATAAGAATAGAGAGTCAGCCATAGCCAGCTGTCTGAATAGCGGCTGCAGAGTTGTCTGCCAGGGATGGCTTGTGTGCATAGAGAGAACTGAAAATGCCTAAGGGCCCCTACTTGCTACATGGCTCCTCAGGGGAGTAAACTCAGGGTTTAAGTGTCCAGCCACAAATAAACTAAGGAAGGGTATCAACATCTCCTACACTAAGGCATCAAAGCATACACCGGATCTTGAAGGAGTGACTCAACTTGTTGATACTTCTCTTTTCCCCTCTCTCTCAAGAACTGTGCTGTGAACTATCATGGGTCTTGGAAAGAGAGATAGCCTGCTCTTATGCTACTCTGTTCTTACTGTCAACTACAAGAGAATTTGTCTTCATTTCCACATTTGCTGCACCGTGCTCTCATTCCTACAGGTTTTCCCAGGTGGAACAATGAACAGAGATCATCCATGGGCAAAAAAGAAGTCGCAAGAGCTACAATGAGCACCACTTACATTGATCATCACAGAAAACTCTACTTCTTTTTTTCTATGTGGTAATCACCTATAAACATGCCAAATGGCTAATGTAATGAAAAGTTATATATTTGTTGTGTTGAGGTGAAGTTCAGAATCATCCTGCTTTTTTTATGTACTGCACACTGCCAGACTAAGAGTTATTCATACTGCAATTATTTTGCATTTATTTAGTTGAAGAATATCACAACGTATGTTCTATATTCTATAGCACTGCTCAGGTTTAGTCATTGACATCTGTATCAATTACATCTGGGCATGCCTGTGTAAAAAATGCAAAACAATGTTTCATTTTTGTTTCAATAAATTATAAATCTAGTTATCATTTTATCAGTTCAGTGGTTTTTCTCAGCTACAGTTCATTCCTCTCTGCCACATCCAGAATTCATTAACCTGAACAGGTTATGTAGAGTTTCTACAAAATCAACAATCTATCTTCAGCTTACTCAAACGAACATTTTAATGATCAACAAACCTTGCAATACTTTAATTTTAGAAGTTTCACAGAATTCTAACTTGAAAATTTTCTCATTAAATTCTTCAGTACTTGTCTTGACTTCCAGGAAAATATCTAGAACAGCTATTTGAATTCCCAGTATTAAGACACATCCCTTTTCAGGTGAGTGCAGCAGAAGAAAAGAAACTGTGATGACTGGAGAAACTTGATTAGGAAGTGGTCAAAGGTAGTTTGGCATTTACACATTTTTAGTGAAGATGGGCCAAGAACAGTTGCTTGTTGCTACTTACTTTTTAATACTCATCTAGCAGCTGAGCATGAGATGTTCATATCCTTTTTTTCTTTTTTCAGAAGGATTTCAATTAAATTACCTTTGTTTCAGCTTGGAAAAGTCTGTTGGCTCCCATTTCATTGTTCTGTGGTACTGATACAGAAGTCTTGTAGCCTGATATTTAAAATCTTGTGCAGCACAGAGTTTTCCCCAGACAAAAGGGCATGGTTATTCACTGTCTAGTTATGGTCTAAACATTGGTATTGAGGATGCAGTTTAAGTTTATTCACACAGAGGAGGAAGACATGAGAACAAACTTGCCTCCTAAACCTCTAGGAGGAAGGGATGCAGGAAGAGAGGATTACAGACTGATGAGAGAGATCATCTTGTGCAGGGAGGAGGAGAATTGCAGAACTGTAGGATAACTCCAGCTCCAGATCTCAGCACACTCGCAGTGTGGCAGAGCAGAGCACCACAAAGACCCAGCAGGAGCCTGAAGCTCACGCCACAGTGGCTGACAAGATGTGGACAGGGTGAGGAGGAACAATGGGCAGGGCCCTACATCTCTAAGAGGAGCCCCACAGCAGCACTAATGGCCAGGGCAGGGTGCAGCAGCTCCCACAGGAAGGGCACTGTAAGGGCAGAGGAACAGGTCCTCTCCAGAGTCACCACCACTGATGCAGCGTCACAGGCAGAGCCCAGTGGGATCAGGCAGGGCCCATCCCAGGGCATGGTTATGCAATAGCAGCCAAGCCACAGCTGCAGGCTGTGCCCTGCCCTTACACTGGGATCAGCCATGAGCACCCCTGCAGTGCAACACACAGTCTGACAATAACTGCAATGCTCAAGTCTTTGAAATTATTCTCGCCGTGGCTGCTGGGGTTTTGTTAGCTCAGTTGGTTAAAGCATGATGCTGATGACATCAAGGTTGTGGGTGTGATCCCTGTATGGGTCATTCACCTCAGAGTTGGACTCAATGATCCTTCTGAACCTTCCAGCTCAGACGATTCTGTGGTTCTGTATTACATTTTACTTTTTCCTTTCCCCCAGCCCCTGTACTCTACATCCATGCCTGGAATAGGTACATGTATTTGTCTGTGGTGGCACTTAGCAGAGAAATAACTGAACAAAACCCCGCCGCATATTTTGTTCAAGAATTAATTTTGAGACAGACCAACTCATTATTTAAACCATCTCTTCTGAGTCATAACAAGTTATTCTGCCTGTCTTTAGAATTCATGTACTTTAGAAGAGAAAAAGAGAGCATTCAGTACATTCAGCCCATGAGTGTACAGCCAGCAAGAAACAACGGTTTCTTTCTGTTGCTTAATGTTCACCTTTTTGCTTTAGTTGCTGTTGCAGACAGCACATCCTGGTCAATGGGTCTCCTGCCACTGTCTAGTGAAGCACAACCACAGTGGATCAGTTTCCCTTCTTTAAGAGGTGATGCTCGAGTTAGCTGATCAGAAATACCTGCTAATGCCCTCAAATATATATTTTATACACTAGGTTTACACAGTCAGACATGCAAGTTAAAGAAGTACTAATATACAGGTATATTACATTACTTTTCCTGATCAGCTCAAAGTAATACAGTGACTAATTATGAGGATTTGGTGGCAGATTTGGCTGAACCAGAATTTCAGAGCATTAAAAAAAAAAAAAAAAGAATCGGGATTTGCCAAAACACTGCAAAGAAGAAGAAGAGGAAGAAGAAGAAGAAGAAGAGGAAGAAGAAGAAGAAGAAGAAGAAGAAGAAGAAGAAGAAGAAGAAACATAGGGTTTTAAAAAATTTATTCTTTTAGAATAAAATTCACTAAATTTTACTCTAAAAAGTTTGAAGTGAGAAATGAAAACATATTTTAAAGCATTTTTTTGCTACAAAATAGTTTTGAGTCAATGTACTAATGATTCTTCTTTAGTTTTGTGGATAATTTTCACCAATTTGAGATAGGATTTTTCCGTGAATAAAATGTTTTATGATATTAAATGAATCCATCCTACATAATTTAATATACTTTTCCATACTATCTGCATTTGCAGTAAATGAGTGTAGCAGGACTTTTTGCCCTTGGAACATGGGCAAACAACTCCAACAATGCCCTATTTTGCAAGCTATCAGTGGTGGACAGAGGAGGCTACCATGTGCTGCTTTTGGTGTTGAATTGTGCTAAAACCAGTCTGGCTCATCAGCCCCAAATGAACATCCTGATGGTGAGGCAGAGGTTTGGCAGATGACCTGCCAAAGGTGCCAAGCTGACCTGGAGACATATGACTGACAGTCAGTCACTTTACACTCTAAAAGTCCAGTCCACTTTCAGACCATAGGTTCCTCTAATATATTTCTTCTTGGAGCTTCCTCCCTTGAAGTGGGAATGCCCCCCAAAGATACTCCTTGAGGTCGAGTGAAAGAAATCTGGCCATGACCTTTGGTGTGGTGAGCTAGATTGTGGGAAATATTGCCTTGCAATGGCTTAAAGATAGAGGACATTCCGCCGCTGAGCTGCAGCTGGTGAGCAGCGGCAAAGCCAACAAGGTCAGTGTGCCTGTGTGAACAGCCAAGTACACAACCACAAGATAAGAAGCAAGAACTACAAGGCCGAAAAACAAGAAGGAAGAGACCGCAGGAATGCTAAACTAGCAAAGATGACACATGTATGTAGTAGCCTATGAGAAGCCTAACTTTAGAATATGCATGAGGCTAATTAAACAGAGTATATCTTGAGTGTAAGTAAACAATAAAATGAGTTCTGATGGTCCACATCTGTGGTGTCGGTTCTCCATCTTTCCGACATTAGATCAATCTCTACTTGATAATTGTTCTTTTTTGCTAGCTTTAATATAATTGTTTTAATATATTTGCTTTTAAATATTGCACTATACTGTATTATACACTGTTAGTAGTTTTAGCTTTTATACTGGGTAGTAAATAATTCTGATTAAGATCTTTTGTCTAATCATTTGTCAAACATATATGATTTGCCATTCCTAATCCTATGGGACAAAGTTACTTAAGTTGTTGACAAAGTCTGGGCCTAAGATTGGATCCAGCTGCTCCCCCTGAGAAGGAGCTTAGAGAGCAAGGAGGTCCTTTCAGCACCTCATGACTCCATGGGAGGGCTCCTTTAATAAACTTTGAAGCCCCCACTTTATCTGTGACAAAGAGCTTATAAAGAATTGTATTAAATCAGTCCAAGAACAAGTTAAGAAAACTCTTACCTTGACAAACAGAAGCTGAACTTCATACAAAGCTTCTACTTCACGTGCAGAATTCCAGCTTTTTGCCAAGAGAAGGTTCAAAGGGAGTAATTTGCACATCAGTTGAATTCCTGTGTTCCTCCCAAACCATCATCCACACAGTATTTACATAAAATTGAATAGTTTCTTAGGACACAAAATTTCAGTTCATTTATTCTCTGTTGCTTTGAAGAGTACAATGCTATATCTGGCAAAAGTTTGTCTTGTTCACTGTAAATTGATGATTTTATAAAAAAGGGAATAATTATAGTCTTTGTCACTAAGGATGAATTACTGGTTTCTCAGTAATTTGGCAAACTGAATAGAAACATACACTTCAGAGTTTATTCTGTCATTTTTGTTTTGTATGTCCTAGCCTAAATGAAAGATGGCTGACGAAAACAGACTTGGGGTAATTATAACCTACGATAGAGAGGTATTTAATGAATTAGTAAAAATTTTGCCTTCGATTTCAAAAGAGCTCCCACAGCTGAGGAATGAGAAAAGGTTCATACATTTACAACACATTTATCATACATTGCTGTAAAAATATATTCAACACAAGACACTGCATTTCTAAAAATGATGTCATAAAAAAGTTTCAGAGCATTACTTTTGAGAATAAAATAAAAATAAACTTTTTTAGTATTTTTTTTTCCTTACATTTTTTATAATAAACTTTCAAGACCCTGAGAAGAACTTAGGGAACAGAATTGGTATTTCAGAAAAGGACATGATTCAAATGAAGTTTGAAAAATAAAAGTTCTAACAAGTTCCAGAAAGTGTCTCAGCCTGATTGGGAAACTCAGGTAGAATAAGACAATGTTGTGATCCCTGCTGTGTGTGAAATAACTTCAGAGGAGAATGCACAACTCTTGCATGAATGTAGCAATGGGAGAGTAAGAAACGCTGATGTCGCTATCCAGCCATAAGGTTAGAAAGTCTGACCACCACTTTAAATTCATTTCAAAATAGCAAATGACTAGAATGCAGACATGAAAAGGTAAAGGGTATTTATTGTCTGAATTCAAAGAAGCAATCTGAACAATAGCCCAGGCTGAAGATAAGAAACCTACCATGCAAACACTGAAAAGGGGAGACACCTTGAGATGGAAAGCATAAAAGAAATGAATAAAAACCCCCAAGTTAAACTAGAATATTCATGACAGTTTGGTATCATTATAAAAGCAGTAGTTTTTTTCAAGGAACTTGTTCCAAAGTGCAGCTTGTTAATTGTATCTGTCATTGACCTCTGCAGTATTGGCTTGGAAACTCTGCATAGGATAGAAAATGTCACATGATGAAGCCAATAAAAAACAGCACAGAGCTAAACCTCCCATGAAGCTTGACCTTTTCCTTAAATGGCTTGTCTTTTAAAATTTTGATTGAAGTTGGTCCCTAGTCCCAGAAAATGCTGTGAATTAATAGGAATAGTGAAAACTGCACCGTATTGATTATTTTGTGAGACTGAGTGCAGTATAAATTTGTCAGGTCAAGATTGCAGAGGCCAGGCAAAGATTACTTTTCCATACAATACTCAACACACTCTGATATGAAAACTGTTCTTTGAGGAATAGATTGTATTTTTCCCAGTGTCTATGACAATGGGGTTCCATGCTCATTTGATTCCTTCAAATAAATATATCAAATACTTGAGATGAAGTCTAGTGATTAAGAAGGATGGACTGCTAATTCTGCAGGTACTTGATCTACAGACAGTAACAGACTCTTTGGAAATCACATGCCTTTAAACAAAATATACTTCATGCCACTGACTTTCTGAAAGCATTAGAAAGATTTCAACTTGCTATTTTCATTAATTCTGTGTCACTGTGTCACAATGGAAAATTGTCTCTAGGGAGGTAGTGCAAGATGTAAAGAAAATAATATATGTTTTAATGAGAGAATTCAACTGAAATAAAACATCACTTTAAACTTCTTGCTTTTTCAATACAATGTACTCAGGTACTGTCATACAGCAAGCAGTGGGAGCACATCACCATATCTGATAGTTAAAACAGACCTGCAATACTTCATCCTTGTTTGTCTTTTCTATCCTGTAAATTAATTGAAATGCAATTACATGTTTTCCATTACTCTAGCACAGAAAACTACTCTCTTCTGTCTCAGAGTGATTTTGATAACTTTAATGCAGAAAATTACTTGCTTCAATTTTAATGACCTTGCTAACTATCATTAGTGTGGATTTTATACTAGGAGAGGTAGGAAAAAAGGTGATAAACCTCACAAGGAGCTTGTTATACCTCATTGCAGAAAATCCTTTTCATACTGCTAGATAACCATATAGAGAGATGCTTATATGAGATATTTTTAAATAAAAATCTTTCAGGACTTAGCAGTGCTTGTACTTCCCAACAGATGAAAGCCACACATATATCTACACTCAGAAAACTTGATGGGGAAGGTCGTGCTCTTTCCATCAGTAACTTCTCAGCTGAAGCTAGGTCTGCTTTGCATCTCTCTCTGCTTTTCATTGCTTCTCAGAACCTTTGTGGGTTTCACAGGGGAGCTCAGATGCTCTACCAGCTACAAGAATGTCTCATTATAATCTGAAGTAAACAGAGGTACTCCATTTTGATGAAGAGTTGTCATAGGGAAACTACAGCTTTGTTTAAGGCTATGTTGCAACATTCTCATTCTTTATACTTCTGGCCAGAATGTGGCATTATGCTTATAACTGAAGTATTCTTTCTCTAAGCATGTGATAAATCATATAGATTCAGTAGTTCAAATAAGCTGTTTCATTCCTCTGTTTTACTATTCTCTTCCTGTTTCGAAAAGTGTTATCTAAACTTATAACAAAAACCTCCTCATAGGCAAAGAAAAAAAGATGCTTTTTTGATGTCTTTCAAAGAAGCTCTGAATTTCAAATATTAAAGAAAGGAGAATGAAACAGAATTTTTTAGGAAAACACACAATATGATTTATCTGAGTTTGAAGACTATCAGACAAACCACTGTAGGATTTGTTCTTAAAAAGACTTGCTAAAGAAGTTCTACTTAATGCTATCAGCAAGAATTGCTGGAAATTGTTGCCTTTCTCTAAAAGAAATCTACATCAGTCAGTTCCTCCCAGGATGTAGTTATCTGCCATGTAAATGTTGAGTAAGCTTTTAAAAGCTTCCCAAGGTGATGAAAAATCCTTTTGTTTGCTTGGGCTTTTTTTTAAAAGGTTCTTAATTTTTCTCTGATGTTCTTTACCTGAATAATTTTTTAAGTTATTTTCAATTTTATTATTTTTATACTTTTTCAATTATCTTCATTATTTCAAAGTATCCTAAGGCGTCACATGCTGGCGTATTGGTGTATGTTTGTCCAGCCTAATAGTCCTCGGAGGGATTTTAGCTTTGTTTTCTGTTTTCCTTTACTGGAAAGGAAATGTAACATGCATTTAAATTGGCCTTGTCTCCTTGCATCCCTGCATCTCCTTGCATCCTTGTTTACAATTCTCTACCTCATTCTTGCAGACATGAGAAGAAATCTCATGTCTGTTGCTCACACAGTGCCACAGTAAGATTCACTCTGGAGTAGAGGACTAACTGAATGAGTCTGTCCAAAAGCCATTTGACATCCTAGTTTACGCAGCTGCAGAGACTCCCTTTCTCACTGAAAACTCTGCCATATGCCATGTGAGGATCCTTTGGTACCTTGTTTTTCCCTGTTTGACTCTCAAAGCTTTCACTCAACCCTCTAGTCTCTCAATTAAACATCCAGCTTCGACAGAATCTCTTTACTGTACAAAGAGAGATAAAATATCATTAACACATTAAAGAATTTCAGTCCAGCATGAGAGCTCTGGGAATTTTCTTGGTCACTTCTCGAAGATTATATACTTCCACCCACAATTCTGTAGACTGCTTCTGAGCCCTTATCAATCTCTAATTCACTTTTGGGATTTAGACTACTACTAGTCCCATCTTGTCTGTTGAAGTAAAAGCATCTCCTAGTCCAGGTCGATTTCTCAGCCATCAAGGTGATTCAATGTTACTCTTCTACCATGGCTACCTCTTCTCCCTTCTGTTTTTCAGATTTTTTTAAACAACCATAGAGCGTGGAGTTTTGAACACCATAAAGACACGAGCTACTCTATTTAATTTATTGCACTGTTCTCATACATACATTCAACCTTTCATTTTCATGAGAGTCTGTTATGGCAGAAAGTCATCAGCCTCTGTCACAGGATGTAATAAAATCTGTATGCCATCAGTAGAGAGGTAGATTATTTTTAGGGCATACTTTTTCCTTCTGAAAAGTGAAAAAAGAAGACTCTTCCTGAGTTTATGAAAAATAACCTTTCAGTGAGGGCTAGAAATTCTGAGTAATGATCAAGATCAGCTCTGCTATTCAAAAATAGGAATTGGTTCATGCCCCTGAATTTTGCTAGACTTTTTTACAAGAGCTTTGAAAATAAAATATTTCTGCTTTCCAGTGGGTCAGCTTTCTTATCAATAGAATCTTGTAACTCCGGCTTTTTGAAGTACCAGAGATCTTCAAAGGAGGAACAGCAGTTGTCACAAGATGAAAGGGGGTATTCTTCTCACCATATGCTGATGATTGTTGTAAAGAGGTTATCAGGAAGTCAAACACTGCACACACACTACAACTCTTCAAAATTCTAGACATTTTGTACTTTCCCCTTCTGTGCCCAGTTCTCAGAGAAAACTACGACAATTTTGGATTGTGTGTCAGTGATGATGTGCTTACCTCAGGGAATTACTCTCGGGGTTGTCCTTTTATCCAGTCTCATCCTGACACCACTGCTGGCTGACTCACTCACTTGTCACATCACTGGGTGCGTCTGCTCTATGTCTTATACCAGATTATGAGTCTGGGATTTCTAGTTGCTTCAAAGAACTCCTACAGAGGAAAACAATTCACAAGTAGCTTAAGCACTCCCTGCAGACTCTGTCCAGGATTGCTCCAATATCTCTACTAAGAAACAGAGTGCTTTGAGGAGCTACCAAAATGAATGGAAACCATGAAAATCCACAGAGTAGACACAGAATAGAAATATATATATATATATATACACACTAGGTTTTGTGCATGTCATGAGTTGACCCTGGCTAGGTGCCAGGTGCCCACTCAGTCGCTCTATCACTCCCTTTCCCACTGGGACAGGGGAGAGAATAATATGGGAAAAGACTACCAGGGAGAGATAAGGCAGTTTATTACAGCAGGAAAATAAAGAAAACAAGCAGAGATCTGCATGCACAAGAGCTGAAGAGGAAAACAATCAGTCTCAGCTTCCCATCAGCAGCGATGTCTGGACACTTTCTGGGAAGCAGGGCTTCAGCACGTGTAGTGGTTGCTCAAGAAGGCAAACATGGATGAGTCCTGAGTGCCTCCCCCTCCTCCTCTCTTTTTTCCCTTATATATCTGAGCTGATGTCACATGGTATGGAATATCCCTTTGGCTGACTGGGGTCAGCTGGCCTGCTCGTGTCCCCTCCCAGGATCTTGCCCACCCCAATCCCCTTTGGTGGGGGAAGGAATGTCAGAGGGACAGCACTGCTTGGCAGTAGCCAAAACACTGGTCTGTTATCAACACCAGCTACCAAGGCAAAGCACAGCACTGTATGGGCTGTGAGCTTTACCCCAGTCAGACCCAACACAGTGCAGAACATTCAGTAAGGGCCAAAATAACTTGGTTTTCAGTAACAGTATATATGTATGTAAACCCCTTCAGACATAAATTTTGCATCTTAAACAATGCCCACTAAGTACACAGCTCCTCCTTTCTCTAAAGCTACTAAAGAAATGATGACATGGTAATGTATGAATTTGCCATTGGAACAACCACAATCACACTCAGAGGTAAGTGGACTGGAAGAAAAAACTCAAGCCAGTTTGCAGCTTTCCATCTCACACTAACTTTTGGTTATACCCCTACTCAGAGGACTTTTCTGAGAAACTGAAGTGATTTGATATCATACAAAACAGCTGCTTTTCTTCCACAGCGCAACCCTGGACTTTCTTTAGATGACAATCTGACAATTTTTCTGCTGTGGCTCTCTACTTCTCAATCAGCTATAATGAGACATACCATTTTTCATGGTTAGACAGCTGGACTGACTAGATTGGTTTTCAGCTAGAATAAAAATGCTACTGCCTCTCTCACACAGATAAAAACTGAATATCATTATGACAGAAAAGTGAATATTATAAACTAGAAAAGTGAGGATCTTTTTAAACTTTGTAGTATAAAACTATCTCATGATCTAAAGTGAGAAAAAAATGGTAGTGCTGAAAACAGCCTTGTCAGGTGCACATAGGGAATGAAGAAGTGTGTGTAGATGTCAGAAGTATTACTTCCACTGTATCTGTGTTCAAAGGTCATAAACAAAAGAAAAGACTGAGTTAACAGCTTATTTTTAAAAATCATAAATCTTTTAAATAATGGCTTATTTAATAATAAAAAAAAAATCGGTGTAACTGTTTTTTGGTTTGCTGATCTGGATTGATGGCAATATTTAATTTGTACTTAAACCCAGATGCTACTGTATGGTTTTTTGAGAGATATTTGGAGAGGGATGTTAACACCAAGGAGATTGTGGAGCCACTTGAACAAAGTGCTTCAGATGAGTCTGAACATTCAAGCACACAAATCTACAAGCAAGGAAAAGAAAATTGATTATTTTTCAGAGATGGGATGAGGGAGAAAAGACACAGGAATGATGATTGTTGCATTGACTGCAAATTAATAATCACCATGATCACAATGTCAGTCACCTAAAATAGTAATGATAAGAGATTTAAACAGCTAAATGTTTGAAGCCTCTGTGCTTCTCATGCAATTTTAATGGAAAACATTCCAGTTCTGCACATTTACAGCATTTTCAAGTAAGTGCAAATGTATAGTTTGCCAGAAAAATCAATATTTATGTGCTTTCAGTCTCCAGATTGACTAAACAGTTCTCCTATTTTTGTAACTAGCAGACATGAGGAAAAGAGGCAATCTACTGAGACTCCTGCTCTCTACACTGAAGTTCCTTGATTTAAAAATCACTTTAATTTTAAAAGAGTAAAATTATGAGGCAATCAGTACTCCCAAATAAAATGATAGGTGAAAATGTATAAGATCAGCTTCCCGCTGACCAGTGTTTTTATTTGCATATGGTCCCAAAAGATAGTGATCAAAATCCTGAAGACTGGGAAAAAATAGAGTTTGGAAATGGTTTTTTCACATCTCCTTCACTAACAGGAATATTAATATAGAATGCCTTACCCAGAGATTTTTAGATTGTAGTAAGATGAGGGGGTGAATGGTAGACAGACTAAAGAGCAGAGATTTGATCCAGAGGGATGTTGCGAGACTGAAAGAAAACTACTGGTCCAAAACATGAATGAACAAGTGTTACCATATTGTTCAGAGGCCAATTCAGTGAACTAGAAAGAATCAAAGAAATACTTCTTCCAAACACATTTGTGGATAGGCGGTAGAAGTACATTGCATTATTTTAATGATTTTTGATGAGTATTTTGAGTGTTAGGTGGAATTTGTTGCTGCTGTAACAGAGAGATGATGCAGACTAAAACCTCAAAGAAGCTTCTAAAGTTTAATTGCCTGACTCTTTCTTAAAATTTCAATATCATCATGCTAAAATACACTACAGTGTTTTTACTGTAGTTGTAGACTTGAGTTTTTGAATGCACAGAAAAACTGAATCTGAGCACATGCAATCAAACTCTTGCATGAATTATACTTGTGCATGTAAATGCAGCATCACCCTTTGCACAGGACCAGCATACTCACACAATGCTGAGGGACTGATTAAATGTTTATAATATGCTTCTTTAGTTCCTCCTTCTACTCAGCTTCCCACAGCCACTCCTCTGTTTCCACTTACAGATGCTGAAGTGCTAAATATTATCTCTGTGCTTGATTAACATGGTTATGGGATTCAAAGAGATCTCATACACTGTGTATTTGAGCAAGAAAGGGCCTGGGCAAACCCCCTCTACTCCCCTTTTTCTCCCACAGTGGACCTGTACAGCCTGCTCATGTCTCTGCCTGTCTTCTTGTATCACTTTTGGGATTGCTCATTGATTTCAGCGAATGTTTTTTTCTGACTTTCAAATTCAACTGCCAGAGGAAAATTCATCTCTCAAAAATACTGTGAGGTGGAGATGACTGTAACCCTGTCTGGAAGGTGGGTGTCAAAGAGTAGCTGCAAACAGAGCATAGAACATGAGGGAGTTATATTAAAGGGGAGGCTTTGCTCAAATCTTTGTTGATGTTTTATTTCTCTTAAGAGCTGGCGCCTATATTAGTATCACTGTTATCAGTTTCTAGTTTTCTGCAACCATGGCTGGTTTCCCATGGTGCTGAAAAGCTTACCAGCCACCACTTTTAAAAGAAATATTGTCTCAGCTTGAGTTTTTAAAATTTAAGAAACAATTCAGGCAACATCTGTTACACAATACTCCTATTATCTATGAAATAGGTAATGGAAATATTAACATGTCTTCAGGCATGAGAGAGCTACGATACCTTGAAAAATTTTAACATTACATGGTTTATTTCTTATTAAATAGGGGCCAGAGAGCTGCATCCATCTTTTACCATAGAAGAAATTAGATGTCCATATATCTTCTCTCATTTAAAAAAAAAAAAAAGTGCTCATATAGCTTGTTTTATGTTTTAGTCAGAGCAGGCTGATGGTACAACACTTCTTCAGTGCTTCAACTAAGTTGCTAAGCTACCTTAAGTCTGCTGCTTTCAGTCATGAATCCTCGTCCCACAAATATGACTGGCACACCCAAAAACAAATGTGCCCCAAGAATGCAGAGTAGAAGCAGAAATTTGGAAGGGAGTGATGGCTGTGGGTGGGGAAAAAGTGTGCTTTTCTTTCTATTTTTATAACCAGTGTTACATTTTTATAAATATATCTAGAGAAAAACCAAAGGTGGAGCATCATCTGGATAGCTTCTGGGTGAGGAAAGTAAATGGAAAGATAAATAGGGATGAGAACGGAGGAAATGTGCAGAGAAAGGGAGAAGCCAGGAGAGGAATAGCCAGACAGACAGACAGACAAATCGGACAGTACTCCCTGGAGGAAGCTTCTCTCTATTCTTGCCAGCCTTGCCTGTTCCAGGTCCACCTAAGTAGGTGAAGGGGAGAGATCCCTGTGCCATGGGCGCTTCCAGCATGGAGAGGTCCATGAAAGAAGGGATGTTGAGTGGCTACCTCCCTGGGATAACTTGAAGATTATGCATTTCTGGGTGCAGGAGTAGAAAAGAGAGGTTATCTGGGGACGTGCTGTTTTCCCACATCAGTCTTTAGATAATTTTTCTCACTGCTCTCTCACTGTAGCTCTGTTCCTTAAGGGTTGAGTGTGCAAGTCCTGTATGTGGCAGGAGCTAGTGAATACTGTATAGTGGCCCAAGGATCAGCAACTAGACAAAAAATCTTTTTGAATTCTGGCTTGCATTGTGTCTTGACAGGAAAGCAAATCTCACTCTTTCAGTAGCAAACTAATTCATTTCAGGCATGCTGCTGGTAAATTTTGTATTCCAAACTGATAAATGTGGGATTTCCTGTGCCACAATTTATTTTGTTTGTCTTGGTTGTTTCAGCTTTATGAAGCAACCTATTTGAAGAAGGGCCCAGAAAAAATTCACTGAGGCTTTTCTTCTGATAGAGGTCTTCATAACCATAGGTCTACAGCAAATCCAAATGTGGAAGTAAAATCACTCTTCACCCTGCTGCTGAGATGTTAAATACGGATAGTTGTGCTTCTACATCCTTGTACCTCTTTATTAGCTGGTTCACTTTAAAACCAGCTAATGCACAGAAGATGAAAACATTTTGAGAGGTTATAGGAAATAGGCTTCTGCATCAGATACAGACCCCTTCAGAGCCTTTCTGGTGGTCAGCTGGAAATGTTCTTTCAAACAATTTCATTGCAAACATTACTCTCACGTGCAGTGACTGACTTTCCCATAGCCTTTAAAATGCATTTGTATTTTAGGCTTTGTTCAGCATACTTGTTTTTCAATCCTCAGTTGCAATGCTTGAAGATGTAACAGCAAAACAACTTTTGTCCCGTCCCTTCATGTTACTTTGGCATTATTTTCTTCCTTATTCTCAAGGGCTTTTCCTGACAGACTGCACACAAGCTGACTTTTCAGATCATGCCTAGTAAGCCCAGGGACATCCCTGTGCTTCTAGGACTCCTGGGCCATATAGACTTCTAGGAGATTTATTGAGGCTTTTGTGTCATTAACATTTGTATGAGCTCTATTTCTCATGGGTTGTAACTTTGTCTCCTGATTGTTTCCTTCATCTGTTCTAAATACTGATTTCCTTTTTCTGCCCAATATCTTAATTCTTGAAGATGACAGGGCTTCTGCAATCAACTCCATCATCTTTCCCTTCTCAATAATAAGATTACCAAGAAGTCTATTACCTGGAAAAAACTACTTTATTTAGGACAGTTTATTAAGCCATTTGTGACTCTGGGTCATGTTGGGTTTGGTCCTTATATTGCCTCCATATCTGAAAAATTATAAGAATCTTACTAGAGAGTACAATGCAATCTTGCAACATATCTTGGAAATGGACAGCTAAGGCATAGAAAAGTAGCAAGGCAAAGGAGACCTGGAAGACAGAACCAAGAGGAAATATATATTCTTCCGCTTCCCTTCCATGTTCTTATTTTGCCACACATACAGGGCAGAACAAGTTTGTGCCACAGAAGGAGCAAGAGCAAACCAGTCTGAAAAATGAAATCTGTCACTTCAGCTGCAAAAATTCTGTAAGATTGCTAGCACAGTTCTGTAAGTTTTCTAATTGAAAATCAGTATTGAAACATTACTCTGAGAAGCTAAAGAAGAGACACAAATCTCTGATAGCTTGTCTGCTTTCCTGTAGCCACTGGTAACTGGTGCTGCATCTGAATCCACTGTACCGTGCGATGTTTCACAGAGGCTCGGAATCAGCAGCCCCTCCACTTTCTGCAGCCCCTGAGCCCCATTGGCTGGAAAGAAAAGCAGAGGCGGAGAGTGCCCTGAATATTTTCTCTTCCACACACGGTAAAACAGGCAGGCAGCATGCACTGCCTGACAGAGAGACTGGTGCTTGCAGTTTGAATAGAGTTCCTGCTCTGCAGCAGTCACTTGGGCATTTCATGATCGCATCTCTTTAATAGGAAGTACCAAAAGAGCCTTGCAGCATCCCAGTGAACTAAACAGGAACTGACCATATGGGAGAACCTGATGGAAATGTAGAGACTGTTGGGACTCTGTGACACAGATCACCCAGGTAAATGTGATGATGATCAGAAACTGTGTCTGTAAGGGTGTAAACCAGTTCTTCTGAGTTTGAAATTTTATTTTTTTACAGTAGTCAAAGTATTCTGAACTGCTGCTGCCTTGGTCCTAGCTTTTTTTTCTTTTTTTTCCTCAAGCTGAAAAGCAAAAGAAGGTTTTCAAAGGAATACAAAAGGAACAGGAGTTTCAAAAGAAGGAAGCTGAAAGGGATCTCCGTAAGATGAATTTCACCCAGCACCGTGGGACACTCCAGCCTCTCCATTTCTGGAACCACAGCCACAGACTGCACGGAGGAGCCAGCGAGCCCAGTGCGAAGGGCCACTCCTCAGGAGGCTGCTACGAGCAACTCTTTGTATCCCCTGAGGTGTTTGTGACTCTGGGCATCATCAGCTTGCTGGAGAATGTCTTGGTCATTGTGGCCATAGCCAAGAACAAGAACCTCCACTCACCCATGTACTTCTTCATCTGCAGCTTGGCAGTGGCTGACATGCTAGTGAGTGTCTCTAATGGATCAGAAACCATTGTCATCACGCTGCTAAACAACACAGACACAGATGCACAGAGCTTTACCATAAACATTGACAATGTCATCGACTCAGTCATTTGCAGTTCCTTGCTTGCATCAATTTGCAGTCTTCTCTCAATAGCAGTGGACAGGTACTTTACTATCTTTTACGCCCTCCAGTACCATAATATCATGACAGTGAGGCGTGTAGGGGTTATCATCACGTGCATCTGGGCTGCTTGCACAGTGTCAGGCATTTTGTTCATCATTTACTCTGACAGCAGTGTTGTCATCATCTGCCTAATCAGCATGTTCTTCACAATGCTCATTCTCATGGCATCCCTCTATGTCCACATGTTTTTGATGGCTCGTATGCACATCAAAAAGATTGCTGTTCTTCCGGGGACTGGCCCTGTTCGCCAAGGGGCCAACATGAAAGGGGCCATCACTCTCACCATCCTGATTGGAGTTTTTGTTGTATGCTGGGCTCCATTTTTCCTACACCTGATTTTCTACATTTCCTGCCCCTACAACCCTTACTGTGTGTGCTTCATGTCCCAC
This sequence comes from Drymodes brunneopygia, assembly GCA_013400955.1. Taxonomy (NCBI): domain Eukaryota; kingdom Metazoa; phylum Chordata; class Aves; order Passeriformes; family Petroicidae; genus Drymodes; species Drymodes brunneopygia. The sequence goes on from VZTZ01043074.1 coordinate 369,314, forward strand.
TTTAACTTCTACCTCATCCTCATCATGTGCAATTCCATCATCGATCCACTTATCTATGCATTCCGGAGTCAGGAGCTCAGGAAAACATTCAAGGAGATTATATGCTGCTGTAGCCTGAGAGGGCTTTGTGATTTCCCTGGCAAATATTAAACTGAATGGATGGATATGTTACTGTGTGCACAACAGGCAGCACAGATTTCCAAGCCTTTGGATCCTCTTTCTCAGCAGAATTTGGTTTAAATCTTTAAGAGTGAGCACCTCTTTCTGTCTCCCCTCCCTCTCATTCTTGTGTCCCATTCACATGGAATTCATATTTCTGTATAATGTTTATGATGTCTATAGTTTGTAATTTATTTGGCTGGAAAGAGAAGTAGCACTTCATACCAGTTTGTAAGTAAGCAAATAAATGTAATGATGAATGTGAAATAGTAACAAACATGAGCAGCTATATATTTCAACTGCTAACAAAATAAATATCTTGCCTGATTTACAGTACATATTGGCTGATATTGTTTCTTTTTCTGTTGAAGTAATTATAGCTATCCACTACATCATATTCAGCTAAGAATAGAGCATATGCTTCTGCATTACTGGATTAAAGATTCTCTGGAATTAGAAAGCAGATTTTTCAGAAGGGCTAGTGAAACCAATAAGTTGTATTTATTCATTTTGAACTCTTTTTGTTTTGCTTCACAGCAGGAATTTTGTTTTTTGCTACAGTTATTGCCCAAAAGAAGATTTTTTCAAACACTTGCTACACAGCCAGTTGAATGCTTGGGCTTTGGGCTAGGTTTGTTTTCAAGATAATGATTGCTGTATGTCTGAGAGTACCTTTCTACAAAATTTAAATTGCTCCCTGGAGCATCAGGTAATCCTGGATATATCTGCTAGACTGGCATCCAGGTAGACTAGCTTCCTCTATTCAGCCATTAAAAAGGTACAATATTAACTTTGACAGTGCCTACAGCAGTGTAAAAACTCACTTAGAGATTTACCTGGTGAAGATAAAGAGGGAAGTTCAGTTGGAACATTCAGTCCTTGTTCTGAGGTGCTGTGGGGAGTAAGGACTCTGTGCTCCAGATGAAAATACATCATTGTTGAAAACAAGCTGCCCTCTGTTCTGAAGTGTGGTGTTAGCACTGCCAGGATCTTTACACAGGAGTCAAAGCAGGTGTTAATTTGGTCTGAGCTCCTGAGCCCATACATGCTCATATGTGGAGCACATGGGCTTTGGAGGGGCAATGCTATATCACATGGAATGAGTGCCTGCTGATGGGTCTGGTAACCCATGCTCTGCATCTGGCAGCTGCTTGAATTCAATTCACCTTTGCAGGCATCTACCTGATGTGTTCTCAGTTTCACACTAAAATTCCACTCTCTTAGCAGGTTGCTTTAAGGACCTTGGGTCCCTGGTATTAGCACTTCTGGAGGCGATTAAAGTATAAATGTGACTACACAGAATTCCATGAAAATGTCCCATAACATCTTGATGGTGTCAGCTTCTAGGTAAAAAGAAATTTATTTAGTTCCAGAAAGTACAAAACATAGTGAAACTTCTAGAAGGTTCTAGAAGGAAAGTTCTGATTTAAAAACTCAAAATTAAAAGTAAAATACAACTCAGGTTTTAATCCTGAGTGCTTGATTTTACCAAGATGAACAGTGAAAGAATGAAAAACAGAATGATCAGTCCTACTTATTTTCTTGGAAACAGATTGTTCTCTCTAGCTGCTCATTTCTTCATTAAAGAAAAATATAAAATGAAAAGCTATTCAAAGAGACCAATGTTTTCTATCTCAGATTCTCCAGATAGAAGCTGATATTTCAGTAGTGGGTAACTTTTCAGGATATCATAAAACTATGACATTTGGTCCTCTGTTAAAGACCATGAAGGACTTAGGGTGAGTACTAGTGTTTTTAACTTCAACTATTTACAGGTAGAGTAAGAAAATAATTTGACTTTGTGCATCAAAACCCCTTGGTAGACCAGCAGCACCAAAATCAGGTCTCCTACAGCCTACCCTTGTGCTTGGGCCAATACATGGACCATGCTGCTTATAACACACCACTACTGCCTTTTCTTACCTTTAGCAAATGATGTTTCCACATCAGAACAGTTGCAGTGTGAAGGATGTTGAAATATATTTACTACATTAAGCCTACTTTTTTCTTCTGGAAGAAACTATAAATATTTCAATAATACCTGGTTCCACTGGGTAGGGAATAAAAAATGCTAAAGAAGGAGAATTAAACCACAAGCAGAGAAAGCAATGAATATATTTAAATTAATATTCCATCCAAAAATCCAGTGGGCTTTACTAAAGGCCTTTCCTTCTCCCCTAAGACATGATACAAAAATGCTCAAGTAGTAATGAAAGAAAATACTAATGCCAGTTTAAACAAGGCATAAATCCTCTTGATCTTTGCTTTGCCTCACTTTCTATACCTGTTTTAGGACTGTAAATTATGACACTGGAGGCTCCAGCTTTTCCTTTTGTAGTTCATGGGTGCAGAGAAGGCCCTGATGAAAGTGATCAAAGAGCAAGATACGACCTTAGGTGCTCTGAACATTACCTTGAAAGTCTTTATTTCTCCCCTTAAGATATACAAGGAGCAGATACCTCTGAATTCTGAAGAGGTTGTATCTCTTTTATGTGTATCTCTTTTATGCTTATTTGGAATACAACTAGTCAAGACAGTTGTCATCCCATTAGGTTCTAAATTTCATTTATAGATATAATTTTTAAAACTAGCTTATTCTAGAGTTTTAGCAGCCCTGAGTCTGCTTGGCAGCACTTCTGTTTTTATTTCATAAAGGCATATGTATATACATATTTTTAAAAGGGAATTTCTAATTAAAGAGGACTTTTTCATTTCATGGTATCATTTTGGAGAGTGCCATTCACTGAAATTGCAGGAACACCTGCTACATAGATAATTTTCCTATTCCAAAATAGTCTGTTTCTTCTGAGTAGCTGAATCAATTTGCCAGAACCATAGAAATTATTGTTGTGAAAGATAAATAAATTAATCTAGCTTGTTGGAGAGTGGGAGGAGTGGAGGATTATTTTCCACAGTCAATTTTCTGGAGCTTTGTTCTTCTATTTGAAAATCCTCCAAGAAAATGTGATTTCTTTCTTTAAATGACTGGGACTGTAATTGCTTTACCACTTAGCATTTTGGTCATGTTAGGTAACTGTAGTGGGCTGACCCTGGCTGGATGCCAGGCACCCCACCAAAGCTGCTCTCTCACTCTCCTCTGCAGCTGGACAGGGGAGATAAAATATAATGAAGGGTTCACGGGTTGAGATAAGGACCAGGAGAGATCACTCATGAATGATTTGTTCATGAGCAAAACAGTCTGGAATTAGAGATGTTAATTGAATTTATTACTAACAACATCAGAGCAGGATAATGAGAAGTAAAATAAGACCTTTAAAACACCTTCCCTCCACCTCTCCCTTCTTTACTCCCTCTCCCTCCCAGCTCTACCTCCTCCCCACAGTGGCACAGGAAGACAGGGAATGGGGGTTTTGGTCAGTTCATCACACTTGTTCCTGACACTGTTCAAAGAGCAGAGTCCTTCCCCTGCTCCAGTGTGGGGTCCCTCCCATGGGAGACAGTTCTCCATGAACTGCAATGTGAGTCCATCCCACAGGCAACAGCTCTTCACAAAGGAGGGTGCAGTCCTTCAGGGCACAGCCTGCTCCAGCATGGATTCCCCACAGGGTCACAAGTCCTTCCAGGAAACCTGCTCCAATGTGGGCTCCTCTCTCCACAGGTGTGCAGGTCCCAGCAGGAGCCTGCTCCAGCACGGGCTTCCCACAGATTCAGAGCCCTCTTTTGGGCATCCACCTTCACTGGCATGGTTCTCCTCCATGGGCTGCAGGTGGATCTCTGCACTCCCAGGGACCTCCAGGGGCTGCAGGGGCACAGCTGCCTCACCATGGGCTGCACCACGGGCTGCAGGAGAATATCAGATCCAGGGTCTGGAGCCCCTCCTGCTCCTCCTTCTCCACTGACCTTGGTGTGTGCAGAGTTGTTCATTGCACATATTCTCACTCCTGTCTTCTCTGGCCACAGTTAGATCTGCACAGTAACTTCTTTTCTTCTTCTTAAATATGTTATCACAGAGGAGTTGCTATTGTTTCTAACTATCTCAGCCTTGGTCAGCAGCAGGTCTGTCCTGGAGTCGGCTGGAATTAGCTCTGCCAGACCTGGAGGAAGCTTCTGGCAGCTTCTACAGAGGCAGTTGATGCAAACCCAATACAGTAGCAATGGCATGCTCCTCTGCAGCAAGGAAATGGTTTTGTTGCCACTTTACAGGTGTAAGGATTTACATTTTCACTTCTGCTTAAAAAGAGAAAATCTAATGGATTAATGCATCCTCCTAGAATGAAGTCCTTTCCTGAGCTGAAAATTGATGGCAGTGTTCTCCACATTTTCCCAATAAGTGACTTTAATGTACCACACAAAACTTTTGAAGGAAATGGCTTCTCCAAAAGGGACATTTCTTTAGCTTTGAAGTAGTTTTAGAACAAAGCAAAAGCACTTGTGCTGGGCACAACGTGGCAGGGGACAACACTGTCAGCAGCATGTCAGGTGGAGTCCCATCACTCTGTACATTTTAGTTAAGATTCAAAGAAAACTCCTCACTTAAAACTGTGTGCCTCTTTCACGTCTGTAGTGTTTCTTTTGTGTTTTGATTTTTTTTTTCCCCGAGATGAACTAATTGGCACAAAATGCTCTCTTCTTGGGCTCTTTCCTGCTGAAAAGCTCTCACTGTAGAGTTTCAAAATCTCTTAATAGCTTCTGAATTAATGTCTTTGAACATCGTACTGTTGAACCCTATCATATTTCTATTATCTCAATAATCAAAACTATCCACTTTCCCAAACTGATGCTCAGACAATCATTTATGTGGAAATGGCAGCCAGATTTTTACCACCGAGTTCTGTCCCTGGCACATCCCTCTGGACACAGCCCTGCAGGATCCACAGATGAGGCTGCAGCCCCCTTGTAAGCAGGGGGCCCATTGTAAATCTTGCTTATGTTGTGCCACACACTGATGAAAATCATTCACACAATCTTCCAGATGGCCAAAAGAAAACCGAAAATCATGTAGGTGTGCAATTTGCTGTACTTTTATATTTTTGAAACAAGCATGCAATAGCTTATTACAGCTTTATTCTTTGTAAAAGGCAGCAGGTGAGTAAACAAACAAAAGTCCAAATACATTTGGAGCCACTATCAGCAGAGCATAAACAAAACACTTAATTCCTGCAATAATCTGCAGCAACCATTTTGAAGTGCAGAGGAATTAAAACATATTATGAACATAATATTTGCTATAAAAATATCTTCTCTTGCCATAACATCTCTGTGCAGTTCTGAGATTTCTTCTCATGCAAGCTCAGGTCATGCAGAGTTCAACATACACCTCTCAAGTACATCATAAAAAACACTCAGTGATGTTTCTAAGGCTGTATTCAGTACAGCCTGAAAGCTGACTTATGGAAAAAAAAGGTCAAACTTTGTTTTCTGTTGGAAAGGGGGAACAAAAGAAGATGTCTGAATTAAAGAAAAAACAACTAAATTGCTACCATTGAGGTAATCACTTTTCACACTCTCCCAATTTAGCCTTTTCCAAGTGAGTCTGAAAGCTTTCTGGAAAACAGGAACTATGCAGATATCTCTCCAGAGATTTAACTGCCTGTGCACTAACCTGCCAAGTTCTGATTGACTCGAGGGTTTTTACATTAAGGCATTGAAAGTCATCTTACAGTGTACACCATACATTATATTGATGCTTCAAATTATCTGAATTCACAAACAACCACAGTAAGACTGGAAAAAAATCCTGGCTGTGCATGAAGACGAATGCAAATAATGCAGGTTGGATAAAAACAAATCTTTACTTATTAGCCTGAAGTTTTTGCTGGGGAGATGAGGTGGATGTAATTGCTTTCCTATTATTATTATCTTCAGCTTCACCCAAGGAAATACAGTGCTCAAAATAATACAGACAAACCTAATTACCCCTCTAAGACAAGGATTGTGGTTCTCTGTAATAATTGTCTCCAGGTCGAATAGGATATTATTCTATGCATTATTCAAAGTATCACTGGTAGAAATTCTCCTTATTTGTGTACGGTGAACCAGTGTGCGCCAGTACCACTCAGTTTGGGATTATCCATCACCAAATAGCTGCCCAAGGCAAAGGACTGAGATAGTGAATCTTCTGAGGGGTCAGCTGAAGCAAGAGATGACCCGTTTTCATTGTTTCAAACAACTTTCAGACTTGAAAATCTGCCGGCATATCAGGAATACAATACTCAGTATCTGGGCATTTCAAGGGAGATTGTAAATTCTGTCCTGGCCCTGGCATGGAGAATCCATATCTGTGAAGCATTCCTTCAGGAAATCCCATGTTTCTCACTGCCTTAGAGAATCAGGTGACCCTGGCTGTTCTCTTCCCTGAAAGCAATGGATAGCACTTGTCTGGCTCAGGAGAATGGGGTATTGGTAAAAATTCAGAAGTAAAACCTGACCAAACTAGCTTGATTTTAGTTCAAGTTATTTTCTAAAGATGGTTTCATGCTCTTACAGGCCTTTGAAGAGGCTGTGTTTCACACATATCTTTGAACCAACTTCAGAACTACTGTCCCAGTAAGAGTTTTTTCAGTAACAAGACCTGTTCTGAAATGAAAGGAGTATGGAACTTTACACACCCTGTGCATGCCATAAAATACATGTATTTTTAGCCAGAGATTACCTAAGTTTTAAGAAGGCTTTACTTACTTCTGAATACCTGCCATAGATAACTAAATATCTGATTTTGGATGCCACAAAGTTAGGATTCTTTGTGTATCCAATTATACTGACTGCTCAAACATCCTTTGAGTATTCAAATAATGTGGTCACTTTATGAAACCTCAGTCACTTCTACCATGTACAGTGCCTTAGTTATCAAACACAGAATTATGAACAGGGCACCATCTGATCCATTCCCAACTTTGAAGATTCTTTTGATCTCAACTATTTTAGCTCTGAAAGAAATGTTGTAATGGTCTGCCTAGAACTGAAATGTTCATGATGCTTTACGCCATATAATTTGGCTATATGTAGGTACTGAACAATACTACCATGGACACTAATGGGATGGAGAGTTCATTTCTCCCTTCAAATAATTGTAATTTTTTGATTTGTCTGTGGGAGTAAAATCAATGGAGTGACTAAGGTGCTGTCTTGTTAAGTGAAATTTAGATAGAAAGAGGCTTTTTGAGGCAGAGTGTAGGATGCTGTTTTACTTTTAATGAGCCAAATGAGGTTTTCTCATGAAAAAGCTAATGGAATCCTGGGCTGCATCAAAAGCAGCATGGCCAGCAGGTGATTCTACTCCTCTACTCCTCTCTGGTGAGATCCCACCTGCAGTGCTGCATCCAGCTCTGAGATCCCCAGCAGAGGAAGGACCTGTTGGAGAAAGTCCAGAGGAGGCCATCAAGATAATTAGAAGGATGGAGCTCCTCTCCGGTGAGGAAAAGCTGAGAGAATGGGTTTGTTCAGCCTGGAAAGAGAAGCTTTGGGGTTACCTAATTCTGACCTTCTGGTACCTGAAGGGAGCCTACAAAAAAGGTGGAGAGGGCTTTTTACAAGGTCATGTAGTGACAAGGCAAGGGGTGATGGCTTAAAACTGAAAGAGAGCAGGTTTAGGCTAGACATTATAAGGAAATGCTTTATGATGAGAGTGGTGAGACACTGGAAGAGGTTGCCCCAAGAAGCTGTGGTTGCCTCATCCCTGGCAGTGTTCAAGGCCAAACTGGGTGGAGCTCTGAGCAACCTGGTCTAGTGGAAGGTCCCACTCCATGGCAGAGGGGTTGGAACAAGACAGTCTTGAAGGTCCCTTCCAACCCAAATCATGTTTTTATGGCTCTATGACCTATCTCTTTTCTAACTGGGATAACATACACACGTCCTCTCTCAAGTTGACTTCCAGTCCAAATGAGCTGTCACTTCAAATAAATAGTTAATAACTATGGAAGTAGCTTTTTAGATGCTAGAGATATTAAAGCAGTAAGTGACACTATTTTATCTGTATTATCACTGGGCATTTTAGTTTGCAATCACAGAGATACTTTGGAAAGAGCTATCACTTCAAATTTCTATATTTTAACACTGCCAGCATAGCCACCTGTCATGGAAATAATGACAATTGTTTTTGATGTTTCATCAATCACGGAGCTTGATCTCAAACATGGAAGGTTTACCTGCCATCCTCATTTCTCTTTTGCTTCAATCTTGTGATTGCTATTCAAATGTTGGGACACTCAAGAGATAAAGGTGTAGGTGCTTAATGGAAAAATTTAATTTATTCTTAAAAATATAATTTTTAACTGCCATTTAGAAGGATGTTCTGAGATCAGGGAATTCCAAAGAGAGGTGCTTAGGGAGGTGAGCAATTCCTTGTGTATCTGAATAAACAAAGAAAAGCAGAGTTTTGAATTTGGGTCCTGAGGTACAACCTTCCCCTCCACACATGATATTGTGGATACAGCAGGTTAGCCAGCCACTGCCTTATGAGACACTGTGAAAATGTGTCTTCATAAGGCCTCATTTTTCCTGCAGGATATAGAAAGAAGAGGTAAAATACATTCATAGCCTTTCTTACCTTTCCATGTTGCTTTAAGAAATAACGAAAAAATTTTCTTCTGGAAAAATGTAATTTACTATGAAATCATTAAGTCCTTATTTAAGTCAGAGGAGCTCTGAGTTCCTCTTGGTCTGTATTTCTTGCCTTCTGAGATTTAGTTTCTCAACCTGAATATTGTAGTCATCATACATTCTTATCTTCATTCCCCTAAATAATATCAATGAAACTTCCTGATTTGCTGTATCTGCTGCCTAATGAAGGAATTCAAAAGCAGCCAGAAGTTATGATATCTCTTTGGCATCCCTCTTTTCCATTGCAGTACCTTCACTGACGACCAGGAAATCTCAGCTGTAAACATTAATTTCCTAATGATGACAACTGGGGCAAGAAAAGACATTTGTATATGTTCTTTCATTCATTTTCTGGTTTAAAGGCATCAAGCATCTTCTTGTGATACAGTTGCTGTAGCCTCTATTTTAAAAAAGGAGCAGCCTCAAAAAGATTGGATGTGAATTAGGTAAATAATGAACTAAACCCAACACATCACAACAATATTGCTTCTATAAGTCTGACAGCTATTTAGACTCAAAGTGAATTGCTAACTGTACAGTAAGCTGTGACTTGGTAGCTCCAACTTCAGCTTATAACACCTTGTAGAGGTCATTTTCTGATTTAATTTCATGAAGAAACATGAAGAGGAGATACAAAGAGGTAAAACTTAGCATATCTTTGAAAACACAAGCACTCCTTTTTTCTTATTAGATGCTGGGACTGCAGAATGAAGATTCTGTGGGTTTGCCTTTTTTTTTTTTTTAATAATCTTTTCCCTTTTATTAGCTCAGATTCTTAAAAGGCTTTAAATATCCTGGAGTCTTCTGATTAGAAGGGCAAAACAGAAGATCTCAGAGAGAAACAATTTTGTAGGCTAGGTAACTCTACTTTGAGACTCTTGAAATACTGAGTTGAAAATCTTTGTACCTGATTAATCTTACCTTATAATTAATTAATCTACATTTCACTCTCACTTTTTAAGAATGGATGTTCTGGAGCACTAATGTGAGTAACAACAGTCCAGAGGTTAGAGGTAATTTAGAAATGCCAAATGTTTTAATGCTAGATGTTAACTGCAGCATAATGTGCACTCTTTGACCTCACACCTATAAAGCTTCTGAACTTACAGATCCCTCCATCTAACTCTCTAACCATAACACCTAATAAGAGAAAAACCAAACCAGACCAAACAAAAAAAACAAACAAACCCAATCCTATCTGTAACATGCGTGCATTGAGATGGTAAATTTTCGGCATGCAGTTGAAATGTTTTAATTCCTGAGAGAAATTAAAAAGAAAACATTGCTATATTCTGTGCTAAGTGAAGAATACCACTCCAGTTGTATTAAACAGCTGCATTTCTAAAAGAATTCATTACAATGCAGCATATCTTTTGGCTGACATGCTTAGTTTGTTGGGTGACACCTCCAGATTCTTTCATCCTTCAACTTGTGTTGCCCCTTCAAAGCTCTATATCTATCTGAAAAGGAAAGGAACGTTCCTCTTCAGTAGGTGACACTGCAAAGACTGTGTTCTCTTGCTGTCTATCCTGACTCACAATAAAATTTCTAAAGCATAACCCTTGATGATTGAGGCAGCCAGAGACTGTTTTGCATGCCACAGACACAGTATTAGTTTAATGAGTTTGCAGTTCAGGGCAATGGTCAATTCCTTTTTCAATTACATCTCTGCAATTCAAATGAAATAATGAGAACCAGAAACATTTTTTAACAAAGAAACTGATTTTTAAAATCAGTTTGAGAAAGAAAATGTGTGAAGTCATTTTCTTTTTTCCCAGCCTTTGCATAACTTGAGGAATAGTCTGGCTTTATAGCAAACCTGCAAGAGACTGGGCAGTCCCTCTCAAAAATGTTCTTTTGGCAGCCTTAGCTGGATTCCCTAAATGACTGAAAGGAATTGCAGTTTCAGGATCCAGATGAAGAATGATTTTCACTGCTTCGTGTCCTATGAAGTATAATACACAGAGCATTTCTCTGTGAAACTGGGGAGGTTTATCAGCTCCTGAAGGACTTTTCAGTCATGCTTCCAGGATATTACTGTGCCCCAGAGGTCACATAATGCTTTGACATTACCAGTCCAAAGAGCATAAGATGAGCTTCTGAGCTTCCATTTACTAGAGGAAATACAGAAAATTTAGTTCCAAGGTGAATTTTGAGATTAAATGGCCTGAAATTAGTAAGGATTTCAACTTCTGAAAGGGCTGATACCTAAATAAGTTGATAGTGTGAGGAACATGATAGTAATCTCTTGTGCTAGAAACAGATACTCAATTTAGAGAAATTTACCTAGAGTTTCTTGTTACAAAAGTACTGATATTTAACAGGTGCTAACTTTGATAGGCACAGACAATAGAACATTAGAAATAAGCAGAAAAGCATCCACTTTTCTATCTACAGATAGTTTAATGATTGCCTCTAATGAGAACCTGCCTTCTAATTACACTAAAAAATGTACTTTGCTGAAATCTGCTCTCAAAATTAATTTTAAAAGAAATATTGCAATGCAACTTGATTCAGGAAACATTACCTATTTTTTAACGGCGTCCTTTGCAGTACTTTTACTGGTTAATTCACTTGGCTGTCATTAGCATCCATGTTTTCTTTGCTATCTGCATATCTGCAGCATTTCAGGGTAGAGACCTTACGTACATTTTAGTTACGCTCCCAACATACTCCCAGGTGCTAACTACAAGAATCTTAGACGAGCCAGAAGTGCAAAAGTAAGAAATACATTTCAACTCTCAAGCAGTTCCTTTATTCATTAGATTTTTGGCCATAACATCAGTGCAATTTAGAGCTCTTCCTGCAACACCCCTACAGGATTGTGTTGTTGACTAGAACAAGCCTGCAGTAGGTTATTTTAAGTATATTGGATGAATCTCAGATTGTCCCAAAAGCATTGTCAATTTAAATCTGTGTTCATCTGTTTTGGGATATTGAAGTCTTCAATAATTTTCAAACATATCCGAGTTTGTTTTTGTTTAATACTTTCCATCCCTGCTCAACCCTAAGGGAGTGAGCGTTCTGCAAAACTTTCCTAGTGATACATAAGATTCGTTAAATGATCCCACAAAATTATGATGAACACTTTCAAATGATTTGGCACCCTTTGTGTCCTATTTTCTTGTCCTTAAAACAAAATAAAAAATAGATTAACTTCTCTCTATGTCTATTGAGAGTTTTTTTTAATTTAATTTCATTTAGAAAGGAAATATTTGTTACATTAGCTCCTAGATTCTGCAACCATATTGGATCCCACTGTACTACGTGTTTTACTAAAGTATGATAGACAAAAGCCACGTCAAAGACTATTCCTAGAGTAAGTAATATCCAGATAATTTGGTGAAAGGGATATATAAAGTAGTTGTTATTAATACTGAGAGAGTGGAAGCTGAATTTCTTTGATATGTCCTATGCTATTGCAATAATTTCCCAGGAAATAAAAATAATTTCCCTAAAGGATAACTCCCTTTCATGCCTCCCTCTCTGTCTTTCAGAAATCTCTGCAGCTTTTGGGGTGGTGGTGATTAAAGCATTGGCAGGGAAACCCCAAGAAGATTTCTTTTTTTAACAGTAAGAACCAGAATGCTTCATCTTTTCATCCCAAAGCATCATGGAAACTGATGACTATTGCTTTATCTGCTTGTCTTTAGTTTTTGAGGAACATTCATGTGGAGGAGCAGTGGAAGGAGGAATAACAATATGTATTTAGAGATTATAAACCTCCTTGCGAAAGTCTTTGGTCCAGTTCTGGTCTCTGTTGTGGTTAGGAAACCTGAGCTGATTTTGGTGAAGTATGGATTTCACCTCTGACATTTAAATGTCATTGTTTTTCACAGTTACTGGGAATACAGAAAGTGCATTATAAAATGAGAATAACCTTTGCATCAAGGTTTTCATCCCAATTGAAATATTCTCTGATGACATCTCATCATTTTTTCTATTCTTGTTAATGTCAGACTGACCACTTGAAAGACCTGAAAGGTCCAGGTGCTATTTGCACAAGTCTCTACATGATCATAAAAATCAGATTCTAAACACTCCTCAGAAACCTCTGCTTTAACTTTCCTTTATCTCTATTTCTTCACATGATTGATTCTTCCCCAATAAGTTGGACTGTATATTGACTGCATACTATTCTTTCCTCAACAATTCTTCCTCTAAATTTTTTCCCATATTTCTGTTCATCCCACCAGAGGTTTCCTTCCCTGGGAGGAGCTGAGATGGAAGGCGTGGTTGGGCGGGCAGAAGAGCAGCCTTGCAGCTTGGGAATGCATGTTACAGCTCGGGTGTGATGGAGGGAGGGGTGGGGTTTTGGCTGGGGAGAAGGGGTCTCACTCACTTTTCTTAAAGCTGCAGAGGGAATGGTGCAAACTGCCTTGCAGCTCAGGAAGGTACAGAAAAGTGGTGGTGAGAGCACCTGGGGAAAAAGAGGAGGTACTTTGTTGCCAATTCTTTCACTTTCTTTAATGCATCTTGTGCAGCAGAGCTCAGCATTCTCTATGCCAAGAGGTCATTTTTGTGACAAATCACACTTTGAAATTGTGAGGAATGCTTTAGAGACTGAAAGATTTTTCCAGGAGTTTCCCATAAAGAAAGGTGCAGATAGCATCACTTCAAAGCTCTGGCTAGCTCTTCAGACAATGCTGCCCACCACAGTCTGCTTTCAACTACATAAACCCAAGTGCAGGGAAAAAAATTTCACTCTTAGCTTTTTTATGGATTCTTCGAGTTTAGTTGTAAAAGAAATGTTTTTCTCTGTCAAATTCTGTAAGTACATTAATGTTATGCTTTCACTGCTTTTTATCCTCTGAGGTTTATCTGAAGCTTCTAGCGAAAGGATTTTCAGTGTTTGCCAGAAAAAATGAAAAAGGGCACATTTCCCAAAGGAGCTTCCTGTGAGATTAGAAGACAAAACATTAAACTTTGATTCAAAATTCAAAGCTCAATCTTTAAACAGCACCAAAAAATACAAATTATCACTAATGCAGCTTCTCTTTGGTCAGCTGGAATGTCCTTTCACATAATTTCAATAATATTCCTATTTTAAACAGGTGAATTGTTACATTTTGAGTGCATTTTTTATTAAGAGAATCCTTTGTTACATAACTTTGCTATATAATTTAGAACCACTTCTAAAAAAAGCCTACATTTCTTATGAATGGGTTAAAATCCTGCTCGATTTGAATATGCTGACTTTATTAGGTTTAATTTATATCAGTATCTCTGTAATGGAAAAAAAAAGAGTTGCTTTTTTTTTTTCATTTGTAATATTTCTTACATAACAGAAAATCAATACTTAAGGAAAATAAATGCAATTCATCACATCTCCTGTATTAGCTTTATTTATTACTATGACAACATGTAAATGAAAGAATCATTTAGAAGTTTTTTAGACTGAGCAAAATCTTCACAGTGGAAATGCAACAGTCATTTGAGGCACTTTTCATTGTGCTTTTAATGCATAAGTACCAAAACCATGAATTCATTGGAAACAGGTAATTTTGGAGTATGTACAAGAATTAATAACATGTGTGAGGTGTCAGTGAAATGTACTGCAAGAGAAAGCCTTCTGTGCTTTTTCTTATGTTGCCATTGAATGAACTCTTCTGGCTTTGCTAGCTAATTAATGATGATTGTAATTGTGGCTTCTTAGGCTTGGCCATGGCAGAGGTGGAAACATCTGCCTGGGCAGAGGTGTGTAGCAAAATGTACTCCCAGATCCCTGGTTTTCAAAAGAGAGGTCTGCAGTGCCACTAAACTGCAGGTAAGTGTGAACCAGAATGATCCTTTTTGGCAGCAATACTAGAGAAAAATAAGCAACTTATGTCCTAGAGAGTTGTCTCTTACTGGCAAATTTTTGCTTATTGCAAACTGAGTAGTCTGAGACCTTTAAACCAAAGTGACAATGAGGATTCAAAATCTCTGAATTGTACCCTGAAAGTGGATATAACTCTAGGTAAGTGAAATACAGCCTCAAGTACTATTTCATTCTAATGACAACAATAACTCTTTTGTGTCACTCAGGTAGGAAAGCTCAGGTGTGTTAGCAGAGCTCAGGACTAGGTACCAAAGTCTGTCCACATGCAATTGCAGTTTTTGAGACCTGTTTGTTTGAGTGCTAATTAATTTTTTTAGTTTGCTACAGGTTCACTAATAGACTTCAGACGTTTGGTATTTGTTTTATATTTGAAACAAAATTTACAAATAGAAGAACTGGATATTGTTCATATTACTAGCACAAGGGAAGAATCAAGATGGAATAGTGACATTTGAAGTGCTTTTGGAGTATTTTAAGTTGAAGAAGATTTAGTCTTCCTAATCCAAATTCAGAATTTCATTGAAGCACTTTTAGTGGGTTTTTTCCTCTCTTTTTGCTTTTTGCCTGACAGTCTCATCAGATCCTTTTACCCAGAGCTCATCTGACTTATTATTATCTTGGTCCTCCTCTCTGATCAAAGTTTCTCTGTCTATGACTTCCAAAAGTCTTTGTAAGTTACCTTTCAAGTGAGTCTCGCTGCTGGTTCTCAAATCTGCAGACTGCCTGGACAGCTGCTTTAAGTTTCATGCATGCTCTCTGAAGCTTCCCTTCATATGAAAAAGTTATTCTTCCTACTCTAAGGAGACTTATTATTTCATTTATTTCTGAAAAAAGAACAGCATGTAGCAAAGGGACTGACAATTGAAGACTGGGATGTTGAGCAGAAGTCTGGTTGGAGGGGCTGGGAGAGAAAGAGATGTTTGAAGAAAAAAACTCTGAATCATCTCCTAAATATGTCAGAAAAACATTTTAAAGATTAAAAAACAATGGGAAATTTATTAATATTGTGGTGGTTTGACCCTGACTGGACACCAGGTGCCCACCAGAGCCACTCTATCACTCCCCTCCTCAGCGGGACAGGGCAGAGAAAATACAAAGGAAACCTCCTGAGCTAAGTAAAGAGATCACCCACCATCATGGGCAAAGCAGACTCGACTCAGGGAAATGAGTTTATTTCATTACCAATCAAATACCAAATCTTAAAAACATCTTCTCCACACCTCTGCTCTCTTCCCAGGCTTAACTTTACTCACAATTTTCCTACATGCTCCCCCACAGTGGTGCAGGGGATGAGAGAATGAGGTTAGTGGTCAGTTCCTCACTCACTGTCTCTACTGCTCCTTCCTCCTCAGAGGTAGGACTCCTCACACCATTCCTCTGCTCCAAGGTGTGGTCCTCCAGTGGCTGCATTGGATATCTGATCCACCATGGACCCCCATGGGCTGCAGGGGCAGAGCTGCCTCAAATTTCTAGGTAAAAAACTGAGATCAAGGCAAAATTTTTTATAAACTTTCACAATCTTAATCATCTCTCTTAAAAGTTTCTAACAATATTTTACATTAAAAGAAGCAAATTGATCTACTGATTTTTGAGGTGTCTGTTTGATTATTTGTAATAATCTTTTAACATGAACAGGTAAACCAGAGAGCAGCTGCACAGTGTGCAAAGCTGATGACTATTTATGGAGATTCAGTTGTCTCAATTCTAGCCTTTTAAAAGTTAGGTCTTTAGACTAAACTGTAGACTAAATTGCTCATCTGCTATTCCCTCTTCAAGCACAGAGGAAAAAAGTGACTCCAGAGTCACAAATTGGTCCCATTTTCAGATAAATCATTACAGATCTAGAAATGCCAATCTGACTTCATTACCTTGTCTCAGGCTCCCTCTATAGTCAATTCCCCTGAAAGTTCCTGACAGGTGCCATTGGAATGTGCTGCAATGCTCACAGTTTGTCTGAATTCAAAAGTGATCTTCTGAAATGCAGCTGTATTCTAAAAAAAAAAAAAAAAACAAACAAAAAAACCCCAGTCAGCCAGAGCCCAGGCCTCTGGCTATAGGATTAAACAGAAGTTATAAATTCTGTCAGAGGGTTTGGTGAAGGGATAAGAATCCAGATATACTTAATGCTTTGTTTGTATGGAAGTCTACATTCTTCTCTGCTAAACCTGAAGGGCATTTGGGATGTTTTTTTACATGTCCTGTGTTTCCCAGTGAGTTTCACAGTGAGCTGTGTATGGAGTCAAAGATTGTGACCTTTGCACTTGGTATTTTGCATTAAAGGCCAGGTGCCTTAAAGAAAGCAGGGTATACTCCTCTGCTGTGTTCATCCCCTAAGGGTCTGCTGGAGTCTGAAAGCCAAGAAATGTAAGTATCTGCTGAGCACAGCCTCAGCTTCCTCGGCTTTCAAATGAGCAAAATTTAATTGAGACTATTCCATATTCAATGAAGGAGCAGAAGAATCAGAATACAAACTCTGTACACAGCAAAACTTCCCAGAAGAGACGAATGGGAGTGAAATAACTCTGAGTTTTTGGTTCTTTTTTCATTTGAACCATGAAGTAAGTGTTTTCTGGTTGTATGGCCAGCAGGGCAGTGATCATCACCTTTTACTCAACTGGTGAGACCATCCCTCAAATCCTGTGTCAGTTTTGGGTGCCTCACTACAAGAGGGACATTGAAGTCCTGAAGTGAGTCCAGAGAAGGGCATCAAAGCTGTTGAAGGGTCTGGAGCACAAGTCTGATGAGGAGTGGCTGATGGAGCTGGGGTTGACCATTCTGGACCAAAGGAGAATGAGGGGAGACCTTATTGCTCTCTAGAACTACCTGAAAGGAGGGAACAGTGAGGTGGGGATTGGCCTTTTCTCCCAACTTGCAAGCTGTAGTAGGAGAGGAAATGTCCTCTTGTTGCACCAGGGGAAGTTTAGATTGAATATTAGGAATAATTCTTTTATGAAAAGGGTTGTCAATTATTGAAACAGGCTGCCCAGGGAAATGGTGGAGTCACCACCTCTGGAGATGTTTCAAAGATGGGCAGATGTGGCCTTAAAGACATGGTTTAGTGGTAGATTTGGCAGTGTTAGGCTAACAGATGGACTTGACGTTCGTAGAGGTCTCTTCCAATCCAAATGAATCTATAATTTCATGTTGTCTTTCTAAACGTCACTGCCAGTTGGCAAACAAATGTCTGTGTCACCAAAAACTGTATCTCTCTTCTGCTGAATGTGCTAGTGTTCACCCCAAAGTGTGTGCTAAATGGCAAAGCAGAATATTTGCACCATTTCTCGCCATTGACTGGGCTTTATATAGAATTTGGCTGAGCACCAAAAAGGGAGGTGGGATTAGTTATTAACTCGTAGAGAAGTAATAGCACTATTTTCTAGACAGATATTATATAGCTCATACTCATGCTTAAGACCAGAGGGAAAAAGAATAAAAAGAGGAGCAGCAAAGCATAATTGTCAAATAGTAGAGCATCTCTGCATTCTGTGAATGGGACATTTGAAAATGTCAGCCACAGGACACAAGCACAGAGGTGGGTTTAAGGCTACTTCACATGGGGTTGAAACAGCATGCCTTGTCAAAGCTCCATTTGGAAAAAATACAGTAGCTGCTGGTCCCATGGGAAAGTTTTGCACTCGTACCTCTCCAGACACGGAGATATTTGCTCTGAGACCCCCTGTGACAGGTATGAATTTCCTCAGAAGTCTGTCCTCCAGCTGTGACCTGGATTTTGGAGGCAGCAAGTCTTGGCTCAACAGCCTGAAGTAAGGATGTATTCACTATAGGAGACAGCAGGTTCAGAGGAAGTTTATCTAGACCCCAGAATACCTTTCAGTGAAAGATTAGGACTAATATTTAAACTAGGTACTTACATACTTATATGGAAAACTGAAGATAATTTGATTTTCCTGTTTGCCTCTACACTCACGAAAAGAGATCTCTACATTAATTAACATTCCCGTGGATCAGATGGCAAGAAAAACACCCAGAAGCTATGGCAAGACAGGGGTTTTTATGAACATTAGTAGGTCTGAAAAGCTAACAATACAGACAAGAAGAGAGAAACAAGAAAACTGTGGAGAGGCTCTGAAGAAAAAGGTTGAGCATACTTTGTGGAGACAGATGCGAATCTTGAGTACCCTTAACATATACCTCTTTCTGTTTGATTTCTGGTGGAGTTTTTAACTCTCTTTCACTTGAAATCATTACATTGAACTATTCATGTAGTGTCTCGACTTCCAAAATAGCATATTTTTTTGAGAATGGGGACAGAAGAGAGGATGATTGGAGCTTCAGTTTCCATGTTGATGCTTTGTGTATGCTTGTGCATCCTGTTTTTCTGTAGTGCTGCAATTTCTCATTTTAGGCTCATTGATAGTACTTCTGGCACCACTGTGCATGTCTCTCTTCAACTTGTGTGACAAGTGACTATTAGATTAAAACCTTTGACAGCTCCACTCACACACCTGCTAATGCAATCACTGCCTCTTCTGCATCATCTCTGTCAGACAGACACTTTCTGGGAAGTGGGGTAGGTGGAGTGAGACAGCTTTTCTTGCCACAGGACTTCTAGGGCGATTCCTGTCCCCCTTGCTAGGTTCTTTTTCTGTCAATAGTCCTCCTGGCTTTTGTTTGTCTACTGGTATGCTCCTTCCTTGTATCAGAGCAGTAAGTTTGGTGCTCCTCTCTATCTATGAGTAGGTGGTCTTCATTACTAGAGCAGCTGCTGCTGTCTTTATTCTAATGTAGCACTTACTGTTTCTTTCAGAATTTTTTTCCATAAAATCTGTCCAGTTGCATGATTGTGGGTAAGAATATATAAGTGTTCAAGAATATTAAAAAAGGAAAAGCCAGAAAGGGGTATGGCATGGTGGCTCCCAGTAGTAATTTGTATATTCTGTTACTGAATGTGCCAGCTCTCACCCATGAACTGAGATGCAAAATTGGCATGGGAGAATGAAATATCTTGGGAGAGGTTCAGAGCACCTCTGTCATCTGGAGGAGAAGCAGGCATGAGATTGAGTCTGATATGTGGGGTCTTTATCATAGAACCATAGAATAATTAAGATTGGAAAAGACCTTCAAGACCATTGAGCCCAGCCTTTATGATTAATGGTTAATATCCCTTGTCTTACAGTAAACATTTTCTTAATGTCAGGAATCTGTTTGCGAATAATTTTTGTCTCTAATTATCAATAGATAAAGGCTGTTATTCTGTCCTGTACTCTTTTTTGTTTCTGCTGGTAAAAGAGTGGATAATAATAGACTCAGACTGCTTCCTTGAGTATTTCCAAAAGGCAGTAGTGTCCTTGGAGACCTGATAAAGAGCTTTATAGCCAGATTTCCAACATACCTACCAGCACTGCACAGGAGCAGTGAGGAGATTGATCAGGGTGCTCATGGTTTGTTTGGTCCATTGAGGTTTACTGCTAGGTAGAACTTCTGCATATTAGAGCCAACTAAACAAAAATATTAGGAACCAAAGATTTTTCTTGCAGCATCTCACTGCTGGATCTCTAATGTATTTTTTTGTATGCAGACATTCTTGGCCAAAATGGTCAATTTTGTTCCTCCCTTTTTCAGACCAGTCCAGCATCAGAAACAGGTCTAGGATGGAGACCATGAAAACAAAAAACCCAGAAATAATCAAGGTGAGGAGATGACGCATCACATCCAAGGCAAAACTGAAACTTGTACACAATGGATTAAACTTGTAGGAGTAAATATTTACTATAACATTAATACCTTCTGCCACTGCCTCTCCTTAACCTGCTAATGCTTCTGAGTTGATAGAAGGAATTATTGAAATACAAGGTGTTGAAGAAATATTCTGCTATGATCCACTGTGGAAGAAACACAAGCAAAAGTAGATGTGACACAGAATGGCAATTGGCCTGGATTGTTTGGTGTAAATAAAAGCTAATATATTTCAAAGTGCATGACAAAAATCCTTCCTCCCTTCAGAGTTTTCACTTCCCCTGCATTATAGCTCTGAGTACATCATGTCCTTTTGACTAATTTTTTCTTTAGATGAAACTGCAGAGCTGCTGCTTTAAAATCTCACTTTCCAGCCAACCTCTCTCTCGCTTTGTCACTATGTCCTGCCCCAGGGCACTGCTGCTCTGACCCTCCGTCCTGACTCTAAGGCAGCTGTGTGCCTACGGACTGCAAATCACTTGTTTGGACTCTGCAAGCCCAGGACCCTGCTTGTCTCAGCCCTGCCTGATTGCAGAGCTCTCCTCACCATGAGATGTTCCATTTCAGACCCTGTGAAGTGTGAAGTGTGATTTCAGCCACAGATGTTCATAAAAGGCAGAGTGGGAGCCAACAATGCAGCAGCCTGTTCCAGTGACTGTGACCCTGGCTGTCTTTGAATGTGCTAAATTGACTCTCAAGAGTCGTGAGCTCTTCCCTCATGGCTCCTGGCCCTCTATAGCATCCATCTGTGAGTATATCCAAGCTTTTTAACCATACACAATTTGTTAAAAGGAAGGACAGATTGCCTGTCTGCCTTCCCAGCAGCTAATCATCTGGATGTGATAAGGGTCTGGAAGCGGCACATTTGTTGTTATGCATGGCTTATCCTCAGCAGGCAGGTAAACTCCAACCTTTCTTTTGTCTTCATCTTTGCACAGTAGCTAAAACCACAGTCAGGCTTCTGCAGATACCTTAAGGCTGGTCTTGCCCTATTAATAATGTCTTTTCAGACATTTATTGTATTTATTCTCTTAAATAGGATGGAAAGACTCCCTGCCAGGAACATGATGGATTACTGAAAGAATAAAAATGATGGCTATAGAGACATTACATAGCTTCTTAAATATAAATAAGAAACTGGCTTCTCCATGCAAGTACATTTGAGATATTAATCATCCTTTCTTTCTTATGAAAAGCATCATTTCATGCTAATATCTTGCTACAACTATTTCAAACAATTCTATTATATTATTAGGTTTCACAAGACCGTGTGTAGAAAAAGAAAGGTGAATTAAAATGAAAAAAATTCCTGGAATCATTTTTTCTACCTGTCAGTTAAAATCATAGCAATTTGTCATTTACACATTAAAACACCTGTTTTTCCATTAAAAGACATATTTAGATTCATGAAATCTGCTGTTGGGAATTATGTTGGAAGGATCATTAGAGTTGATCAAAATGTATGGACTCTAGCCAGAGACAACCAAACAGTCTGGCTTACTATAAATTCTGCAAGTACTCTTGTGTGAAAGAATGCTAGAATTTGACTAATAAATTATTCAAAGTACCAATAATTTTAATATGTTATTAAAAAACCCAAGTTCTTAACATGTAAAAATGAGATGCATGTGTTTAATGAGAAGATAGAACCCTAACCAGTTAATTGCATGCTTTAACTAAATATGCATTATTTGTAAATTCATCAAACTACCTGTCAGTTTATCATAGGCTTCAGTGGTTTGAATTTATGGCTCTTTACTCTATTTGGTTCATTTTGCTGCTGCATTCTCTCAGTGTAAGTTCCATATTCAAAAGCTCTGCTTGGCCTGCCAAATTAAAAAATCAGTACAGAAATATTTTACTTTTGGTTTTACACAAAAAAGGACTTGTCTTTTTCTTTGTTGTGAGAACTCAAAACAAAGGGTATTTACAAAGCATTTCCTTTTAGGGGTCTTATTTTTTCATTTAAAGAGAAAATAAAATAAATTTTGTAACAGATTAGAAATCAGTATAATCCACAAAATCACCCCCTTCTTGCAGACCAGTGCAGGTGTGTAACTAAGGTTTTGGGGTTCCTTCCTTCTGCTTGAAGTCCCATAAGAGCTGGCAGTTCAGGCTGGCTGCCCATGTGCATCAACAGGTACTTTCTGTATGGAGCCCAGACAGGCTGTTGAATGTAGGTGGAGTATGAGGAAAGGCTGAGGGAACTGAGTTTATTCAGCCTGAAGAAAGAAGGCTTCGTGATGACCTAATTGCAGCCTTCCTGTACCTGAAGGGAGCCTTCAAGAAAGATGGAGAGGGGCTTTTTATGAGAACATGTTGTGACAGGACAGGGGGAATAAAGAGGGCAGGTTTAGATTACATATGAGGAAGAAATCCTTTACTATGAGGGGTGGTGAAGCACAGAACAGGTTGCCCAGAGAAGCTGTGAATGCCCCTTCCCTGAAAATGTCCAAGACCAGATTGGACAAGGCCTAGAACAACCGGGTCTAGTGGAAGGTGTCCCTCCCCATGGCAGGAGGGCTGGAACAAGAGGATCCTTAAGGTCCCTTCCAACCCAGGCCGTTCTATGGTTCTATGATTACTGGGTCCAAACTTTTTTTTTTTTTTTTTTTTTTAACTGGAACATTATGTTTTGCTTCATATGATCATGATATGGTGCCTTCAGCACAGAATCATGTGCTGGTTTCTTCTAGCAGAAGGTCAGGATCTAATAGAGATTTCTGGGACATGTTTTTGGTCTGCAACTGTAAAATCATAGTTTGTGTTTCTCTCATTTTATTCCAATGAACAGAGCTTAATGTTATCTCATCTGTGGTCCTTCTATGCACTTAAGTCACTCCCATAGGCTTTTCTTTTCCACAGCACAAACCCAATTTCATATTGATCAGGTTTGATTTTGCGGAAAAATTACTCACAGTGTATCTTTGTTTGTTTCATCATATTTTTCTATAATTTACTTTGAAGTAAACAGTTAAATAGTTGTTTTCTTCATCTGCATTAATAAGCTTTTAGAATTAAATATAAATAAAAACCTTTTTAACAGTATCTCTTATTTTCCATCTTGCCCATTTCATAGGCTTATGATATGTCATGCTGTCATTAGTAAATAGGATGAATCCTGCTGCTTAATATCCAAAGTAATAGAACAGTCCTTTTCCCTGTGCAGCACACACAAAATGCAAACAAATGTTTTCTGTTGAGGGTAGTGTTTTTTAAATTTCCTCCTAGAGGACTTGGTGAAGTGGAATTTCACCAGTGGACAAGGGGAGAAGAAACCAGGACAGGACCTAGATAGTAAGATGCCAAATCAGCTGCTTGTTTGCTGTGCAAACTTCTCTCATTTTGCTGCTGCAGTGGCCCTTCGCACATACAGGTCATCTTACTAAGAGCAGGGAGAGGTGCTGGTGGGAGACACAGATGTGACAAACATTAAAATGGTAGTAAATATTTTCTTCTTTTTGGTTAGGCCCCTTTGATTTATTTATTTTGGGACAAGAAAGGCAGAATTAATTTGTATGACAGACAAGATTGTAGAAGCTTTGAAAGTTTTTTGAAAAAATTTATTGTTGCAAAGCCAATCTGTCCTTAAGTGGGAGAGGCGATTGTGGGATCATGGAACTAAAGAAGAAATAAAAAGAATAATCAAGAACTTTCCTTGTTAGATACTACCCAAATTTATATTTTAACGTAAGAATTTGAAAGACAAAGCTAGCAGTAATGTTACAAATCAAATAGCACCAATGAAAATGTTCTTCATATCTGCTATCACTGCTGAGGCAGAGACCAGCTCTGGTGGGAGCTGTGCTGCACCAAGGAGCAGCTCTGCAGTCACACAGTGTGGGCTGCGCTCTCCCTCAGCTGTGCTGACTGCCAAGGTGAGCTGTGAGCCTCTGCACAATGCAGCAATGGGGTTTGAAGGTGTAGTGACCTCCAGATTTCTTCCAGGAACAACTAAGAGTCAGTACAGAATAGAGTTTCATAAAGTATATAAACCCAGAATAATAATCAGCCGGTCATTTCATGCCCTTGGGCTTTCCTTTCCCAGAACATTCTGATTGTGTTGTTAGTCTGAAACCTTGATAGGCAAAGTGGTTGACTCAGTTCTTATTTCCTTCACCTCTTCTTGACCTTTAGAATGTGATGTCTTGCTCTTCTGTAACTTATGTCTTCTTGGCTTGAAAATACTTTCTGCAGTAAAAAACAAGTTCATTTTATGTTTATTTTGAACCATTTTGAATAGTTTATTTATTTTTATTTTTATTTTATTGCTCAGTTCAGGATCTCTCCCACGACTCCCCACCCCACGCAGACATGACATTATTGGTTAGAAAATACTCAAATTACATTCTTTTTTGATTACTTCTGGTTTTCAGATTTCAATTCCTTAAATTTTATATTTCTTACTTTATTTGAATGTTCCCAAAGTGTTTCTTTTGCCATGCACAATTTTATGATGAGCAACTTGTTTGACTGAATTTAATTCCAATTCCTAACACTTTTTGTCATACTGGAGCTCTGCAATGAAGCAGCAAATAAGAGCATTGATGTTCTTTCAGCCCTCATGTGTGCTGCTGGAACTGCCAGAAGAGTTTCTGTCACTTGATAAAGGTTGATATGATGATTTTATGCCATTCTCAGTACTTCAGTGAATGTTTCTTTCAGAGGTGAGGTTCACACAAAATCAAGAGTGGTCCCATCTCTTTCAGTTGCCTCATTTTCCTCAGTACACATCTTTCTCTGCAGCCTTAACATCTCTCAAGGATTTGTGATTCAACCTGTGACACTGCACGTGTGTTACAATCATTGTAGCTTGATTAGCTTTTACTTCTGACTGAACCAAATGGGTTCATGTTAATTGAAACTGCACACAGAGTCTGCACACTTCTAACAGCATTTCCACCTTCAGCCAAGGTGCCTATTCAGGCATCACTGCCTAGCAGGTTTTTTTTCCTCATCTTTTAGATGACCCTGGTAAGAACTAAGCAAAATACTGAACTGTACATTCTATACAGAGGTCATAAAACCCTCTACGTTCAGTTATTTTTATTGAGAAAACTTTGATGTTGTTTAGTTAATACCGGTACAATTGATCTCCTGTCAGAGGCACCTCACTCTGTATCACTCTGACACGGTTTTGGTGTGAGATAGCAGGATCATAGCAGATAGTCCATATTACGGGAATTGCTACAGAATGCCATGAATTGAAGGGTATTTTTTCAGAGGAGTCAAACTCCATGTTTTTTTAAAATTAAAGTCAGTAGCTACCGATAATGTCTAGCTTCTCAGCTTGCACAGGCATTGAAGTTTCAGGTATTGTATGTTCCTGTAGTGAGCCTTTAAGTGCCAGCTACCATGTGACAATAAAATACATTTCCCTTTGCCATCAGTCCCTGTGAGAGGATATACAAATCCAGGATTATTCATTCTAGAAGCTTTTGAAACCACTATTATCCTGTATTTCTTCTCTGAACAGTACATTCTTGTTTTCGTTTGTTCTGAATTTGTTTTCCTGATCTCAAGTATTAGTTTTTTTGTAAAATGTATTTCCCACAAAACTCGTCTTCCATGTTCTCTGCCACCTGGATACTTTTTGAAACACTGGTTGATGCAGCAGTACTTTTCCACAAGTTTTCAACATTTTAGTTAATGTTAAAATCTTGCAGAAGCCTTACAGCCCACTCATGGAGTGACAGATCATATCTCTCAGAACCATCTCAGAACTATTGCTTTGCAATGTGATGTACGATAGCTGGAGCACTCATGGGCTCTAGCTTGTATTAGTTTACTTGGATAAAGGTTCTCAAGATAATGAGCATTTTTTGATTAATACCACAGTTGTTTCCACTACTATCTCTGTACAAAACTTCAGCTCATTCTGGAAAGGCCTCTTCATCATGATACCCTGGCCTGATTGAAACATCTCTATAGAAGTAAAAGGAAGGTTTTATCCCTGTCAGATCTGAGGAGTTTCTTTGCAGACTTATATTGTTTTGTTACAAAGAGTTTATTACAGTCTCTGTAATGTAATAAGCTGCAATAGAAAAATCATTTTATAAATAAACCCAAAGGCTATTGCACAATGCAGTTGAACATACCCAGAATCAAATCAAGTGTGATTGCATTGTATTGAGCTGGCACTTGGAAATCTGTGATGAAATTCGGACAGGGAAATCTTGAGTCACTACCCACCTACTTGAATTTAGCATGCATCCTGTGCCAGAGTGACTGAGAAAGTGAATTGAATGTGTGCTGATCAGGAATCTAGAAAATGTCTTGCATCCAAATATCTTCTGTACTAGGAATGGACAAACCAGAGAGTTATTTATAAATTAATACACCTTCTCTCACTTCTCCCCAACAGGTAAAATAGCTTTTAAAATACAGAACATAAAAAAAAAATCCCCACCCCCTCTTTTTAACTACTAGTGTCCAGTTAAGGCCGAGCAGATAAGAGAAAATAAGTTTCATGTATTTTCAGGATCAGGAAGGGAAGGTGAGAGAAAATTTGTTTTCCTTGCCAGGATTCACTTTTTTGATTGTCTTCAGGGTGACAAACCTCAAGTGTCTACTTTTTCTTTTCTCCTTTTCTTTCCCCTACAATATAAAATAGGACAGATTCCTCATGGATATTGAGAACCCAAAGCAGGTTTTGTTGCTCATTTTTTGACTGTCCTTCTGTAGATGCACTAGTTTCCAGTGACTGCCTCTTCATTCATTGGCCTGACAAGCATTTTAATTTAGGGGATTTGGTTAAACAAATGGCAGAAAGTGACAACCATTTTTCATTGGTTTTGTTTCATAGTTTGGTGCTACCAATCACAGGGTTTGTTTTTCTCATGTATATGGTGACACGGGGTGGTTTAATACAGTCTATTGATTTGACTTTTAATATCAAGGTACCAGAGATGACATATCTGTGACTCATGCCCACAAAAATGTGACTAATGGGTGCATGCTGTAATGTTGGGTCTTTTTTATATATTTAGAATGCATTTGATGTGGAGGGTCCCCAGCTCAGCAGAAATCATGAATAAGACAAGAAAAATTGCTGATATTGCTAATTAGTTTCTGAAAGTAAAATAAAATATGTTGCTGAGCATGCACTGACCCTTGAAGTCCAGAGAGATCCTGTGCTCTTGACATCTCTACCTTGAACCTCCTGAAATTCACTTCTGCCCTCCTGCCAGTCTTTTTCTTGGTATATTTTCCCCATTTCATTCTCTCTGCAGAGATGACATCCTTGTCCTCTACAGCCTAACTATCTCTGGCAAAGCACCTGTCAGTAGAGTTGTTCTATCAAGGACTGACCGGCCCAGGACTCTGGTGAAGGTGTCTGCATGTCTACACCTGACCTTTATTTTTAGGGGTAAATTATCATTCAGTTTTCAGTAGATGAATAGAAACCTTATCTAATCACCATGAATTTATTTTCAGAGGTAAACTACAAGAGGTCCATTTTAAAGTAGGAGTGGGCTAGAATAAAGTAGGAGAGGGTAGAACAGAGCAACAAAACTTCTGTTTGGTGTTAGTATACAGAAGGCTTAAAATTATGCAAATGAAGATGCAAGCATAGTTTTTAAAGACTTTTTTTAAAAAAAAACCTCGCAATACTAGTGATAGTTCCACATCTGGTTAGGATATAGATGTGATCATGGAGAATGAACTCCAAACGAATTTTTGACAGAAACCAAGGAAAGAGGAAAGAAATGGAGGAATCTGGACTACCAGGCAAAGAGTTCATCTCTGTTTTATAGAGATAGCATGAACCAGTTGTCTTTCAAGCATACGACATAAAGGGTGCATATTGTTCTGGTCCCAAGTGGTGAACTTGGCACGTGCTGATGCCAAAGAAGTATGGTCTATATGTGAGAGTACTGAGGTACTGATCAGGAAGGAGTGGACTGGGCTGAAAATTGGCTCAGATCAGCAGTATACGAACAGAAGGTTGGATGTTTGTGAATTAAACCTCTTTACAAGCTGTAAAGAGCTCAGCTATAAGCACCTGAGTAGGAAAATATCTGGGTCTTCATGACACATTGACCAGCTAACACAGACATAAAAAATGCCAGTATAGGCCTAAAATAAGTGAAAAGAAGTATTTGTGGTAGAAGAGGGGTAGTTGACATCAACATAAACAGCTCTGCTGAGAAGCAATGAGCCCTTTTTTTAGGGGAAGCTGGGGTGCTTTGGCTTAGCTAGTATATTGAGAACTAAGAGGGGATATGATTGTGAAAATAAATGAGATTAAACATCAGGTTATAACTAAACTGAAGGACAGTGTCACCATAGGAACAAATGGCTATAAAAATTCCACCAATAGGTTAGGACTGGAAAACAGAAGCATCATGGTTTTAAACAATCTGTGACAGAAAAAACCCCAAACTCACAAAGCCCCACCATTAAATTCACAGGTCTTGGTCATGATTTCCCCTCCAGTTCTGGGAAGGTCTCAGAGCTATAGGGATCTCTGGGGCTGTAGCAAGTCCTGGCTTACAGGACCCTGCTGTGTATTCAGAGGCTGAGGCAGAGGCAGAGGTGCTGTACTGTCTGTTCCTGGGTTCTCAGCCCTGAGTGCAGTGAGGAGTGTATGAGCAGCACATGGTTTGGAGAGTCTCAGTGGGAGCACTAACCTGGGGAGTACCATTCCCCAAGTATGACAACTTTTCAGTAAACAACACAAGTAATGTGTCATTTCTGTTTTCTCTCTCATCCTTGTTGCTTTTGGAAAACAATTTACTTATACAAGTGGATTGGGGAGGATTTGTTGGTTGTCTGGGAGCTTTTTCTCATTTTTGGGAAAGGTTTTTTTTCTGCGTGTCTCCCCTGGACTCTGCCATTCTTAAGTTGCAAACAGATAATTTGTTCTTTCCTTCTATTTCATATGTAAGTGGTGGAAGAGGGAGGTTGATTTCATTATTCCTCATCTACCTTTGGACGTCTGGCCCAGCCTAAAATATCTTCAATTACTGCGAGTCTGCAATTAGACTTGGCAGCCCCATTGATTTTCAATAGGTTCAGTTCTCTCCCTAATGTTTAACTTCAGCAATACCTGCAGGAACTTCACTTCATGGCTTTGTTCTGCCTGCAGTGACTAATTGCATGGGCCATAATCTGTAGCTCACCACCTCTTTTATGTACTTCTGCACTAATATCATGCTGTCTTTTCTGTCGAATAAATGTTCCCAGTTTTATCAACTTCTATCTCTTTGGAATAAATTTTCTGCTTTCTCTTTCGTTTAGGTGCAAATGGCACTCAAAATAAATACCCTTTCAAACATGAAGTTAGACCATGGAGTACATGGTAAAATAGTTCCAGTTGCAAGAGCTGCTTAAACATCTAGAATTTCCACCGCAAAATAGTTTTCAGTGTCTTCAAAGACTCTTATTTTCCCCAAACAGAGACGGAAAAAATTAAAATGCTGGATTGGTGGGTGGAATGGAAATATCCAGAAAACCTAATAAGTCAGAGCTGACCTTGCAATATCTGATTTGGATTTACTGAGTTAAAAAAAGACTCTCCTTTGTGTCTGGGTATGAAAGAATGTCTGAAATTGGTTCTAAATGCCCACATTAATAAAAGCAGTAATTCAGGGACTTTAGGCCAATTGCCCATTTCTACCAGCCAGACTACATCACTTGCACTGACTAAAAACTCTTGGTGAGCTTTAATAACGCAATAATATTGAAAAAGACACAGATATTACCAGAAAAGGATGTACAGCCATAAATAGCTCTGTCTTTGCTTCACCACAGGTGGGACCAGCAATAAAAAGCATGTCCTGCTGGGCACTGAACTCTGCTCTTCCAGCTTCCATACCCAGAGGAAATAACAAACATATTGGGGCTGACCAACATCATTAGGGAAAATTATTCACACAGTAGATCTGGGAGGGGAGCCAGTCAGAAACTGGAATGAGATGGTAGGGATGTTCTCCCCACTTGAGCTTTAGCTACAGTGGAGAGTGTGGCTGTCCCCTCACTGCTTTCTTTTCCTCATTAGAAACTCTAACTGAGCACCTGCGAGAATGTGTGATGCATTCAATTTCTTGAGGAGAAACTCAGATATCTGCCTAGAGAAGGTAGTTTCTGACACCTAGGATGTCCTCATTTTTGTCATTCATAAGGATTCATGTGAAGTCATAAGGATTCACATGAAATGGTGGTTATAACAAATAAAAAATGGTGTGTAAATATAAAGACAATTTATTTATTGAGTTTTTGTCATCTTGCTGAAATCAATATAGCAATCAATGCAAAAAATCATAGGAACCATAGCTACATATGACCATACAGCTTCACATAACCTTAGCTAATGGACACTCTTCTCCGATTTTCAGGTAAATTCTTTTGAAAATATTTTTATTTTTATTTTCTTCACAGAGAAAGAAACCCTCTAATACTGTGTCATAGGAATTTTTAATCTAAAGTAATTTTATGATATATTTAACACGATACTTCTGTCCTTCTCCCACCTATGTTACGTCCCCAGTGGTAAAAGTCCAGAGTAAGACAAGCAATAAAACATACCTAGGGGCCACCAGCTGAAGGATATATTTGATTTCTTCTAAATTAAGTAGGTACTGTTGCCAGATCACTCTGACTATTTGTTTAAACTTGAAAAGAATTTCTAGCCTAAAGTTAACCTGAGTGTGGAACTCAGAAGTCTGGAGTCTGGGAAGACTAATTGCCATCTGATCACTTTGTTCTGCATGAATGGATGGTATGTTTATATTTAAATACTTATTTGATTACCTGGTCTGTCTTTGGTTCAACAGACAGGGAGTACCCTCAAAGAACAGGCTGGAGCTTGTTGTAATTGCAAAAATCTAAGCACAATCTAAGACACAAATTGTCTCTTGTGTAAGAGAAAATTTTATCTCTGAGCTGCTTGTTAAGATCTAGGACACAGGAACCTGCTCTTAGTTCAGTATGTACCCCCATGACTGGGTCACACAAGAAATAAAATCAGTAGAGTCTGGTTTGTGGGTTTCTTTCATACAGAAGAAGACAATAGGTACTACCGTCCTGAGCAGTTTGGGTCCTAACTGTAATTTACTCAGCAAAACAACTTGTTTAGCTAAATGGCTTCCAAAAAAGGCATATAATTTGATGTGGAAATACCAAGAGATGACAGATCTGCTGCTCTTCTTATTACACTGTTTGATTAATCCTTGAAGAAAATTAGTCATCAGCTTCACTGAAAATTCATTTTAGTAAGTGCTATCAAAATCTATTTATTCCTTGTATTTCTTCTACACTAGACTGGAGAACCTACAATTTTTAGTCTTCTAAATTCTTTTGCATTTTCTTAATGTAGAACTAGATAATGAATACTTAAAATTGCTTTTTGGTTTCTCTTTGACAAACTTTAAGAGAACAATCTATTAAACTTCCTCTGTAAGAGCTCTTTTCCAGCAATCAGATCACTTTATCCATAATTTCTCCAGCTTTCTCTATTCCCTAGTAAAAATGACAGTGAGAAAATACGTAATAAGGAAATTACATTTCCACCAAATTTTAAAAGACTTTTGAAGAGAAATATGGTTAAAACACTAAAAGTATGCTTATTTGACATTTTGTGGTGACATGAATGGTGCAGTTAAATTTCAGACTTCATGCAGTTTTTCTATTCACGCATTTCTTTGTTATTGCAAGCAATTAGTCTTGCTTCTTATTATGTGCGTTTAGAGGTAAGTGGCAAGAATTCACTACTGTGAGTTCTTATCTCAATCAAAACTAGCTCTTCAAATAGTTAGGAAAATGGTGTGATGATGCCTTGGTTTTAACAGTGTATAATCCAATGAAAATGGTTTAAAAGTCTGTACTAGCCTATCCATTATATGAAAGTAATAGAGGCTTTTGTAACATTTCTAAAGAAAATAAATGGGCACCCTTTTCCATTCATATGAAGACTGTAGTGTCTGTTTTAGATATAAAATAAAAGTTATTTTTTGTCACATGAGTATTCTAGCGAAATATACTGGATAGCACAGTTTTATAGACTTGGAGACTGACAGCCAGAAAAGAGAGTCTGACAGCATTCTATGCTCTCTTTCTCCACTCAGTTCCACTTGAAAGAAGCCAGACCTGCAGCAATGGGGACCTGGGATGCTGGTGGGACTCTCTGCTGACGAGCAAACGCCCTTTCAGACAGAAGCTGTGGGTACAGCTGGCTTCCCACCAGTCCTCAGCTCTTGCAGCAAACAGAAAATCAGCAGGTCACATCCTGAGCCACAGTGCACCTCAGCAAAGTATCCTGCACACTGGCAGTGGCCTGGGGGGCAGCCCTGTGGTGAAATCAGGTCTGCAGGGAAGAATGAGGCAATCCTGATGACCTGTGACTAAGGAAAGCCCATTTCCCCTGCCTCTCTGACCTCACTGAATCCTTTGAAATTGCAGAGAATACTTGCCAATACTTAGTGGCAGATTTCATTTCACAAAAACCTTGTGAGTTAATTCTGCTGTAAATATTTCTCCATCACATTGGAAAGATGCTATGAGCATTTCTTAATATACATGAATTGCATATCCATCCCCTGCTCCTACCTGATCGTTAAAAACACAGTTTTGCACTTCATACCCTACTGGGTGCTGACATTGTTACAACCTGATGCCCTTTCTGCTTGAGGAGTATGGTAGCTTGAGATCTAACTAGCCTGTGCCACTGAAAATCTAATTATACTTATGCTTTTCCTTGTCAGAGCTGACAGCAAGTTGAAACCCCTGGCAGGTGTTTCATTTCCATAACTATCTGTGCACTGTGCTGTGTCTCCTACTGTGAACCCACACAGTACCTGCTTGTCTGATGGCTGTAATGAGAGAGGCTCACTGAGGTGCCTTCCCTGCCTTCTGTGATCACTGCTGGTGAAATAAACAGCCTTGTGTATGGCCAGCTCACTTTCTGCTTGTTTGTGCATATAAAGCGTAGTAAGGGCTCTCTTGCAGATGGGAAGTAAAATTTGTACTGCTATAAGATAATTTCTCTAGTGTCAGAGCTGATAGAGCAGAAAAAAAGAGAGTGCTTTTAGGTGCATAGATATACTTTAAAGTGTAACTGGATTGAATTAGATGGGATTTCTCAGCATTGTTTATAAAGGAAGGGTCAGACTTACAGAGAGGGTGATGTGAAGCATCCTTGTTTAGGAAGACTTCTAGCTGCTCGTTCTAGCACACACGACAGTAAAAGTGAACTGTTTACAGCAGAAAAACTTCAGGGTGACACTTGATATCTCTGGGTTTTCTTGACCATTACTTGGGAAGGGGGTGGGAAGACGGATGACAACACAGGTAGGGTGCTGAATTTTCTCAGAATAAGCTGTTTGCATTAAAAAGCCAGACAGCCCCAAAGACTGTGTAACTTAATATAGTTGTGTGTTGTCTCATCAACATTAGTTGTGGGGCTTAGCCATTTGTTTGCTCTGACACTTTCAGGGAGCAGAAGGAGCAAGCCAAGAGTAGGGCAGGTGTGGAGGCAGGCAGGCAGGCAAATCTAAAAACTCAAGTGATTACAGCTTGCTCTGCAGGTGTGGAGCAACAACAGCCTATTTACACATCTAACAGATTCAGCCAATTTACCAATAACCAGCCAATGCCAAGAGCAGTACTTAGGGCTGCTTGGTAGCTGCTGCTTCAGTTCTGGTTTGAAAAACAGTAGTAAGTGCTGCCCCAATACAAATGTGTGGAGAAAGACCAGCTGAAAGCACCATGGGGCTTGATAGCCTTCTTGGGCCTTCCTCTTCCATCTCAGTGGAATCTGCTTCTGGGCTGACAAACAGGGGGTCCCAGGTGAGGTGGTGGCCACAACTGCAGAAGCTCCCACCAAGCTGGTTCTTCTCCCAGGCAGGGACCCCCTGTGGGTTACTGCCACCAGCTGTGTGTTAGCCCAGGCTCACAAGGAGCTGGCTGTTCAACAAAGCTGTATAAGGACACCACTAGCACAATATCCTTCCTGATATCCCCTTTCCCTAGCAAACCACCCCTCAACACAATAAATTGCTAGGAAGATGAAGAGTTCTGAGTGACAGAGACATCCTTGCATCAGCTGGTGTCTTTTGCTGGTGATATCAAATTGTTGATATCAATTTTGAAGCCAGGACTTTTATTTTTTTTTTCTATGTATGGATTGCAAGCTCTCCTCTCCTCTTATCCTTGCTTTCCTGTTCTTTTTTTTCCTTTGATATTTCTCCTCTCCTTCTTTTATCCAAACCAACTTCTGCACCCAGAATAAAAATTACTGGAGGGTTTAACCTGGGGAATTATGTTTACTTTGCTTGCCTGTTCAGATAAGGGTTGTACAGTTAAGGAATACTTATAGGTGCTGGAAGGCATTTAACACAGGATTATTTCCAGGTGCCTTTGCTGAGCTGCCCTTCAGTGCAGGGAGACAAAAGTATCTCATTTTACAGCTGCCAAAATTCACATGCTATGCTAAGTCAAGGAACAGTTCTGGGTTTACTGGTGTATGAAATGTGTATGCTCTGGCAGGTGAACTGCAGTCATAGCCCTCTGTACTGGGAAGCAATGTATTCATGTGGGGTCTGATGTACTCTCTCAGCACAAGCTGATGCTATCTCAGAGAAAAAGAGACCCTCTCTATGCTTTTTCCCTTCTGCAAACAAGTAGGAAGTTTTTAAAATTTATTTTTTTAGTTTCTTTCTAGTTGTTTTTGGTTGGTTGGTTTAGGATTTTTTTTAAATAACATGTTCTCTTGCATTGTGTTAGAACACTGATCTCAAACTCTTCCTTCTATTGCTGCAGTGAGTAAGAGCTGAGGAAAAGCTACTATTTCTAAGCAGGCATAGTGAGTTCTTTCCTGTTATAATTGGTAATTTTTACAAAATATTTCAGATAATTTGACAGCTAATAATAAACTTTAAAATCTCCTACCTTTATAGAACCAGTATAAAATTTCCCTGAGTTTTGGGCCAATTACCTTGTCACTATGCTATATACAGCCTATGTCTTACAAAGACCCTCTCTTTGAATAAAAGGATTTCAAGTAACGGTAAAGCTCATGCCCCAATCTGTTTTCATGCTCATCCACCCTAATTTTTGGAAATACCTGTATTTTACAGTAGCAAATATTCTAGTTTCAGCAATGTGGCAATTGTTTCATGTACTGTATGAGTGTCCTCTGAAGTGCAGTGTGTCTCCTTCTGTGCTTAAGTCATTATTTCATTTTTTTCCTTATTCTTGAAATCTAGTGATTAAATATCACCTCCAATTTCAATTTCACAAACTACTGTTGAAGTGTTTCTTTGCATTACTGGAATTGTTTGGTCAGAAGCACTATATAATACATTTCAAAGAGTTGGGAAGGCTTTCTCAGAACAAAGAAATGTGTTTCAAATTAGGTCTGTTTTTGTTACCATAGCAATGTAATAACACAGCAGAACTCTCCACAGATATTATTCCATATATCCTACCTTTGCAGTTTTTCATGGATATAGAAAGACCAACCACAATTCTTTTCCTTGTCAGATCCCAGAGTGTGGGAGTCAGGGAATAGGGAAAATCCTCTTTTGGGCTTTCTTCTTTGTAGATTTCTATTAGTAGTTTAAAATATTTAATCACAGGTGATAGTTATATTCACGTTTTGATTTAATTCCACAATTATAGCTGGCATAAACATGCAAAAATGTATTGAAATAAAGTAGAAGACAATAGAACCATGAAAGAAAACTGATTGTATCTCAGATACAAATTACAAGGAACTGGGATATGATTGCAGGCTATGTGCAATGTAGGCAGATCACTCAGAAAGCACTGAAGAAATTCAATGGAACATTGAAGTGCTGGCAAGGTCTACCACTTCAAACAAAACAGGACATCAGACACATCAGTGAAAACCTGATTATTCACCAAAGCCAGGGTCAAAAGGCAATGATCAGACAAAAGGTTAGGGAGAGATTTGCAGTCTGGGAGGCTCCTTGAAAAGGGAACAGAATGTCAAGCAAGGCTCGCTGGTGTCCCAGCTCAGAGGGAAAAAGCAGACCTGTCTGGCCATAGAGTAAGAGACAAGCTGATGAAGCTCACTGGCTCTCCAGCACAGGTCAGACTGGGCTCCAAAAGAGTATTCCACTTGGACTGACTTGCTCTCAGACAATGTCTGCAGTAAAGTTACTGGTGAAAAGAGATGCTTAGAAATTGAGCTATTTGGAGCCTACAGTTCTGTCACAGGAATACCTGCAGGATAACAGCTCTGCCACGTTTCAAAGCCTTTGGTTGAACTTCAGGGCACCTTTTATTAGACTTTGTTTTCTGATTTGGTTTAGATGAGAATGCGTCGGTTCTACTGAGTCAGCTTGTTGCAACTAAAGTGCCCACAAGCTTGTGAATGCTCATCTCAGTGTGTTGAACTGTAAATCCCCGGTTACCAATGATTACTGAGTTGTCATCTGTACAACCATTTGAGTTCTTCTCTTATGATGCAAATTGGTCCTTTGCCTTGATGGACAAACCTCAGTTTCCAGATCTTACAGGTCATGATTTCAGTTGACCCCATATAAACTAATAATCAACTAGTTCTCTGGAGCTGAGTCATCTTTAACTTTCCCTTATTCCCAGCAACCAGACATCAAAATGCATACTTCAAATCTCACAATGGAAATTGCTGTCTTTCTGACTCCAGTGATGAAGTTGGATTTGCCATACATTTCCTTTGCTTTTTCTTTCACGAAGCTGATCATGCTGATCCAATTAAACTATTGAGGTTCTAATGCTTTCAGAGCTTGATTTTGGGTTTTGACATTGTATTTGTGCCAATTTAGGCACTGTATGTGTATTACAACTGTGCTGGTCCTGAATCCACTGAACTGAATCTCTTGTATTAAGTCATTTTTTTACAGTGTGGTTTGAAAAGGATTTCTGTCATCATTGAGACGTGTGATGCAAGGGGATGGACACTCAAACAGATGAAGTTCATGTCCCACGGTGCTTGTGATCTAAATTGGTGGTAGGCAAGCTCTGTTCCCGTTTCCTTTCAGAAAATGTGACAACAATGGTTCCCCAGGGACTACTTTAGCTGATGTACTTATATCAATTTTTCTTACCATTGGTCAGCCAGGGCTCTCTGTTGTTCCTTTATATCTACAGCAACACAGAAAAGAACAGAAAACTGCCAGTTTAAAAAGTGGGATTTTTTCCTTCATATAGCATTTATTTAACTTTAAAAAATCAATCAACCAACCAAACCCAAACAAAAACAACAACAACAAACAAAACAAGCAACCAACCAAACGAAAAAACACCCAAACCACAATGCACAAATGCATATCTTCCTGGCAAAGTCTCTACCAAGGGGGCAAATCAACGTAGCCCAGCAGGGTGACAGTCTATCCAGCCATAATGTTCTCAGTGCTCTCATCACTACACTACGAGCTCCTGAGAGAAGAGCTGTGAGCACTATCGTGCAGAGTCCTTTCCTTTCTCTTTTGAACTCATGCATGCAATCTGCAATCAAATCTGCAATACCAAACTAGGTTCAGACAAAATTTGTAAAACACCATGTAAAGACAGCATAAGCTTTCATTACTCAGGAGATGTGAATATCTTTTTTTGTTGGGGAAATAAAAAAGAGGATGCTTATATGTGAGACAGAATATTTTGTTATTTAAGAAAAAGAAATTAAATCCATTAATAACGTGAAGGTTGGATTTTCAGTCCTGCCAGTCTACTGTTCGGACAGCACCTGTTCCTACCTGACTGTCATAAAGCCAACCCAAAAATAATTAGGAGTGGGAGGAGTGAAGGGTGTGTTTTCAAATGAGTTTTTGATTCTCTACCCAGTTTTTAGCCTTTAAGATATACCAGCTGTATATTTCAAATTCTTCTTCACAACCATGTTACTTGGGCAGGAGACTGAGAATCAAGGGGAACCTAATACTTCCCTCTTCTTCCCCACCTTGAGGAAAAAGTTTCCAAAATCTGAAGCTTCTAAATATTGCACAGGTTCTTGTACTTACATTTTAAGCCACCTTCAACCTACAATGTACAGAAAGAGAGAAGTCTTTTGCTCACAGAGGCTGATTAACTCACTTTTTTTCTCTTCACTTGGACACTGATATTGAAGGAATATATCAGAAAACTGAGCAAGACAGCCTGAAAGTAATAACCTGCCTATTGAAATCCTCAAGTTAAAATTAGACTCTCTGCATAAAATATATATACATAATATAAATTGACAAATATTTTAAAAGTGTTACCTTACTTTAAGTCACCCATCTATTAACCTTCCTACCTTCCCCTGACACCCTTCCCTGCTTTGAGGGAAGTATTAATAGCACTGACTTCTGCAAGAGAAATGGAAAATGATAAATTTGTTCTTTACGCTTCGTGGTTAAAAGAGAGACCAACAAAAAGTCTCCATATTAGACTGTTACAACATGAGTTGCTCTTATAGTTCTTAATGTGCTTAAAACTTACAGCTGGTATCAGGCACTGAAACGAATGTTTTCCTAGCAGGCTTCTAAACTAGAAAATGGATTACTACTAAAACTGTGAAGCTGCCATCTTCACTTTTAAAATAATAAAAGTGAAGTTTTTTAAAAAATGAAGTGATTTTTTTTAGTAGGCTTTATTTTTTTATTTAGTAAATGACAGTAAATATCCTTTAGCTATAAGACACAGTAAAAACACAATGCATGGTTTCCAAGCTGCACTAAGCTCACTGCCGGATGTTCAGTGCAACAGCACCCTCTATGTCTGATGACTTCTAAATGCATCCCTTGCTCCAAGGTGCACTGTGCCGGGTGACAATGTAATTTCTTGTTATCTGGAGGCCTCTTAATCTGACCTCAATAGCTCACAAAGATTAAAAGCAAATCATAAACATAAGAGTAATTAAAGACATTGAGAACAGAGTAAAAAAAAGAGCAAGATTTCAGCAGAACTCTTTGCCTGTTATTCTTCTTTTGTTTAGTAAAACCCCCCTGTTTTGCTGGCAAAGGAACTGAGACAATGCAATTCCTGCTGCCTTTAGTAAAGGATTTGGTGTTCTATGTCATGAAACGTTACTTATTTACAGAAATAGAAAGTAGTGCAGTGCTTGGACAAAGAATCAAAGGAGACACAAGGTTGGATTTTATTGAAATAAAAATAAAATGCTGGAAGACAGTTACTTGAGGAATTAACTGTAAACTGTAATTTGCAAAATAGGGCCAAAGGAGTCAAGACAAATGTAGTTCCAGACTATGAGAGACATATTAATTCTGCAGAGATAAGGAGTACTGAGGTACATTGCCCTTTTATAAAACATTGCTAAAATCTTCCCTGGCATATAGTGTGCAATTATGGTCACTTATCTTTTTGTGAAGCAACAGTACAAAATCTGACTGGAACAGTGAAGAAAAATGTATAAAAGGAAAAGAGGAAAAATAGCAGACTTGTTTTTTAAGAAGGAAACCATGGTATCCTTGTTTTCTCAGGTTTTTTTTCCTAATAAGGATCTTCAAAGTTTGCCATCACACGTATGTGGAGAAATCAACTTAATTTTTGTTCCCTCTTAGTGAAGTTAGTGTTTCTCTTACTCGGTTGTGACTTTTGGTGAGGAGAGTAAAGAGCGAAGCCTCCTGGCCATAAAAAGGGCAGAGAGGGTATAGAAGTTCTCAATTCATATTTTTTGTCCCACTGCTTTTCTTATAGGTAATAGATGAACCTTTCAAACAGAACAACTGGAGCTGTTGCCAGTGTTTTCTTTTCTGGTGATACCTTTACCATAAGCAGAGTTTTTATTGAGGAGTGAAGGCTTCCTCTTCTGTAAAAACATTTTGGCTATGGTGCTCTCTGTTTGTGTGTGAGGGATGTGGTGGCTGTACATTTGATTTACTATTGTCTCCAAAACAGATGTATTTGCTCTTGGAGTGAAGCAGCAAAAGCTGTCAGAAAGGCTTTGTCATTTCATTCAGAGCTGGTTGTCAATGCTGTCAGTGGCTCTACTGCTGTAGGGTTGCTCCATTCCCTGGAGGGCAGAAATACAGAAGTTTCAAAGATCTGGCTATTATTTAGAAGAACTACTGGCATATACTGTGGTGAAGGACTCACAGTGTTTGCTTGCCTATTCAATATATTTAGAGGTAACTTTTCAAGGTTCATTAATTCCTACATTATTTCTATACTACTTGAATATTTTTGTTACTATTTTTTAAAGATGCTTTCATCCAGAATATGCATTCTGAATCCAGTCTTCAAAGCCTTCATTCATTTTCCTAGTCATGCTCTGAGCCTGTACTGCCAACTGTATCAGTCCCTTTAAGAGTGTTTTTAGGGGAAGTTTGTTGCTCTGTTGGATACGAGACAAATAGGCAACTCAGGAGGTCAGCCACCAAGGCTGTGCAGACAGCAAAAAGAGCCTCAGCCTCTCTTTATTCTTATATTTATACTTTTTTACAGACAGTTATGGATTGGACAAGGAGGCCGTCACTTCTCAAATTCCATAGGTGAGAAATACAGTCTATTACATTCTCCACTCCAGAAAGAAGAATGAAAAACAACATCCAAAGTACAAAACAGTTCTTGGCCGGTTATAGAAACATGGATTGTTTACACAAAATCCATGAGAACTTTTGTTACCAACTATAAACACAGCACTCTAAAAAATCAGGGTGACAGAAGTTCACCAGGTGGTGCTCTATGATTTTCCACATCAGAGTTTGGATAACTACTCCATTTCTAAGTGGTCAAATAAGAGGAAAGCAGACAAAGGTATTGAGTCTCCTGTGTTTACTAAAGCAGCAGTGACTGAAAAATGTCCTTCCAGCCTTGAGATGCTCTGTGGCACAGTCCTGGAGAGGTGCAAACAGAAATTGTGTTTGAGAGTTCTGCTTTCCAACAACATAAACAAAATGGATTGGTTTAAATTGCATCTTCTTTTCAAACATCTTCTGTGTACAAAAGTTTTTGGTGCCCTGACCCAGGTATGCAGAACTTTGTAATTGATCTTGTTAAATCTCATGAGGTTCCCATGGGCCCACTTCTCATGCTTGTCCAGGTCTCTCTGGATGGCATCCTGTACCTCAAGTGTGCCAACAGCACCACTCAGGTTGGTGTCACCTGCAAAATTGCTGAGGCTGCACTTTGTCCCTGTGATTGAGGAAGATATTAAACTGTACCAGCGTGGACCCCTGAGGGACACCACTTGTCACTGATGTCCACCAGAACTTTAAGACATTGACCACTACTCTCCTACCAACTTCTTATCCATTTAACAGTCCACCCATCAAATCCACATCTCTCCATTTTAGAGAGAAAAATGTTGTGGGGGACTGTGTGAAAGGCTTTACAGAATCCATATAAATTACTTTTGTAGCCTTTCCCTTGTCCACTGATGTGGTCACTCCATCCCAGAAGGCCATAGAAATGTGCCTGCAGAACATCTGTATTTCTAACCCCAGCATGGTTACTCTTACCTTGACCTGTGGCTCTTGTGCTTCTGTCTCTTGTCATGAGGACAAATGCAAGCGTAGTCTGGGAAACCTTCCCAGCAAGCTTCAGTTCCAAAAAATATTTTTCTTACAATTGGTATCCTCCAATAATGGAGAGCAGAAAAAAGCCTTTAGGCTTTCAAAGATTTTTTTTTTTGATTCCTATAATAGTTTAAATGCATCTCAAAGACTTTCATGGCAATTAAAGAGGAGCTACAAAATAGTAAGTCATTACGGCATTGATTTCAGTTTTCTTTCTCCATTGCCTTTTTTTTTTAACCTTTTATATTATTTCTTGCATAAGACTTTTTGAGAGATTCTCCAAGGCATTTGTTCCCTCAGTCTACCCCAGAGATACAGCTCAGCAAGGAAAAGGAGGGGAATAAAGCTGAGGCAAGACCATGGCAAATCAGCTTGCAGACCATTCTGGAGGCATTGCAGTTCTGTGCCAATCCCTTTTTGGACCAGTACCCAAATAATTCACGTTGTTTTGAATTACAGAAAATAAGTCATCTTTGCTTTGGGCTACCATAAATAACTGTTAATCTAATTATGTTGCTAAATAAAAATAAAAATCCCCAAAGAAATCTTTTGGGCTCAATAAAAGTTCAGAAGAAATATCCTTTTAAAAATGAATACTCTCTGAGCAAACCAGACGTTATACTAACAAAATGAAATCTGGAGTGCTTTTTTGGAGTCAGTATTACGTAGAGGAGAAGTGACAGCCTAAAACATTATACAAACCACTTTTAAAGCAGCAAACATGTAATATTGACTGAGTATGTTTTCTTTAAACAACCTTGCAAAGGTATTTTTGGGCATATTTTGGTAAGAAGAACAAAAGTAAGCACTAGAATTGTTGACCAAAATTAAGACACATGAGAAATTAGTCCAGTGGTTTTTTTTCAGTGAGGGAACAAA
The DNA here is from genome assembly GCA_013400955.1 of Drymodes brunneopygia. Taxonomy (NCBI): domain Eukaryota; kingdom Metazoa; phylum Chordata; class Aves; order Passeriformes; family Petroicidae; genus Drymodes; species Drymodes brunneopygia. Next base: position 411,893 of record VZTZ01043074.1, read on the forward strand.
AATTAACTGAAGCTTTTAGAAATGCTAAAAGATAAATTTCTTTTAAAGTTACTTTGTCTTTAGAAATTGAACATGACTGTGAGAAACTGTATTTCAACCATGACATGACTGAAATGGGTCAAAATATGTAAACAACTGTAATTAACTGTTCTAAATAAGGATTAATAAAAAAAATCTTACCACTTTCTCATTCTGATTTCTGGTATAACTTTTCTTATATATTTGTCCTATCATTCCCAGACAGGCAAAAAATACTTACACTCAAAGTGCAACCTTCTAAATCTCAATCACAGCCTTTTAGATGAGAAATTATCTCAGGAAAAAAAAAAAAAAAAGAAAAAAAGCTGAGGGAAATTAATTTGTTTCCAGCTTTTCCTTGAAAAATTATATGCCAACAAAACAATAAAGTTCACTATTAAAAAGCCAGTTTAAAATAACTTAAATACTTTTAATTTCAGAATTTAGTAAAAATATTTTTCTAAATATGAGCATACTATTGTTTTTATTTTACAATCTCATCTCTTCATTAATCAAACTAATTGCCACCTTGAACAACTTGAGAAACTCATTATTCTGTGATGAGTGTAAGTTGCCTGATTCTATTTAGTTTTGAGTCTATTTTGAGTCTATTTGAGTCTATATTTTACACAAAAGCCTTATAGCTACTGCTGCATTATGGAAAGTGGTTTAACTGCATGACTTAGTGGGATTTAGTGGGGAATATTTCTGGGTGCAACACACATCATTGCATTTTTATTGTAAGCATGAATAATCCTTCCCAATGTCACTTGGGTATTACTTTTTGAAAAAAACTACAGTTGAAAGTATAGCTATATCATCCCAATGATTAGAATAAAAAGTGTTAAATTATTGTACTTTTAAGAACTTGTGGGCATAAAGGGCTGTTTTAAAATGTATAAATGTCAGAGTACTGTGAGCACCACAGCAAAATATTCCATTTTTCCCTTGCAGAAATGCTTTATTTAGTAGTTGTTTCATAGTCCTTGTATTACTGATAAATCTGTATCATTTTAAAGCATATTTTTAAAATTTGGCTTCTGTTAATGTGCTATTAGCAGCTTTGATTTGTTGTTTTCAGCTCCTCGTAGGTCTATGTGCTGATTGAAATGGCTTCATTCATACACCAAGGAGAAGAATGCTGTATACTGATGTCTGATGTACAGACCATTCCTAAGCAGTACCAGTTTTCCAAATTGCTGCATTAGTAGCATTGTTCTCTAATGATCTTGCTGAAGGTGTGCTGCCTCTGTCACACCTAGCTCAATTACAGGTCAATTAGTGATTTACATCATTTAAAACTCCAGAAATATGTGAATCAATGGTTTAGAGCATCAGTGAGAGAGCAGCCCTGTAGTGTTTTCACTTCTCTGCATCTAATCCAGAGCATCAGCTAGGAAGCTGCATCAAGGGGAGTCAGGCTATGCCCCAGGAACTCCCTGGGAACAGAGAAGATGTATCCTGGGGGAAGAAGTGTCCCCAGAGCCCCATTCTCTGATGCCAGCAGCAAGGAGTCAGGACAGCTGCTTTCCTTTTGGAGAAGTGCACACAGAATTAATAGGAGGCAGGAAAGTCCCTGGGGTGTAAGGCTTGTCTGTTGAAGCCAGGACAGATTTTGCTTCCTAGTCTTCAAACCATCATTATTTGACTTAAAAATGCTTTTGTAGTCAAGTCCTGTTATTAATAATGCACTGGTGCTTTGAAATGTCTAACATTCATTTAACCCTATACGTGATCCTCTTGTATTTATAAAGTTTGGGGTTTCCTTTATTTCGTCTGTACACACCGCTCTTCTGCTGTTCAAATCTGCACACTGCTCTGTGTCTTGCCTTTTGTTATTCACTTAGCTAACCAAATTTCTCCTTTCTCTTTCATTATTTGGGTGTAGAACTTAGTCCCAGATATTTCTTTCCCCCCTTCCACCTCCCCTCCTCCTACACCCCATTTGAAAAACTTTATTCTCTTTCTGTAGCATTTCCCAGTGCTTATAACAAAAGTTATTTAATTTCTGGGTGAGACAAGTAGTTTTTAGCACTTAAATATCACACAAATGGGACAAATGTTTAACATCAGTGAGTGATATCAAGAACAGTTCAGCACTCTCCAGAGGCTTATTTTGGATGGCTTGGGGCTTTGACTCAGAGTTGTTTGCTATGGGCACCAGTAGTTCTAGCTTCCTTTCTTTTGTTTTCCAGCCTTTCATTTGATGCTTATTCTTTGGTTTGGGTTGGTTTTGAAGGAGCTTGTTGTAATGCAGAAACAAGGGCAGCTTCCCTTTGGTGATTTATTGAAATAGTACTTCCAATATCACTTCAAAATTGCCTCACTCATGTTTTCATCATGGACATAATTGTATGAAGAGGTTAGATTCTCTCATCAAAGCTATAGGTTTGTAAATCAGTAATACAAAGAGTCTTTTATAGCCTTTTTTTGTGATCTACTGTTAATGTCACCCTTTTCTGCATATTATCATAAAGGACAATACAGTAAGATAACTTGCATAGGCTTGATCCAAAGACATGAATCACAAGTGAACCTGAATATGTGTGTCGCTTAGATGACTTGCTAACGATTTCAACTTTTTCTACATTGTAGATTGCAAATTTAAAGTCAGAGGCTCTTTTTTTATCTTCTGCAAGTAGGTGTTGAATATTTAATTATTTTTATCTGGATTTTGACCTAGCTTCAGATTAGATACAAATTAACAGTAAAGTTTCTAAAGGGCTGTCAGAGAGGGTAGTATAGTGTATTATGTCTGACTGCTGGTGTTTATTTATGTCGGCATTGTTTATACAAAAGAGCAGCCAGTTTGCAGTATGGATACTGTTTGATCTTGCCCATGGGAGAATTGAAGATCTGATAAAGCAAAAGCCTCTGAACCACTGCAGGAATGAAGAAGTGCCTAGTAAAAAGGCAATGTAGATGAAATTACTATAAGGAGATGTTGGCTTACACTATGTGTGTGTGGTAATGGAGCAGGCCTTGAAGACCAGAATGAGCCTCTTTCTTAGGCCCAGAGGGGACCCTGGGACCTGGAAGCGTATCCAGGTTACCAGGGATGGGCTAGGAGAGAGAGAACATTTGTTGAGGTTTGTAGACTGTAGTAGACTGTGTAGACTGTGTGTAGACTGTGTTGGACCTATTGAGAGTGAAAATTGTAGTTTATAACCTTATAAAGCATTGTTTACCTGTTAGCATAATAGGTAAAAGCTGTAGAGTAGCCCAGGTGATTGGGGAACATTGTGGTGAACATCTCTCCTGTTTATATGATGCTATATCCTGTTTGTGTAATGGTATTTAAGGAATTTTCACTGCATGATAGTCGTCTTTGCCCAAGAAGCCCTGCATAGTGAAAGTCTGCACAAGGGACACTGCACAGTAAAGATCTCTGCACAAAGTCTTTGCATGCAGTCGTCTTGTGTGAAGTCCATGCCCCCTGCACAATCCTGCCAAGGAGATGCCTAAGAAATAATGACCTTCCTGGGGTCAAGTAGGTCAGTATTAGGTCCTTATAGGACATTGCAGGCAGCTAATCAAAAAAGGAAGATCAAGAGAAAAAAATAACTTCTGTAAAACAACTGTTTGACAAAAGAGAAGAGCCAATGGCTTCAAAAGACCTCTTCAGTCCATTTGTTTTATCAAAATAAGGGCTAAAAACATTAAAATGGCATATCTAGTGATTTTCAAGCTTTTGGTGGGCTGTGTATTTCCAACGAATCAGTAATTACCCTCTTACTGTCCTTGATCTATGTAAAGAGGGAACAGGGACAAGCATTTCAGAAGCTGCATAGGATTTGTCGTTCAATTACCGTTATTGAGAACATGGAGTGCTCAAAGGAGCTGTTTGAGAAGAAAACGTGGCTTTTACAGCTTCCAAAATTGTTGTGACAGGCTTTATTGTGGTCCTTGTCTTATCTTTTTCTGAGGAAATTGAAAGTGAGCAGCCACTTTAAAAGCTTCTTTTCTGTCCTTCTCCCAGCCTCCTTCCAACATGTTAAACGGGATGTAAATTTGTGCCTCAAGAGTGATGTCTAATCTGATGAATCTTTTGAGCTAAGTGCTTTCCTCTTAACTCTCCAAGCTCCTTCTGTACAAATGAATTCAGAGAGCAGAGAGCTTCTTGATGTTATTTTGCATTTATCTTTCACACATGCAGGTAGGCTAGTGATGCATTATTCCAGTTTTAAGGAGAGCCGGATCTCCTAAGAAATGAAGAAAAGACTCTATGTTGGACATGAATGAAAGAAGCTTCATACAACCTTAAGATGGTGCCCTGAGAATGAGAATATGTTTCCTTTTATGTCTGTTTTTCTTGTTCTTTATCTGTGTTAGAGAGACCAGCCGTGCTAATTTTGAAGTATTCTCATGCTCAGGAGAATTCAAGACATCTATTTGCTCAATGTTTTCCTTGGATGTTGTCCTGGGTTGGGCCAGAGGGGTCAAAATCTCGGAAGTGACCCATGCTGCAGGAAGTAATACAACTTCCTTCCTGGAAGAGAGAGAGCCAATAACCAGCTAGTTTTGAGTATTGATATGTAGGCCAACCAATTAAAAGTTGATCCGCCTTCAAGGAAAAGAAATCCTATATAAGCAGATGACCTCTGAGTATCTTTCTCTTTCCTTCCTTCTTTTCAGAGACAAGAAGGCCTCCCTGCTCTCTCTCTGGTATGACTAAGCCTTTTCCCCCCAACCCCCTCCACCCCTCCCCCCAGAGGGTGGGGGGGAAGCGGGGGTGCAGTTGTAGCTGAGCCCTTTGGGGTTAAGACACAGCTGGGTTGTAAATTCCAGCTACGGCCAGGCAGGGCCAAGCCCTTGCTCTCCTCCCCACAGCTCAGACACTGGAATACTGCACTCAGACAGCCTGGGCAGAGACCATGTGAACACGGCAAGGCCCGAGAGAGAGATTAACCCTCTCCATGCCCAGATGAAACTTCCAGACCCCATCCTTCCCTGCACAGGGAGAGGAAAGAGTGAGGACACCTACAGAAATACAACATAGAGACTAAAGTCAGTGAAGGAAGCAGAGCCGATGCCTAGAGGGAGGAGCATGAGAAGTGCTTCAATAATGAAGCTGAAAAATCTTTTGTGAAACCATGATTGGAACTAAACTGAAATATTCCCTGTAATATATGAGAAAATAGTCCAAAGGGGGGATGTGATGTTCTAACTGCAGCCAGTGAGCCAAGGCACCTGTGTAGAGAAAAGCAGATACTGAAGTAATTGCAGACTGATGAGAAGGTTGAGCAGAGACAGAGAAGAGGCTGTGACCTGTCCCTTTGCACCGGGGAATGCTGGAGAACTTGCGTTGCCAGGAGAACCTGTGTTGCCAGTAACAGAAGAGGGGGATTTTCTTTGCTGCTGTAATAGAACTGTTCATCCTTAAAAGAGTACCCCACGGACTGTCATAACCCACTGCAGTAGCTGTGGGAAGGCTACTGGTGGAGGAGGGATTTTCCACAACAAGCAGATTTTCTTCCCAGATGGCTGTTGGTTGTGATTCTGAACCCATAAAAACTTTATTTTCTTACAGAGAAGTCCATGGTATAAGCAAGAGAAACTTCTCTCTCTAAATGAACTGAGAAAAGAGTATTTCAGAGGTGGCAAACTGTCTTAAAGTCAAAGTGTTGTCTTTTTGTGTGTTGTCAATGGGAAAAAAATGGAGAGGTGGGGAGAGGAGAGGTGATCTGAGGGTTTTGTTCTAGTTTTCCTTGTTTTTTTCCTTTTTTAGGTTTATTAGGAAGATAGGTTTATATTATTATATTAGGTTTATAGGAAGATAAACTTCCTATATATTCTTCAAAGTTTGAGCCTGCTTTGCCTACTCCTAATCCTTATCTCACAGCAAAATTAAGTAAATTTTGGTAAGTGAGCTGGTGTTTGGCCAGAAACTCAAATAGGCGAACTCAAACCACTACAGATGTGTAAAGAAAGGGCTGTGTAGCATTCAATACAGCAGTGTACAATCAGGTGGCTTACTGACCACTGCTGGTAAAGATATTGGCTGAGAGAAGTGATGCAAATATAGTGAAAATTAATTTTACAGAGGAAAATGGAGGTAAATTTTACAGAGGTAAATCTTTTGGGAGGTTCTGGTCTGGTCTCTTGGAAGTTTCGTCAAATTCCAAAAGCAATAATAAGATCTAAAATTATATAGCATACTCCGAAAGAATTAATTGCATTCCTGATGCTGTGACTTGTAATTTCAACTGCTGGTAATCTATGCAAGTATAAACTTGTAACTGTTTGAGTCAAACGTTTTATAATCTAGGCTTCAAAAATCTTGACATTTAATACTTCTATGTCTATTTCCACTGTTGCTTTAAATTCACATTAGCCATGTTTAAATAAAAAATTTTAATGCAATATTGCTTGATGAAGAATAGTTGGCTTTTCACATGCCTTTTCCAAGGGAAGAATAATTAAAATAAATGTGGAGTTCAGAAAGACTTGGTTTATTATAGTATACATTTCATAATAGAAGAAATAGCTGATAGAAAAGTTAACAAAAGCAAAGACCAATGTGAAAGTTTAGTAAATTGTAGTGGTTTTAATTTTAGACAGTCACTGAAGGCAAACATTTCATCTGTAGATTTGCACACATTTTTTCTGCTGAAATTAATGGAAATTAGGTAGAGCTAACTGAGGGATGAAATTTCAAAAAGAAAACTCTGAAACCTGCATGTGTGGAATCCATGGGCTTGAAAATACATGGGCAACTTCTGCCAGACATCATGGTTTTTCACTGCACGTGCAACAGGGAGCATGTAGGTTACTGTGCACGTGTATGGAGGTAGCAATTGATGCCAACAGATAACATGAAGATCTTTGCCTCATTTCCTTGTGTATAGCAATGGAAGGCTTCTTTCTTACTGCAGTAAAACCCTGACAGAAACACTGTACCAACTTGCCATTAGCTAATGAAAAATGTAAAGTTTCAGTTCCATTTCACCAATTTATTTTTGGAAAATAAGCCCAAATCTAGAAAGGAGCATACCAGCAAGACCTACCCCTGCAAATGTTCTAAAGCAAATTGTGCTACTGCTCCTGTCACTCAGGCTGGATCCCAACACTTCCTTTCTCAACTGATGGTTTGATAAGACAAGGGAAAATTGAACTCAAAAGGTTTCTTCTAAAGATCCAGATCTCTTCCATTCAGACTATTGCACCTCTCTGAAACTGTACTTCATTCACTATCCTTGTTTCCATGAATCCCTCTGTAAGACAGGGAGTGCTCATTCAGTTCTTCTGCTGCAGACAAAGAAAGATGACACAGGACAGATATCTTCAGAGAGGTGGAATTTAGACAAGCAGCCTGCTCAAGGAGGGAAGGGAGAGCTTAAGCAAATTATGAGATAACTTCAGAAAAAAAATATTGCTTGGGGTTCTAGCAAAAATTTTAAGTGATATGTTCTTTCTCTGAAACTTTTGGTAGAAAAATCTCCACTGTTCTAATCATCTGTAGTCCTCAATTGCAATGGAAAAGAGAGCAGTAAAGACAAAACTGCATGTGAGAGTCAGTTTGTTAGTATCTTCCATTCAAAAACACAAACATACCTAAAGAGCACTGTGATACTAGCATAAATATATCTCTACAAGATAGAAAGTGTTTATAGAAGAAACAGTTTGGGCTTAAAACCTGCTATTTCTGTGGATGTGTTACAAGTCTAGGGTGCAAGTCACAAAGTTTCCTCTTTGCAGTGAGTTTAAAAACTAAAAAATTAGGTGAATGACACTTGACAAATCAATGGGACAGAAAACAAAGCATCTGTAAAAAATTTAGAAACCAGTGAGATGTAAATGGCAACAGGCATATTTTCCATTTTCCACTGGTAATTATGGCTCATTGAGAGTAGCAGAGGTGGAAGGAAGGAAAGCAAAACTCTTCAAGTCTCCTCTATTTTTCTTTTCACTAATAAGGACTGAAAAAGTGCTAAGTAAATCAATATAACCCTTATTTTGAATTCTGGAAAGCTAATCATACTCCTCAAGAGAAAGTGGCATATGTTTCTTTTGATAGCATGCTATTGATTCCTTGCCTCATTAAAGTCTAAAATACAGGTGAGTTCTTTCTTCAAAAAATAAAAATCTTATTTGCTGCAAAAGATGCTTTAATAATTCAGTTTCTAGTAACTGACATTCTGTTTATATAGTTTAGTGATAAATGCACTACAATTAATACCTGCTTGATAATGGATCTACTGATATTGTGTGTATATTAAAATTTAGCACTTCGGGAAAAGTATTTCTCGTTATATATAAGACTAACTAATAGGAACTTCAGAAAAGTTGCAGGATTCATCAGATACATGAAGACTGAAAGAATTTTAAGGGTTTCAGGTTTCATCTTTGATGCTTAAGGAACAGCTTTAGTATATTTGCTATTATACAATCACGAAAGGCTGGTCTCTTGTCTACACAGAGCTGTACATGAAGGGAGCTATTTCAGATGCCTCACTCCGTTTTCAACTTCTCTAATCTGTTGCTTTTTTCAGCATCAGTCCTACGTGAGACCAAAAGGTTACTTTCATAGCCATATACCAGATCCTATCTTCAGCTAAATTGGGTAGAGAGCCCATCTTAAAGGGGTGGAAGTTTTTAGCTCCTAATAATGCTTTTTCTTATTCTTCTCCCTCTTCCTTCATCCCTATCCTTATGTTATTTCTGCAGATGGAAACACTAATTTTAAGCCTAGAGAAGTGAGTAAAACACACATCTACAGTCTCCATGAGGAGGGTGAGGAGAGAGGGATTTGCACCAAGAGCTTGAAATTATTTTTCAAATACCTGTGCCATTAGGTAAGCCTAATTAAACAAACAAACAAAACCCTTGTAATTAGTGATTACTACATTTTAAATGTTACTAAGAACGCATTCTTTTTCCCTCCTCTCTTGGGAAAATCTCACAGGGCCTCAGTAGGTTGCTGTGGAGCTAATAAGGCAGGTAGTATAGCAGGGTCATTAGGGACCACCACCACATCTGAGAGAGGAGAAAGTGAAGAATTGAAGGACATGGACTGTGAAGATCCCCTTTCTCCAAACTCTACCTCTGTGCATTACCATTCTTCGCAATACTCTCAGTCTCTTTCCATCATTGTTATATCTTCTTCGCCTTCAAAACTTACCTAGAAATAAAATTTCCTTTATTCTCATCAGGGCAAGCATCAGAGAAGAGTATTTCTTGAGGTTGCTGCCTCAGTCAGAGAAGGTGAAAGTCGCTGATGGTGTGGATTCCCAAAACAGTTGCGCAGAGCATTGAGGGAGACTAGCCAGTCATGGAAATCTTTTCCCATCCTCCACATATATGTCTCTCTCCCTGTAAATATGAAGAAACCTGCTTTCAGGACCTCATTGAGGAAAGAGAGATGTTCATCTTCTGTGCTCTCCACTTCTTTCTGTGAAAGTCCAGTGGTCATTCTGGCAGCCACCTCTGGAGCAATGGGAAAAATTATGGATAAAATCTCCCTCTTTTGCTGAGAGGCATGCTTTATCATTGCTGCTGGAAGATAGTAATAAGGAGCAGTAAATCACTGTGTCCTGGGAATGACTGTAAATGTTCTTAACTATGTTTTTTGCCTTTCCTCGTTGTTTTGCTACATCCCCATCACTGTTTGATTGCCTGTGAAACGGATATATGGGGAGAGACTCAGCAGGATATTCATTGCCACTAAAACAGTCTCTGACCAGCCTGGCTGAGCTGTTAAAGCTTAACACTGATTTGCATGTTCATATTTTTACACAGGCTTTTTACCTGCTAAAAATGCTGAAGACTTCACAAAACAGTTTTTGCTTGAGGTGGCAGAGATTCTCCTGCATTACCTTATGAGAATTTGTCATGGAGAAAATTAAGTCTTGGACTTTCACCACCCTCATAAGGTTATGGAAATCTTGAAAGGGTTCAGACTGGAGCTGTCTGACCAGCCAGAGCCCCTGGAACCAATACTTGCTGAATATAGGGGCACCTTAAAATATGGTGTTAAAACAGGTAAAGTAGCAAAACGATACATGCCTCATTTGTCACATTGTTTTGTGCATGCTTGAAAGATTGATTCATGGATTGGGCTAGATTTGTATGAAAAGTGGAGGTTTATCAAATGTGTAGTATACATTTTGTGGTATTTCTTCCCTTCCAGTGGTGTTCATGATGCTGAGAAAAGGTTTTGTTATTACAGGAGACATTTGGTGGAAAGAGGTATATTACTCTGGGATCAGTTAACAGATCAGAAGAGAAATTTATCCTGTCTCATTTAGAGGTCTCTGCATGATTGGTGAAAAAAAGTAGGGTCCCAGATTTGATACAATGAGTATTACTTTCTCACTGGGATACTGAAGTTTGATATGTACCTATAAATGCAGGAGGAAAAGGCCCCCTTAACTCCCTGATAAATGTTAACATTATCTGAAACAGTAATGCTTTTGTAGGTCTGGCTTGGGTTTTGCATTTTTCCATTTTCACCCTCTTTCTCGTAATTATGGCATTGCTTATTACATGCTTGACTGACTTCCCATGTCCTTTTCCCCCCTCTATTACAGTTATCTTCTTTCCTGTATTTACAAAGGCATTAAGTAGAATACAGTCCTTAGCTCAGTACAGTCCAGGAGGTAACAGAATGATGTATTTGAATATGGAACTTTATTTCCAAAGGACTGAAAAGGTCTCATTCAGCTCTGACAGGCTATAGCATAATTTGCAGGGGTAAAAAGAGACTGCTATTATAAAATGTTATAATATAAACCACTATTTTTCATTCCTGATGTTCCCAATCAAGCATTCATTCAGCTTCTCTGGTAATATCAAAGCCGTTTCTTATAATTAATTTAATCATCATTATGACAATCTGGCATGCAAACACAACTTACTGCTTATTAGCCTAAATTTCTGCGCTCCAGGCAGACTTGGCCATATGGAAAAAAATTACACACAGAAGGTCAAAAAGCCACCTGGTATTCTGCCTGAATTTTCATGGTTTTCCTTCCTTGATTTAAAACTCAGGTTCTTATTTGTTATTTCCTGCTCATGCTACTTGTTACTTAGTGGCTGAAGTTACCTTGGTCTGGTTTTTACTTTCCATGTTGGTGTGATATATTAATCTGGGCTGGTTAGGTTATAGTTACTCAGATGTTCTAAGCTAAATGCATGCAACTGTAGTGTTACAGACTTTGATTTAACTAGAAAATATTAATGCTTCAATGTCATGTCTAGTAAGTCTGTATTGAATACCTGCTTTTTATCAGCTTGGTTGTAGCCATGTACTTTAAAATGATTGAACGGCAGCAAGTTTATAGGGAAGTTCAGTTAAAGGAAAGACAGAAACCATTGGGCTCTAGTACTTGACAACAGCACCTAACTGTGCCTTATAATCACCCCTTAGAAATCTGTTTTCAGGTAAAAATCTGTAAGGATTTGTAATCTAATAGAGCAGTATAAACTAAGTAAAACTGATTTCAATTTCAAGTCATTAAATAATGTAGTATTTTTGCATGTTACATAATCTACATTTGCCAAACCCAGTGTATTCCCCTCTGCATTCCAGGTGACAGAAAACAATCTGCCAGCCTTTTCCTCCTGTAAATATTTGTTACTAGTTGGAATTTGCAGCCATCTTCAGGCTTGTTTGGAGTTGGATGATTAACTGGTCTGGTATTGCCCAGTAATGTCTGTGTACTAAATGTGCCTTACTAGGTAGTATTGGTTTCCTGACTGTCTTACAGGTCAATTTTGGTTAAATTTTTAACTCCCTCTACAACACGTGTCAGGTAGCTGTCAAACCCTTCTGCTCTACAGAGCATAAACTGACAGGATTGTAATTTTACCTTAAATCAGCCCTCAATGCTTTGAGTTTATTGTAGTCTCACAGAGAAAGTCTCAAATGTGATCGTGTAGCACAAAGACTCTGCTGCACCGCCCTGTGTTAATTTTCAGCAAAAATAACTGAAGCCATGACTGTGAAATGCTGGAATATTTCAGCTCAAGGAGCTATAGCCCACAGCTCCCACATAAATTCAGTTAGTTTTGTAGCAAAAGTCTGAAGGTGAACTACTGTCTGTAGAATCAGTAGGTACAATTACAGAGTGTCCCATGACCTCTTAACTGTCTGTGTATCAAAAATGCAGCAACTTTCTCCTCTTCAGAAAGGCAAATATGAGTGTGCTCTGGTCTTGCTAAACCAAACCCTCCATTCAATGATGTTTCTCACACATTGTGAAATACTCTTAAAATAAGCTGTTACTTTTAGGGAAAAATGTATATATATGACTTCACATAGGAGATGGTTCCTATGTTCATATTATGAATTAAATTCTTATGAAGAAAATGCACTAAATGGTAAGATGCAGGGAATTTTTAACAGATTGCAAGATTTTCTTCACTTAAGGAGAGCAAGGTAGTAACCATGTCTGTTGGTTATGTCTGTCTATGAAGTCTTGTGGCCTCACTGGATTAAGAGAGGTTTTCTACTTAGATCAGGCTCTAGAGGAGGATGAGTTTTTGAAAGGCAAAAACAGCTTGCCACAAGGTACGCAGTAACATTTCTTTTCACTTTAATCTAGAAGCAAACAGCAGCGGAACAATTTTGGTGGCAGATAACTTTGGTTACATTTTTAAAAATATTATTTATAATTTCAACATGTAAATTGTTACAACTGAAAAACACTGAAGGTGGTGAAACATTGTAAGAGTACATTCTCAGCCTAAAAAATTCCAGATAGAAGCACCTCCAGATTTGGAGGTATTAAAGATTTTTCTCTCAATTAGATGACAGAAGTCAGCCTCAACTAAAAACCAAATGAAACTAAACAAAATCACAAAAAAACCCAAACCAAAACAAAACAAAAATAAAAAAAACCACCAAAACAAACAAAGAAGCCCACCAAAACAAACAAAAAAACCCTCACAACTTTTTAAAAAGACATGGACTTCAGTGATAACTTGTGGTCAACTAATTCCTCCTCCTTGAATCTTTGGTGTTCTATGAAATCCAGGACTTGACAAGTCAAGGAAAAGGGTCAAATGGGCCTAAAAAGTATAACTGCATAAATGGTGCTGTAATGTCCATGCCAGAGCACACAGCCTGGAATTTCTGAAAATTCCAAATGTTTAATAGTGTGTATGTGAAACTACTCTTAGGGATCTAGGAACATTTGGTCCCTGATTTGAGCCTGTGGTGCTCTGGGCTTCTGAGCCACAAGGACTGTGATGTTTAGGGTAAGCATCTGCATCCTCCAGGTATTTGAGCCTTAGGTAAACCTTGAATCATGTGGAGGTCTGCATAAGCACATTGCCTAGAAATCACTGTTACCTGAAGGCAGACCCCTGAATTGAGCATCTTTTCCTGCTTGCAGCTGCAGAGAAGGGGCAGTTTTATCTTGCTGACCTGTATTAGCAAATTAGCCTCAAAAGCACATGTTGAGATCTAATTTTTTCTTTCTTTTTTTTTTTTAATTACCTAGTCATTGTAATTTTGACAGTTTAAAAGAATTGAGAAAAACATTATTCAGTAGCCAAAATAAAGTATGTCTTTTCCTTACAAAGAAGAATATCTAAGAGTATCTTGTTTGAGTCAAACATTTCATTTAAAAAAAATGACTGCTAATATTGAATTTGATTTTTTTTTTTTACTATTTGGAGTTAGACATTTCAAAAGTAAACTCATCTTCATCTGGAAGAACTTAATACGGGATGTGAGCATCAGAATTAAGCATAGGAGTGTTCTTTAGGGGATTTTTTTTTTCCCTGTTTATAATAAGCAACTGTCAAAACAGTGAGATGGTCATGAACTTTGTGGTATCTAAGTTGTTGAGTATTTTTTATTTGTCCTTTTTAATTAAAAAAAAATAGCCTTTGCTGTCATTTTTAGCAAGAGAATCACTCAGTCCTCTGTTATGGAGACACAGAGAGAGTGCAGCTCTCTATATTTCATGGACAAAGATGGAAGACTGTGTGACCAGGCTGCTCCTACTCATACTTGTGTGCCACAAAGCACCAGTGATGCATGCTGAGGGCATCTGGGTGACATTGCTCTGCCCTGCAGCCACTCTGGCCAATCCACTGCATGCTTGTCATGTCTTGGTGCTGCAGTACACTTTAAAAGAGCTCTGATGTGCTCTGAAAGGCTTTCTGAGGTTTGACCCCAAGCCAAGGGAATCAAGTGGCTTGTGTGCCAAGTTGAGTGGGCTTGGCACAGAGCTCTTTAGCCCTGACCTTCACTAGAGGTTGGGGAGTGCAGGGATTTGTGGAAGAAAGCAAAAAACATACTCTGGGGGGTTAAAAACCGACGCTGGGGTCTCAACAGCATTGGCAAAACTGAGCGTTGTTTTCCCAAGCATGAGAATCTGCCTACTGGCGTGACTCACAGTCAGCTGGACAGCCAAGCTGTGCTCCCTTTTCCTCCTTTCCCCCACCCTGCTCCCAGCCTTGTCTCGGGGACTCTCAGAACACCCTGCTGCCACTTGGTGCTGTGACTGCACACTTGTGACTATTTATTCAACTCCTACTTAGATTTTGGCTACTGTAGCTCAAGCATGATGTATGCGGGAGCAGTGCCATTAGGTGGCCAGAAAGAGCTAAAGGATCATTATGCAGCTGTTATCACGTGCTAATTGCTGTCCATCATCTATGCCTGGCAGTTTTGTCAGAATCTGCTGCCCTCTGGAAATGATAGAGGTCAAACTTCCAAGGTGGAATATCAAAAATATCAGCTTTTCCCCCAAAAAATTTTAAGTGACTCTCACAGCACCTCTACTGCTGAGACCTTCATGCTTCCAGTTGTGACACAGGGTACACCCACACTGTAGTGTAGGAAGAAGGATGAACACACTCACCATGGGCTAGGAAACTTTTTTTTCTCCTTATAGGTGCACAAATTGGTTATAAGTCATGAAACCTTACCACTTGCAAGGTAAAGGACTGAATTTATGTGGTAGCTTAGTCTGGTAAAAGGATGTTGTTTGTCATGATTGCTTATTTATTTTTTAATGAGCTCAGGAAATAAAGTTTAAATCAGAGTATGCTGTCCTGTAAATCCAATTTCACTCTTCACAAAAACAGGGTGGTGTTTTACAAGTTATTTTTTGTAGGTCTTTATTCAGGCCTTGCTGTGTTCAGCCGAAGTAAAGAGTGGCTGCTGCGCTTGAGGAAAAAGTGGAGTAAGACAAATTGGACTCTTGTGGATATAGTCCACAATCCCATTGAGATTTTGCCTCTAGGAGATGGTGCTTTTGCTCCCTGCTACTTCAGTAGTTGAATCTGTTGACTCAGTCTCTGAATCTATACTGTCAAGCTTGGCAGGCAAGTCAGAAACTTGGCACATTCACGGACTACAGGTTTAGGTAGTTCTTGGATGAAGAGGGACTGAAGAAGATGAACTTAGGAGTTGGTTCCTCCTCTTGCATTGGGTTTTATTTTTTTCAACAGTTTTGTTGATGACATAGCTGGTAAAATTTTCAGAGAATACAAACTTGGTAACATGGTAAATAATAAAGGACATATAGTACTATCAACAGTCTTAGAAGTAGAATGTGATACCAGATGTCCTGTATATTTCAAGGCTAATCAGAAGAATAAATGGTATTATACTACTCAGGTTTTTTTCCTCTTGATATTTGACACTGGGAAAATTATTCTATCTGATTTGGAAGCTGAAATACTGGAAACTGACATGTTGTTGTTTTCACTCTCATTTTTAATGTCAATGTGGAGTTGAATCTGGGAATGCTTTCTGAAATCTGGCAGCTTTAACTCACATGAAGTTATCATTGATACTGATTGTAAATGACAAAGCAAAAAATATTACCCCTCTCTGGAAGTTATAAAATAACTGAAAACTCTATTTTTGAAGAGAATGAGAACTGACTACTAATTTTTGTCAAATTCTGACCTGTTTTTTTCAACCATTTTTCTCCAAATAGAGGAAAATTTGAAATGCTTCAGCTTGATATATTTTTAAATGAAGCATGTTGAATCTGCATTGACTCACAGATAAACTATTTTAACAAGTAACTTAAAATTAGTGTGGTACTCGATCCATAAATATTTCATTTCAGGTTGATCTCAAATGGGGTCTTTTGTTATTGTTATTGTTCAATTGCTTTTCACACTGCTGAAACTATGTATTTGGGGGAAGAGCCAAGAAAGCTCAGGAAATGTTCTTCAGCATCATTACCATTACAGCAGGGATGGTATCTACATTTGCAAAAGCACTTGAGATCCTGTGGTGTCTTTGGATAGCTTCTGATCAAAAGTAATGGAATTTTTCTTTTGACAACAATAACTGGGTTATTTGTGCGATAGGTATGTAAGGTTATTTCATACACAAATAACAGCAGTTCTGTAGATAAAGTGACATTATAATTTTGTCAGTGATGGTTTTATGTTTCTTTTATTTTCTTTCTATTTCACCCTGAAACAGAATAGGAAGAGATGGGATAGCAAAGAGGAATATTCTTCATTATAAGTTATAGACATAAGTTCTGCATGTACTCATGCAGTAATCTAACACATCCAATTGGTTTTTCATGCATTAGCTAAGACAGTTCCAAAATTCAAACACACTACCTGCGCAACTTTTGAGCTCCTGAATTACTGTATATCTTCAAAGCTGCCATTCAGTTTACCCGCCTGTGTGAGGATCATTGGCTTTTAACAGAGTAAGGTTGATTATGCATCCTGAACAGAATTCTTAGCTGCAGTGCAGGTATGTGGGTGTAGGAGCAAAGTTTCCAGTTTTTTTGGGGGGGAATTGCTGTGGTTGTGAAGTGGTGTGAATAATTATGGCTTGTATTTTTAGACAATTTTAGTATTGTGCTTAATAAAGAGTCAATTTTTCAAATTTAGAAGTTTATAGCAGCTCTAGTCCATTAACCTCACCTGAGAACTTCTAGATAGATGTTATAAATAGACTTCCATTCCTCATATTAGGAAACCATTTGAAGGAAATATTGCCTGTTGTGCATAAAAACAGTTCATTGTTGAGGGGCATAGTATAGATTTCTTCCATGGATTACTCCTTTTGGAGGAAGTTGACTGAAATGCAGGAGTGGGCTCCAGGATCTTGCAAGGTTGTGCAAAACAGGATTATCTTTGTTTAGAATTGAAGCACAGTATTATTATCAGGTCTACATGGTACAGTATTTGATTTCTGATTTTTCCATTAAATACTAACTTCATTTTCTAAGCTGCTGAAAATACTTGTAAGTACACTGGTTCAAAATATTTGAGAGGTGTTCTGTCAGATCCCAGAATCAGTTGTTTCGGCCTCTTTGCATGAATTAGAAGAGCACACTACTCACTTCTCTTGCCTTTTCATTAAAATGCCTGTGCAAGCAGACACTCTTTCAAGAGCAAAGCTTGCTTGCCAAAGTCATGCCTGGCAAACAGAATACAGAATAGTGAAAGTTAATCATTTGTACAGCTATTTACCTTGGTACAGTATATGAGTTCAGTGTGTCTGGGAGTTTTATTTGCAAGAGAAACCAGCATTCAGCAAGGAAAGGTATAAATTTATTACATGTTGGTTACTTCTATTTCCTTATGCAAATAGTTCTTTGAATACTCAGCATGGGATAGCTTTCAAAATGCAGCAACCAACTTCTTACAGAGATACTTGGAGCTGACACAGGGAATGTAGCATTATTTTATAGCCTGGCTCAGTGCCCACTAAGTTTCTCCTGTAGACAATCCACAGGATAATTTTGCACTGGGTGCATTAATTATCTGTAGGGATTTGTAGACTTTAACCTTGATATTTTATGGCAAAGACACTCAATTATGTGACACTATTATGAGAAGTTAACATCATTGGTTATTTGATGGTTAGGTTTACCAACATCTGCTGTCATTCTAAGCCACAGGAGCAACAGCAAATATTGTCTTGGATGTAAAATTAAATGCATAAAAACCACAATTGGGAGAACAATTGCTTTTAACATAACATGGTGCTTCCTCACCTGTGTTTGACAGGCTATTAATTTTCATGGGTTTAAGCTGGGAAAATCCTCTTACTACTTCATTAAGTTTTATTTCTCTTCATTTAATGGAGGTGTGGCTCTGAGCAAGGAGAGATTTTTATTCCTGTTTATTTGCCTTTAAACTCTAGTTAGAAAGAAAAACCTGAATTTTCCTGAAGAATTATTTCCACATATGTCATTACAAAGTGACCATCATATTGTTTCATTAGGGTCTTCTACAATGGTGTAACCAGCTGCACACAGACTCTCTGTCCCAGCCAAATAATTAGTATGGTACAGCTTTTGTCATAGTGGACAAGACAATTCAGTGTAGGCAATATTTTGCTGTCTTTGGTCTTTGGTTGTTGTAGAAAGAAAAGTAAGAAAAAAAACCTCTGAAAATACAGGTTTATTCCAGAAATCTTACGTGTTCCTTTCCCTATTTCAGACTATTAAATACTTGAAAATAAAGATAAAAGTAAACTTTAAACTGGATTGCAGCAGGAATTATAATCATAAAATCCTCGAATATTTGGGTTTGAAGGAACCATGAAGATCATCTAGTCCTGTTGTGGTTTGAAAGCAAATTAATGAGACGCTCAAAGTCAGAACTACAATTTAATAGGAAAATTAAAATACATGCAATGGTACAGAAACGCTGACAGAGTCAAGATACAACCTGACACCCTGTTGGTCAGGGTGCTGGTAGCAGTCCAGGGATAGATGTGGCTCTGTTGAAGCAGTTCTCTGAAGGTCCAGTGGAAAAGCTGCCCTGTGCTGTTTCAGGGTTTAGATTATATTCAGATGGGGATGCTTGGTTCTCCTCCTGGGCGGGGCATCTCACAATGGGAGTGGTGCAATCCATCAGTGGAGCTTAATGGTCCATTAACAGAGAGGACTCGTGAGACCCTCCCTGCTAATGGCCCATCAACAGGAAAGATTTCAGGCACCTCACTTGGCCCTGCTCCACTATCTGGCCCATTGGAAGTCCTGCCCTAGGGCCATCAAGGATGGCTGAGGAACACTGCCTCACCTGGCCCCAAACAGCCCATGGAGATGGTGATAGAATACACACTATTGTAACCTAAGTCAAGTTCCAACCCCTCTGCCATGGCTGGGGACACCTTGCACTAGACAGTTTCTCAGAGCTCCATCCAACCTGGCCTTGAACACCTTCAGGGATGAAGCATCCACAACCCCTCTGGGCAACCTGTTTCAGTGCCTCTCCACTCCCACAGTAGTGAATTTCTTCCTAATATCCCATCTAAACCTACTCTCAGTTTAAAGCAATCACTCCTTGTCCTGTCATTACCTGCTCTTTTGTTGCAGGCTCCCTTCAGGCACTGGAAGGCTACAGTTAGGACACTCAGAAGCCTTTCCTTTTCCACACTGAACAAATCCAGTTCTCTTAGGCTTTCCTCACAGGAGAGGAATTTCATCCTTCAAATAATCTTGTGCCTCCTCTGGATTTGCTCCAAGAGGCTGATATCCTTACTGTGCTGAGAACCCCAGAGCTCAATGCAGCTCTATGATCTTCCCAGCCACAAAAGCGAGAATAAGAAACCAGAGGACTCAACATTTTACAGGGAAAAGTTCTCAATGCATGTGGATTCCTATAGAAACCAAACACAAATAAGAGAGTAACAAGTAGCCTTGACTTGCAGTAATTATCAACCTTGGTGAGGAAAATAGTTCTCTAGATAAAGGGTAGAATACCTGAAAAATGTGACTGACTTGGAGTACAAGTCATGTGGGCACTGCTAAATATATGTCAAGTTCTCAGATCAAAAAGTAGGAGAGGTTTCTGTTGTGATTTGAGTTTTCTTAATCAGAGAAATAAACTTATTTTCTTTTTGAAGGCTGAACTCACCCATATGTGCTTTTGGAACATCCCATGGAGGGGACCAGAATGAGATAAATTACTTCAGGTATTTTTTCTAACATTACTCAGTGAATCTGGATAATATTAAGGCACTGAGAAATAATTCTCAATAGTCTGATCTCTTTTGTTTGGTTGAGTGTAACCAGGATTCAAACATCAACATTTAAGTGATGTACAAATAACAACAGTGTCAGAAGTAGAACTGGACAAATCATAGAATTATTTAGTTTAGGAAGGGCCTCTAAGATCATCAAGTCCAACTGCTAACTCAGCACTGCTGTGTTCACCATTAAGCTAAAGACAAATAAAGCAAAACCTCACATATGTATCATCCAAAGAAAATAATAAAATATTGTTGAAAGTGTTTGTGATCGTAGAGGCATTTGAATTATTACCACAGGAGTAACTAAATTCTGAATTCATGTTATACCATCATCAATGAAATTGTGATATGTTAATTCAACATTCCTTTCTGAATTTAGTCCTATGTTGAGGACTCAGTGACCCAGCCTTGCTGAGTGTCTATCACTATCACTATTTGCAGAGTGGTCATAATGAAGCTTAAATGAGTTTTTCCCCCCTCCAGTGGGCTGCAAGTGATGGACTAAAGAGAAGTTATGATCACTTTCTCTGGTGATTTGGTGGTGTCAGGAGAAGAGTGGAAGGAAGTACATAGTTTCTCCATCTATGGGATCATCAGGAAGCTGCAAGACCAGGCAGAAAAGTAGGGAAAGAAGGATTGTACTCGAGTAGGTGATTTTTTACTCCAGTTGGGTAGGATACCAGCCCTGTGTCTGTAGTGTCTCCCTTGTTTGTTTAGCCATAATGAAAACTTGAAGTTTGGACCTGTCTGTTAAGGAAATAAACAGTAATCTAACTAATAGAAGAGCTGTAATAAAGTATGAAATAAAACACTACTGAAAGCATTATTCACATCAGATACTCATCAGATAATCCCCAGAATGAAATACTTGCATTAATCATTTATCAAATGATTTTAAATCCAGGGGCTTACTCTCCTTGTTTTGAACTTACTCCCTTCCTACCCTCATGGCTTCAGATAGAATTATTTCTGGCTTCAGTAAAGGCCATAGGATTCTTGAAACTATGCAATAAAAATGATGCACTGTTCTTTTTCTTCTGACAAATTCATTCTTCAGCTGGAGACATCCCTGTGAAACTCTTTCCTCTGGGTTGAACAGCATGCTAGCTTATATTGCAAAGCCAGGTATAGAGAACAGAGAAAAAAGCAGCTTTGGTCTTTTCCATTTTCTTTTCTCTTTTTGTTTGTTCAGAAGGACTTAACCACACTCATTCTCATCTTGTATGCAGGTTGCTCCCAAGATCAAACCACAGATGACAGAAGAAGGACTGACAATGGTTACCTACCAACCACAAGGTGAAAAAGCCAACTTTTTTCAGAATAGTTTTCTTCAATCCAGCTGCCAGAAAACCTGATGTTTGCTTTGTCTTTGAAGAAACTATAAGACTTAGCAAAGGTTTGTGACAATGAGGTATCTAAACACAGGACAATTTTCCTACTTGGTATTAACTGAACATGGTATTAATTATTCTAAGGGTAGAAATAAACTGTTATCATTGGTATGCGCTAGGAGAAGTATAGATGTTTTCACAGGACTCAGCTTCTAAATGATTTTTTTAACTTCATCACAAAGTCTGAAATTTTTTTGTGTGATGCTTCCTTGACTGAAGGGTTCTTTTTCACTATATTAAGAGGATATCTGAACAAGCAAACTTTAATTCTTGTGAATTGGTGTAAACCCTCTCTGTGGGGCTCATATTTTCTTTCTGGCTTGGTTTGTGTCTTGCAGCAGGAGCTGAGTGCTATAAAAACAGCATTCTCTCTTCCATCAGCAAAATTAATAGAATAGAATAGAAAGTCACAGCTTGACAGACCTTGAATTGCAGCAATTGTGTTTGTCTTCCCTACAGTCAAGCTGAGATTTTGAAGCTGTGCTTGGCCGTCTCATTGTTTTAGAATGCTCTTGGTTGCTTTCTGCTGCACTGCATCACTTCTTCACAGGAAATGTTCCATCTAAGTTTGAACATGTCAGTTCTACTATGTACTGTGATGTACTCAGTCTGTATTTTGCTCTCATCTGCAATTTATGTCTGCAACGCTGGCTGAGTCTTGTAACTTGTCTTGTGTGTCTGTATTGCAGCATAAGAACACTTAAAACTTCCCTCCATAATAATTCAAATTATGTTTTTATTCCAGTAGATGGTCCTTGCTCTATCTACTATGTAGCTGAGAAAAAGTATGCCAGTTTAAAGCTACTAAGGGGCAAGAAACGACTTACTGTACAGGGATAAAAGAGATTACCTTTCTCTTTAGGTAGCATTGGAAATGCCTCAGAGCTTCATATTAAGTTTTATGTCCCCTGTTGGACATTTCCTTTCAAGAAAAATGTGGGCAACCTGGAGGGAAAACAGTGAAGGTCTGAGAATAGCTATAAATCTTGAATATATGTCATACCAGAAAACACTGAAATAATTTAAGTTCTTTAGGGAAAAGAAAATTGGAGGATGATCTTGAAATAACTAAAAAGTTTAGTCAAAAATTAAGTATATTTCCTTCATGTTTATAGGGATAGGATAAAAAAAACCACAGAGCAGTCAAGGAGGTTTATGGGTTCAAAATTAAGAGGCACTTTCCTGATGGTAGGGACAAGCAGGTACTAGAATAGGTTAGTTTATAAAGAGAAAACATAATCATTTGCCAATTTAGGTTTTTAAAATCAGGTTAGCTAATATTTTCCACTAATTATGTAGATATAATTGATCTTGCTCAGGGCTGAGAAAGTACACCAGATGTTGTCTTGAGGTTTCTTTGGTCTTATGTTGCATGTGTGCTTGCCAGCATCAAGCAGTGAAAAGAAAGGAGGAGTTGCTGGTGCCGGAGGAGAGCTTTCCTGACTGGACCATGGTCACCACCAAACGCCTGGATTTCTGTTTGAATTGTAACTCACACACAAGTAAGAGCATAGGTGTGTGCAAACCTCAAAGTAAGCTGGAAATTGTAAAAATGAAAATGCCCTCACCCACTGTACATATATATAAAGTGGTCATTAGATCAGTTCTGATGACTGTGTGTATCCTTTGGCAATTAATAGAGTAATTGCTATAAAGTATACTATAGAAGGATATCTTGCAGTTTTCAATATGCAGACTAATTGACCTAAAAATGAGTGTTCTATTTTATAATTTTTATTAAGATGCAGCACTGGAAGCAAATTGAGTCTAATACATTGTACAAGGCAATAAGATTGAATTAGATATTTTAAAAGGGTTTTTTTCCCCTCCTATTTAAGTACTTCCTTATTTTAATGCTTTAATGTCCGTAGGGTTTTGTAGAACACCTACATAAATTTGATTATACTAAATTACTCTATTTTCTCTGAGCCTGGAGCATTTCATGTATACATAGACGAAAAGGAATCTAATGATAAAGCACATCAGAAAAATCACATCTATATCTGAAATCTTTGTGTATCCCAGTTCCACACTTTAGTTCTTTAAACAAAATAATACAAAGACAATGGACTATGGACAATGACAGGGAGCTTTATGGCATGTGCTATTGGCTGCAAATTTGCTGTGGCAAAATGGAAAATGGAGTAGAAAAACTGTCAGTGTGAGTACTGAAAGAGACTACAGCAACAAATGGTGACAATTAGCTTCTCATTTTCCCAGCATCATTGAAGAAGAAGAGATTAATCCTTTTCTAGTAAATTCAGAAACTGCAGCAGCTGTGAGAGTTAATATCTTTGAACTCAAGGACCACCACCAGGAATGGGAGTGCTGAATAATTTCCTTCTCTTAATAGGAGGCAGCTTTCAGTTCCACCTCTGTTCCTGTCTCTTCTTCACAATCTACTGGATGGGACACCCCAATATGTCATTGTGACTGACACCTCAGAAATGTGGCAGTTCCAAAGATTGCTATTTTTCAATTAGTTAAACCTTACAGGAACAAATTTTCAAAATAACCTTATGCACTAGTGCTAAATGTGGTACCTGTTCAGTAATTGCCAGATAGTTATTGGCAGACATGCAAGTCTCTGCTTCTCCCACTTGAGAAAACTGTGTATGTTGTTCTGTTTCAGGATCAAAAAGCTGAAGAAGTAAAAACATGATAGTGTTTTTAAAAAATTACTGATCAAGTGTCAAATGAATATCCAAGGAAGAGAAATATCAGAATGAGAGTACTGGAATTCGTGTCTGTGCTTACGGTGCCTTAGGTGGTTTTGAGTTATGACCAGAAGACTAGCAATAAACTAAATTTCGTATTGGTTTTATTATGTTTCTCTTGCTGTGTTTTTGGTCTCAAATGGAAGTCAGTAGGCTTTGTGGTGATTTGATGGTGACTGATTTGCTCATAGCAAATGTGAAAAAAGCTATTATTCTTCCTACAAAGCCTGCAGCAAATTTCAGTCCAAGAACTACCCTCCTCCTCTTTCATGAGTCCCAGAGAGATCTGAGATTTGAATAGCTCACTCTGAGAAGAATGTGGCAGGAGAAGACTGGGAGGTATTCTGACCCTTAAACTGAGCCAAAATCTAAAGCAGGTGTGACAAGATGGCAGATGCCTAATTCCTTTTTGTCTTCTCGACCTCCCTCCTGTTCAATAATGGGAACCACAAATATATTTCAAGAAAATTAATTTATAGGGCTGCTCATGTTCACTCAGAACCAGTCCAAAGCTTCCCAGCAGTATGGTCAAAATCAGACTTTGATGATTCAAGACTGACAGCAAAATATTGGAGATTTTGAGGGATGGGGGGGGTGCTTTTCCTCTCTATTTTCAACAGGGCAAAAGTCTTTATGGTGACAGGAACTGTAGCAGCTGCAGGAAGGGAAACAGGAATAAGGTAAGTGTTGCTAAATTTAGCAGTCCACAGTAGAACCATATGCAGCTGATACATAGGTGTAATTTCTTTCTCAGTTTTCTAATTATTTTCCAGGAAAATTGTGATGTCAGTGCTTTGCTGGCCTTCAGAGTACAGTTTCCTTTGGGTGCAATCCACATTCAGTTCTAACCTCTCTTCAAAATGCCTTCTGCAACACAAAGTTAACTACTAGAAAACACTGTATTTCCTCTCTTTCTCTTGAAAGAGAGAGGATCCAAACATTTCTTCTCAAGTCAACATTTTGCTGCTGCACATTCATCTGAGGAGAATACAGCAGCAGCCCTGTAGTGTAGTGTGTGTATTTCCAATATTGTCCCACTAAAGAGTTACAAAGCATTGTCATTTCCCAGGACATTTGGCAGAAGGGTATTGGAGTACAGCTCTCGTTATTGTAGAATGATTATGACTGTTGGACTCCTTCATTAAGTCACTTAGTAATTATTAAAGTTACTAGGGCTGCCATTGTTTCTTTATGGACTGTTACTTCTCATGCATGCCATGCAAGTTGGGGTACATGCATGACATGCAGCATGCAGGCACAGTTTAAGTTTAAAAAATTGTGTTGTAAGCAGAAAAGAGTAGAACGAAATTATAGAAATTAACTCTAACAGCATTATGACCTGGAATGAGCTACTTCATGTCCTATGTTGTATCTATACTCTTCAAATAAACTTTCAAGGCTCTTTTTAATTTATTTCATCAGTACAGTTTCAGTTATGTCCTTTGGACATGATACAAGCATGTTATCATTTTCACCCCTTAGGTGCTTTAATCCTGCTCTTCCTGTGATTGGTACAACTTCTAGTACGGTCTCTACCTTCTTTTTACTAACCTAGTTACCTGTGCTTTAACAGCAAAACAGCAAATTCAATTTACAGGAATAGACATAGGAAAGAAAGCTTGTGTTTTAACAGCTAATTTAATCTAAGCTCTTAATAGAGGACACCTGAAAGATCAAAGGGACAGATAAACCAGGGCCTGGAAAAAACTTACCACATCTCTTACAGGCCTTCAAATACTAAATCATTTTAAAACTGGTTTCCAAGTAAAGGCTTGGGGTTTTTTTCTAGGCTTGTTAAGTCCATGATTCTCTTAACTTGGAAAGATTTCCCAGCAAAACGCTGGTTTTTGTTAAACTAGCAAAGGTCTTTAAGGGGCCATTTCAATTTCTACAGGACCACTTGCTGGTTCATATGTGCATTTAGAATACATTGGAAAATACTGTTTGTATGATGTGGGTTATCAACAGTGATGAAAGACCAGCGGGGTTCTTTTAAAACTGCTGACTCTTTTGTGAAAATGTGTAATGATTTATGACAATTGTATCAAGGGATATTATTGAGCAAAGCCTTTCTAGGAGACTCTCATCTGTCATTCTTAGGCACCAGTGAAAACCTTGCTTAATATCCTGCTTTCAGTCTGAATGTCCACCTGCCTTTTTAAGGACATTGATGTAGATGGTTCTGGTCCTGCTCTGAAGCCTGCAGGCTATACCTCTCTCTCACAGTGAAGTTGTTCAAACTGAAGTAGTGAGCAGTAGAAGAGAAAGAAGAGAGGCTTTACAGCCCTGTGACAATTTAAATACAGCTTGATTAGAGAATTGTATGGGCTGTGAGTGTCAATTGTATCTAGGCCCAGCTTCATCTCTATCATAATTTCCTGTCTCTTTCAGAAGTTTGCATTTTCCCCTCGGCACCACTGTTTCCATCTTTCTGTCTCCAGTTTTTGTCCTTTCTTTCCCACCTTTCCCATCTAATCTTGTGTCCCTGCTTCAGTGAAACCCCTGCACCTTTCTCTGCCTCGAAAGAGGGCAGATCCAGGCTACCCTGTAATGTGTTCAAGTGAAGAACAATCCTCTCATTTCACTTGCAGCTTTGACAAGGTGCTTTCATCATCCTTGATGAGGTTGCTGTAATGAAGGGGGTTTTTTACTGTATTTTTGTGCAGAAACACAAAAGGGATGTAGTCAGAACCACCCAAAACCCAGCAGGCAATGACAGAGGTGCATGGGCATGGTAGGGGAGACCACTCTTGGAACAGCAGCTGCAGGAGATTGAACCTTATCTGGTTCTCCAGTGTATTCCCACTCTTTCCCAGATACTGTAGATGTTGGACCACCAACACTCATGGTGCACAGCACATAAATAGTGTGGTCAGCAGGACCAGGGCAGTGATCCTGCCCTGTCCTCAGCCCTGGTGAGGACACTCCTCAAATACCGTGCTGGGTTTTGGGCCCCTTCAAGAAAGATGTTGAGGTGCCAGACTATCCTTCCAAAGAAGGGTCTAGAGAGCAAGTCACATGAGAAGCAGCTGAGGGAGCTGGAGGTGTTTATCCTGGAGAAAAGGAGGCTCACGGGGAACCTTACTGCTCTTTACAACTACCTGAAAGGAGTCTGTAACCAGGCAGGGTATGACCTCTTCTCCCAGGCAACGAGTGACAGGACAAGAGGATATGGCATCAAGCTGCACAAGGGAAGGTTCATGTTGGATTTCAGGAAGAATTTTTTTGCTGAAAGTGCCGTCAGGAATGGACAACCCAGGGAAGTGGTGGAGTCACCCTCCCTGGAAGTGTTCAAGGAAAGACTGGACATGGCACTTAGTGCTATGGTTTAACACCACGGTGGTGTTTGGTCAAAGGTTGGACTTGGTGATCTTGGAAGTCTTTGCCAACCTTAGTGATTCTTTGATTCTGAGTGAGGCCATGTGCCTTACATGCACATGCTGAACTTTTGCTTCCATGCAATTTGTAAAATGCATGGAAAGAAAATGTGCTAAGAATGTCTGTAAGTTCCAGAAATTTCTTCTGGATGCTTGACTTCAGATACAGAAAAAATATTTCTTATTTAGAACTTGTTTATAAGTTAGTCTTTTTGCCCTTTTGCTAGTCACTTTACATTAACTACTAACTTTCAGTCTTTTCTGATATGCAATGTATTGAAATATTCAAGAGGGGGTTCTTTTCTTCTTCTAACCACTTTTCCTTTTGTTTGGTTTTCTTGGGTTTTTTTATCTGATATTTTTTCTTTGAGTTCAGTGCTCATTTGTATTCTGTCTTTGAAAAGCTTTTGCATGCTGTTAAGCCCTTCATATATTCTAGGACTGAGGCTCTTCTAGACAATTTTAGTCACCAGTGTTTTGTAGCCTGGAATACACAAAATAAAATTAGCCATTCAAAAAACCACCCAATGAACCCTGTCATCATCTTAGCAGATTTTATAAGTGTACATGGTTAAGATGTGAGAAAAGCTGGCAAGTCATTACATTATTACTTGAATTACCATCCAAGTAGATTTCATTTGCTCCTAAATGCCAATTGTAAAACAAGAAGTGGATTCCTTCTTCTCTCTGCCTGTAACTAGGCTCATTAATCTCAGCAGGCTGGGACTAAGGAAGGGCCAGTTCAAAGGAATCATACATGCTGTTAAAAACACAGCAAACATGGTTTGGTCTACCCTCTAGGAGACTTAAAGTTTTAATTCTTTTTTGGGCTATTTATGAGAAGTGTTGCAATGCTACTTTTGAGCAAAGTAGTTCAGCTCTTCTGTAATTCAGTGCAAAAAATCCAAATTGTGGTTTGGTTGGTAGATGGTTTTGTTTTGGTTTTTTTTTCAAAAGCTTGCATTTTCTGTAGGATTCTAAATTTACAATATTGTTTTCTCCTCAGTTAAATTAGTCCAGAAACAAAATTCTGAACATCTGACTTAAAATGCACATTTCAATTTAAATAAAATGCCCAATGAATTAAGCTGTTAGCAGAGTACATGCTATGATTGAGATGAATAGAGATACTTTTGTATTCAAACACCAAAAGTGGTCACAAAATTAGATTTCAGCTCAGATTTCAAAAGTGAGTGATAGCTTTTGGAAGTGCTGGAAGTTTGGGCCCTTACTATCAATGAGGTGTTAGAATCTTACCTGCAAAGTAATTCTGAAAATATCATCTATTGTCACTGGTCAAAAAACCTAAACCACCAACCAAACAGAAAACCATCTTAAAGAAATAGATAGTGAGCATTACTTGGAATTTTAATCTAGGAAAACAATTCCCACTGGTATTGCAGAAGTATTTAAAGAACAATTTCCAGTGACTGGTTTAATTTTTCTGGTTTGTTCATGAATAACAGAGCTCAGTGCTTTCACACTGTTGATCTAACCATCAGATAGTAATTAAACTGCTCTATATAGTAATCTCTAAGATGTTATGATGCTACTCTCAGAGGATGAAACAAGGCAGTTCTGTAATAAAATTATAACTCTGACATAAAACATTAATGGAGGCAGAGAGTTTTTCTCTTGTGTTTCTCATACATATCCAGAAAGACCTTGAGAATTACCAAATGAAAATTAAGTTGTTAGTGAGCTTGTTTAACTTTCATTGAGTGAATTTTAGTAGATGTGTTGTTTAAATAAAAATAAAAGAAAGCAACGTGATTAGATTCCTGAGCAATAAACCTCTTCTACATTATTTCATTCTCACTAGAATTATCTTAGAAAGAGAATACACAGGGCTGTGAACTCCCAAATCTATTTCTGTTATGTGCATATGTCTTTTTATTGCCCTTATTTAGCAATTGCTACTTCTGCTAGAGTCCTACCCCATTCAGGCTATTTCTGGACCAGTAGTGTTTGTGTCAACTCTCATTTCTTCCCAAAAAAACTCATATTTGAGCGATCACGTGATATCTTACATTGCATCTCCTCCTACATTGCAGGACAATGCAGGAGAGATGAAGAATTCTCCCCTGTTCTGTATCTCCAGTCCCCTCAGTGCACAAGGGAATCAGAAATCAGTGTCAATTCCCAGAAAAATCCAGTGCAATGGTGGGATAAAGCTGAGGCTGATCCCCAGCAGATGATATGGTACACTGTGTGCTTGCAGGTTTACCCTGACACTGCCCACTCTTCTGTCCCCTCATGACTCTCCTACAGAGGCTGTCTGGGTGGGGCACAGGGTGCATTTGGGGAAAGCAAGGGGTAGGAGGTATCCCTGGCTTGGTGCACATACTCCACCCTGGGATGTGGGGAAGACTGTGCCTAAAGCAGAGATGGTCTCTGAAGCTTTGCCAGAAAAGGGAGGCAGGGGGGAGCTCTTTAGGCTCTTTCCTTGCCCCGGGCCAGGTTCTCACTGCTCTTCTAGCAATATAGACAGAGTACTCTTAGATCCCAGCAGTGCCAGCATGGCAAAGCAGGGGCTGGAGGATGTATATCCAAGAGACAGGGAAGGACCTATGTCCTGAATAGCATGGGCAGAACCAGACCCAGTCCCAACAGGGACAAAGTAGTACCAACACTTTACTTGGCGTGGAATCTTGGGCCACAGCAGCAAACCTTCACATGGAGATGGCCTAAAGACCCTCTTGCCCTCTGCTGTAGAAAAGAAAAGGATAAAAGAGATGGTAGATGCCTGTCATGCTATGGGCAAATCACTTCTAAGTGCCTTGCATAAGCATATTGAGGCATGGCACTGAGCCTGACTTGGTTTACTCAGCTCCATATAAGTCCAGGCTGGGGGATTGTCTCATCTCTGTGTGGCTTAAAACAAAACAGTTAATGCAAAATCAGCATCAGTCTTTGGCTGACCAAGGAATAGAAACTGGGTCTTCCTGGGTGCTAGACATCAGAGCTCCTTATGCCTCAAAGAACACATAATGCTGTATTTACTGACGGACCTGTGGCTCAACTTTCCATGACATTTACTGACTTGGGCAGCCAAAGTTCATACTGGAGAATGTGTAGGATCTCAATCCTCCAAGAAGCTCTGTTTTCTCTGCAAGGTGCTTGCAGCCATCAACCCCCACAGCTCACTTTCTCTCTCTACATCATGGGAAGAACAAGAAAGTTTGATGTCAGTTTTCCAGTTTCATTTTTAATTATGGTCTCTATGTATGTATATACCTCATCAGGTATCCTCAAATACTACACAGAAGAAGCTAAGTCAGGACATAAAGGTTAGCCCAATAAAGATTGAATACTCCACAAGAAGTCAGACTTAGAGGAAGGTTAAGGCTATTATTTAAATGTCATTCAAGTTAAGTAAGACATAATGATAGGCACAATGTAGCGATATTTGTGTACCTCTCAACTTTTGTAAAATACCCATAATTCATACAAGGAGAGGGAGCTTATTATTTCAATGATAGTCAGATTAAAATTCACAGGGCCTCATTTGTCCTAGGTCTGGATACAAGTGGATCAAAATATCTGCCCTCAGGTGATGATGGAAAACTTCAGGACAGTAACAATGTCCCTCATTCCACCCTCCCTTTTCTTCTGCAGGACCAGGCTGGGAATTGAAAACTTCATCTGCATCAGATAATACTGGCAATAACCTTTAACCCTTGGCCTTCCCAGGTACAGATAGCTGTTCTACTAGTAGATATTACAATGACAGTTCCTTCTACAGGGAACTGTAGATCTTAGAACACATTTTCCCTTACCCATGAATGTAAGGAGCAGTATATATAAATATGTATTCATTTATACGAGAACACATTTTCATATGTACAAATACACATACTTGAATATAAAGAACTAGAACTTGAATATAAAGAACAATAATTAACACAACTGGTTGTTGGCTTTTCCTGTATTCTAGGTAATTGAATTAGGCTTTATGAAGACCTTGAAATCTTCTTTGTTTTGTTATAAGGAATAAAAATGTTCCACAGTTTTGAATGATGTAGAGGTGAAAAAGAGAGAGGAGCAGAATCAGCAATGGTAATACTAATAAGCACACTTCTCCCCTCTATCCCCACTTCTTTTCCAACTAGCTCCACTACTGAGTATGTGTGATGTGCAGAAACCTTCCTGATAGCTTTGCCAAGCACATGGAGATGAATTATTTTTTTAATTGTATTAATGACAAAATCTCTTTCTGTGTTAGCCTCACTTAGGTAAGTTGCATATCTATAATGATGCCTGCAATAGCAGTGGCTGAAAGGGTTCCCAGAATACTCAATGCCAAGATTATATTTTCTTTTTTCTTTTTTTGTATGAATATTCTAGTCCATACAAAATAATCTGGATTCTTTACTGTCTGCATTTTATTTCTGTAACTCTTACTACATCTATTCTTTAAATGGTTTAAAAGCATATGCTTATGGTCCTGGGATTGTCTGCAACTGCGTGTATCAAAACAGTTTCTCAGGAAGTAGCAGCTTTTAACTGATGCATTTGAGCAGTGTCTGCTGACAGTTCTGCCTTCGCCATTTAAATTTATGTTTTTATTGGAAAAATATCCTTCTTGATGTGCATCAGTCCTCAGTGATTTATGAAGGATGAGGATCTCTGTGACAAATACACAGCTTTAGATTACAGCTGCCATAAAGTTTGCGCCTGCTCAAATTTGTGAGTTTTGGGAGTTTGGCGGTGCTTTTTTTTTTCTTTTTTTTTACTGCTCAAATCCATTGAGAAAAGAAACTGAAAAGTTTAATCTTCTTTGTCAGTGTGTCATGTGGGTTGTTTCCCTACAGGCTGCCGGGGTGGCAGAGAACTGCA
The DNA here is from genome assembly GCA_013400955.1 of Drymodes brunneopygia. NCBI lineage: Eukaryota > Metazoa > Chordata > Aves > Passeriformes > Petroicidae > Drymodes > Drymodes brunneopygia. The sequence goes on from VZTZ01043074.1 coordinate 444,159, forward strand.
GCCCCGGGCAATCTCTGTAATGGCAAGGTAAGGCTCGGTGCAGGATGCTCGTTGTTTGTTCCAGGACATTTCCGCACTTCCCACAAACTCCCACAGGGTGGCAGAGGCAGTTCACGTTAACAAACTACTTCGTCTGGCTGCAGGTGGAGGAAATCCTGGTAATCTTACATCTGGAAACATCCTGCTAACTAGCTGTGGGATTGTGGACAGCCTTTAGGGACACTGCCTTTGAGCACCCTCCTCTCTGCCCTGTGGACGCTCCAGCTTCTCCTTGCGGGTACATAATGCCCATATTACCCCAGCTATCTTGGGGTAAATTTGGTGTCCAAAATAAAATGTTAGAATTGTTTTCTATATAGCATCAAATATTCCTTTCTCCTCAATAAAGTTTTTTAACTTAATTGTTTCCTTACAGTTTGCTTTGATGTTTTGTGAGAAAAATGTCTGCAAGTGACCTGGGAAATAAGTGATAAAGGAAACTTCTGTAAGTTTCTAGCAGAGGAAAAGAGAGCTTAAAATAGATGCTCTAAAGGTTGGGATGTAAGGAATACATGAAGGCATTGAATAGTCTCAAAAGACCACATATCAACAGGAGTTATTGATTCACTCCTTTCCAATGTTTCTGTGTAGTGATGTTACTGCACAAAGGAAATATTGCATGTTGAGAATCTGTACATTAAGTGTATTTTGCAAGTCTGTGTGCACTCATCCCTCAATGGTGAAGATCTTAAGACTTGAGCATATATAAATTCATTTTCTGTATCTTTTCTAACAGCAGGAAAAGAAGACTTGACATACAGAAAAAGAAATGCAGTTAGAAGTGAAATTGGAGTTCCTGAGAGACTGTCTTTAGGTCTTCATGATCTTAACCCACAGACCTGGCTACTATCAACTGCCTATGAGGACAGTTTAAGAATAAATTGTGAAATTTATTACACTGTCTTGTGCTAGGAAAAACAGACTGATAATTTGTGCATTTCTCCTCTGGCTGGGAAATGCCTCATCCTTTTTCAACATCTCCTCTTCTCTCTGCAGTCCTTATTTTAAGGAAATAAGCAAGGATCTGTATTCTGCCCAGGTAAGTCTCCATTACTTCGCTACTTTGGAGGGATGAAGGTCTGGTCTTTCTGTTGGGTTCTTCTCTACACCTGTGAAGTCATGAAGAGCAGAATTTCGACCTGGCCTCTATTTTTTACCAGCTTTGTTCTGTTGCCTCCCACTCTATCTCTCCCTCAGGAGAAAGATGTGTTCATGTTCCTGTCTCCTTGTTCCTGCCACTTGGCCCCCCATCAGGAAAGTCAGGACAAGTTTTCTTCCATCCTACTGAGCCCACTGCCCTTGGAAGGATCATCTTTGTTTCACAAGGTGGCAATGATAGAGGAAAAAGACCGAAGAGAATGGGTATGGTAAAAGGGGAAAGGAAAAAGACAAAATACTTGAGCAAAAATGAATACAAAATAGCAGAGTACAAAAAAAAACACCATCAAAATGATACAGAGGCACAACAGAATGGCTAAGGAGAATTTTTGTTCTTGATAGATTTGCATGCTTCTTGTGGTTTCCTTTCACGTGAAATATTCATCTGCCTAATAATGTGACTTACTGGTAGCTAAAAGGTTATTTTTCTTTCCATGAGCTTCTTTTAAGAGTTAAGAACTTGAAAATATTTCTAATTTAGTAGTGACAAAAAAAGGTTGAATCAATCACAGAATAAGAGTATGCTGAGGTGGAAGGGACCCACAAGGATCTTTGGGCCCAGTTCCTAACCCTGCACAGGCCATGCCCAAAAATCACATCATTGCAAAAAAGACTCTCTTTATTGTCCCCCACAGTTCTGGTCAACTTCAACTCCAGCTGAACTTTGGCTGCATGCATTTTCTCCCTACAGTGTCAAGCAGCATCTGTGGCTTCTTCCCCTGACCTTGTTTCCACTGAACATACACCTTCCTTTGTTGCCTTATTTCAAAGAGGAGATTCCTGTTCATCCAAGCCAGTCTTCTGCCTTGCCTGCTTAACTTCCAGCATTTGGGAATTCCCCACTCATAGGCCCTTAGGAGGTGATGTTTGAAAAGAGACCAGCACTGATGGACCCCAGCACCTTCATAAATAATTTTCCCAGGGGACCTCACTCCCTAGTACCCTGAGAAGCCTGAAGTCTGCTCTCCTCATGTCCGGAGTTGAGGCTTTGCTGGGACTTTTCCTCCTGTCAGCAGAGATTTTAAACTCAATCATTTCATGATCACTGTGGCCAAGACAGCCACCAACCACCACTTTGCTCATGAAATCCACTCTGTTGACAAGCAGAAGATCAAGAAAGGAGTCTTTTAAAGTTGGCTCCCTTAAGACCTGTTCCATAAAGTTGTTGTCCAGGCTTTTTAGGAATCTTCCAGCCCACATTGTACCAATCAAACTTGCTATTTTGAAATATTTTTCATTACTTTTTTTCCAGTATTAATGTGCTGAAATGTCTAGAAAAGAAACAAGGAGTCACAGGAAAATAAAATACTTCCATTTGAAACTGAGGTACTGGGACATATCAGCTAGGAGGTTTGTGTTTGGTTTTTGTTGGTTTTTTTTTTAAACCCCTGTATAATGTAGGGCCTTATGAAAAGCCAACTTTTTCCATCACCAGTACTGTTAAATCAATTAAAAACATTTTGAAAGCAAGTACCTGGCCAGCTCTACTTAATTAACACCATGAGACAGCTTAAGATTCCCTTGTATTCCTGATGCCCATAATTCTTTTAACAGCACAGTTATTTCTGGCACGTCTCTTAGTGGGATGTGTGGCATCTCCAGAGTACCCAATTCTGTTGAACATCTTTCTGCAAAGAAAGAATCACAACTCACTTGGACTTGTATGCCAGGTTTTGTTTGCTTGGCTGACAGGCTGATGGGTGATACCTCTTCACCTACAGCATGTGTTTGCTCTGTAGAGACATATTAGTACTTGATAAATGTGGAAGCCCCTGGACTCAGATACAGAGAACAGCTGACAAGAGGGTAAGTGTGTTTTAACTGCTGTGATTTAATGAACAGTGGGCAGTTGAGCAGCTACTATACGGGATCAGGCAAATATTTTATAGTAAATGTTATTCTGAACTTCTTGCATTGAGCTAAGAATATGATGCTGATCATTATATCCACTTTTGAGATTCAAATTTTATCTTCCCAGAGAATGTCTTCGAAAATAACAAAGATACCATGGTATCTTTGTGCCCAATTGAGGTATCCAGGATTCAAGGGGGAAATTGAGGGTCTCCCCCACTTTGCCCAATCTAAAGCTCAGTAAACATCTTTCACTTTGAATTCTCATTGGGAACAGGTCTGCCTCAAAAACAGGAGTGAGGCAACAACCTTGTGAATTTCTGCACCGGACAGAATGCTTTAAGATTAAAACTATACATAAATCTCTGCAACTTTTAATGCTTGATTTATGAAGAGTACACAAAGATAACTTTCTTCTAAGCTGAGGTACCCAGGAGTCTGGCTACATGCCCTCACAGGGGTCTGATGCCACACCAGAATGAGAGCTGAGTCATCTCCAAAACACCTCCCTCATGGGAAAGGGGGACAGGTAAATGGGCCCAAACAGTTCAGGTGCCTGATCTAAATGACTGGCAGATCAATAGCCAGTCTTCATACTGCAACTGATCTTGATATCACTGTGATGCCTAAGTATTATCTGGTGGAAACACTACCACTGGAATAAATCAGTAGAACTTTTCTTTAATCTAATTTTGTACTGTGCAATGTTCAAGGTTGCAGACATATCTATTTCAATTAAATATTTATATGAACAGTTTTCCATTCCAAGGGAGGGTCCTGCCTTCCTTAGCAGACACCTGTCTTTCAAACCAAGACAATATGTGAAGAGGCAGAAGAGGGGAAGGAGGGAAAAATTTATTATAAGACAACCAAACCCTTTTATTTACAGCGAAATTCAATGGTTCACTTGATTTGAACTCTTCCTATTCAGCAGATGGATGGGAAGGTGGAAGTTGTTCAGCTGATAAGAAATCTCCTTTTCATGCATGAGTGGGTGGGAATGCTGGTCCAAGAACTAAGAATTTTCTTGTGCTTCTCCAGCTTTAGCTATTGTGAATGATGGAAATAATGAAGTACAAGGGACTCTGTGTACTTTTACAGGCTTTCGCACACATTTTACAATATGTACAGTCACTTAACAGGAGCAAGAAACAGCAAATATTAAGGAGCATCTACAGAGACTTTGATTTTTCAATTCAGGTAACTGCAAAGATAAACAGTTAAGATTTTGTTTACATCTCTAAGCATAGACATTTTTAACCTTACAGGTTCATGCTAAGAAGCGAAAGGGTTTACATCTCATATGCAATATAGATGTTTGCAAAACATGTCACCTTGCTGCTTTAGGGGAAACTTTTACAAAGTGTCAAGGATTAAAATTTTAATTTGAAAGAAGAAATTACTACTTGTGCAGGAAAAAGTTTTTTGAACCACTTTGCTCCTTCCAGAAACAAAGTAACTTGTGATAAAAACAGTTTTAATTCCATTGAATTTTCAGTTCCATTGAAAATGAAAAGCGAAAAATGTTTGGAAAATCTGAATTTTTTTTATTTTAAACTGAGCTGAAAGGTCAAATTCAGTTAAATTTAACACAGTAAATATTACAGCAGAAAAAATATTTTGTCCTGTTACATATCACTTAAGTGATAGTACCTAGGTTTACGGTTTAGTAAAAATGCAATCCATTTTGAAAGTAAAGGGTGATGTGAATTAGTTACTACAAATCACTTTTTTTTTTTATGAAACTGAAATAAAACTCTCTGACTGATAGGGCCACTAGAAGGACAATTGGTGCAGGGGCTCAATTCAGAGGGGAAAGAAAGGAAACTAAAAGCTTTCAGATAGAGAGATGAGGGGACAATAAAAGGATTAAAGGGAAATACTTAACTGATATGCTTCTGATTTTTCACATTCACGAGTATTTTACATGTCTCTGACTGCTTCTCATGCAGCTATTTTCTTCATTATAAGGAATTTTTCTGTGCCTCAGAAAGAGATACCAACTTTTTGTACAGTGAAAGAACAAGTGGATAAAACCAGGAGGGGACATAATGCAAGTGTAAAAGGCTCGTCCAGAATAAGGAATAGCAGCTTGGGCACATTAAGTGCCAGGTTATTGTCAAGTAGTATGTGGATACCATCTAGATGCAGGCTTATCCAAGTGCATCCACATTTCCAATGGTTGCTTTGAAGAGAGATGAAGATTTAATAGAACCTGTGTGCTTTCATGTGTATGTATAGAACTGAGAAGACAATTCTGAAAGCCTGGTTCATCTGGATCATGTAGGAATCTGTGGTTTGAGATAGATAGATAGATAGATAGACAGATAGATATAAAATAGTGTGTGTATATATATATATACACACACATAATTGAACTGTTTATTCTGTATTAAAGTTATTTTAAAAACTGAAAAAATAAAATAACAATCTTACAGTTCTGATATAAAGCTAATCACCTAAGCAGTTTGAGTACTGGCAGAAGTTTTTATTCTTAACAGGAAAATACAGAAAATAATAGGTAGATAACATGTAAAATACCTGGTTCCTGGTTGTTTGGAATTGCTAACTCAAAAAGAGAAGTAAAACTGTATCTATTATACATATTTATAGCACTGTGCAGTCTTTTATGCTCACCACTAGACCCATATGGTTCTATGTATGATTCCAGAAAATTAACACTTATTATTGCAATGCATCTATTCTCTAAATGAATGGGAATGTTAGTCATTCCCCTCAATAGCTGGTTTCACAGTACGGCTGGAATATTAATGCCAAGTATTTCATGAAATGCCTGAATAATTTAGGCCTTTCTTGAAATGACCATATAGAGCAGTGAAATGGCATAATAGAATACTTGTGGCAGTCATTGTGCTGAGTGATTGAAACTCAGTCGTTTCACAGAATAGGTCACACATGATAAGATACATATTTAGGCTCACTCCTTTGCAGTTTGCATCTCAGGGTGCATCCACCACAGCTAATGGTTGCTTTAGGCCATGCTGCTGAGCCCTGCTTCAGTTTCATGATCCTGTTCCCAGCCTCTTGACATTTTAAAGACCACATTGGGAGTGGAGAGCTGCTCCATTTGCATCCTACTCCTACCAAATCAAGTGGTTAGTTTTCAGCTTGATTAACTCCCTCATCCAGCTCAGCTGTACAAGTCTATATGCCAGACAGGGTGGTGGGGTATGGAAATAAGTAGAAAGGGATGGCAGCATTCAAATAGGGTCAGGTTGCAAGGATTCTGTGCTCTTGCTTCTTTCCAAAAGGAAACTTCAAATGTCTTAGGAAACAGTGCTGTCTGGATGAAATATCCAGGCATCAGTGGACCTTTATAGCTTGGCCACCTGTCTGAAAAAACCCCAACATTCCAGACCTTCTGGGCTCTTATACAAATTGTCCAAACCACTTGTCCCTGTTTGTTTGCAGTGTAAAGTGCTGAATTTGTTCTTGCAGCAAGAATATAGTAGGAATAATATCTGGGACAGGAGAGGATGCTTGTGAATAACAGGTGATTTTTTTTTAAATGGCTTAGGTGAGCTTTTTTACTCATTTCAGCATGAAATAACCAACTAAAGCCACCAACTACTTTATTAATTTCCTCCATATCTTAATTATATAAAAACATCAGCACTTTATTTAGTCTTTGATTAACATAATCCAAGTACAAAGTTCAGCCTTGGCAAGGACACAAGGATATTGATTATCTGTCCTTTCCAGCAGAGTCAAAAAATCACTTCTGTGCTGTGTTTATTAATATATGTTCATAGCTATGGCATTGAAATCTATCAGTGTGATCGACCTTTATTTTCAGGCAGTCAATAGCCATTGACCCATGCAGATAAATTACCATAGTGAATTTTCCTGTTGCTTGCTCAGACTCTTATATCAATAATTGTCCTACTGAATGCTTATTCTTTTCTTTTTCCTTTGCTTTTACCTATCAAACACATAAAAACAATTCACACAGATTCAAACAAATATATAAATAAGAAGCAGGTAGCAAATCAGTTCAGTGTTCTCTGTGCTTGCACGGGGCACACGGCACCTTTCTTATTTCTACCTTTTGGTGTCACCAAAACACCCAGTTTGCTGAGGAAAAGGGAAGAGGAGGAATAGTGTTTCAAATAGATGGTAGCTCAGATAAGTAATATGTTATCCTATGGCTACAAAAGATGTCTCACAGGTTTTGTTGATCCCAGTAAAATCTTTCTGAATGGTCATTATGTGGACTGCAACATTTTGGTCTTGATTTGCATCTAAACATGGCAGTATTTAGATATGATAACTTTAGACTATTTCCTCTGTCCTGTCAGAGACCTAAAAACCTCCTCAAAATATGAGATCTTAGTCTGGCCTTTCCCGTAGATTTTGAGAGTTCAGAAATAAAATCTTACTTTGACCCAGTTCTAATAATTTAAATAGCATCTGATTTAAAAAACTAAACAGTTTCTGAGACTAACTTCCCATTTTCTTCTTTGTTACATAAAAAACTATTAAATTACTAAGGAGGAAATGAATAGCAAAAAATTATATGTCTGTTTGTTTGTGTCCTTTGTGGATTTGATTTGAAAAGGCCATGATTTTTAGGTAGCTTCAAAACTGCATTCTGTTGTTGTTTCAGGAGCCAAAGAGGGAGTCTTAGCAATCAGGTGGCCTGTTTCTTACTGTGAGGAGCAACATGTAAGTTCAGGGATGCAATTTCAATGCATGTCTTCTGCCACTGAGCTGGAAAATCTCTGACATTAATTTTTAGCCTGTTTCCCCTAAAGGTAGTGTTTGGAGGCAGAATGTGAGTTTAATAGAAAAATATTGTGCTTTTTGTGTCCAATGGGATTATTATTAAAAGACATGAATCTATAGAGGGGGCTTTGAGTTATTCACATATTTACTTTTTTTTTCAGTCCCACATAAAAGTAATAGATTAAGGCTAAGAGACTTTTTATATGTATATCCATAGTGGCTGTATTTATATTAGAGGGTTTTTTAAAAGGAAATATTAGGGGTTTGAAGTTAAACCTCTGTTGGTCAGGGCCCTGAGGGTATTAATTTACTTCACTGGCCCTGATCATCCTCTCCTGAGACCTCCCCCCACCCACCTGCTGTGGCCACCAAATCTGAGCCCTATTTCATCTCATCCAAGGGCCAGCAGTCCTGCCTAAGATACAGTGTAGGTGTGCCTGTCTTTGCTTCCTGAATCAAACTTGGATTTGTATTGTGGCCTTGCTGCCTCTCCTGTCTTCAGCCTCTAAAGAATTTTGAACAAAAAGCTTTTCCAGAAGCAGAGGATTTGGTGGGCAAATCGGAAGTCTATTAATCTGTTAATCTTGTGACCGTGCAGGAAGACTGATGAGCCATGGCAAGAGTTCAGGAAGGTGAAGGTCATGCTTCTGAGATCTGGAACAACTGCTCTGTGTGTGGGACACAGTGCTTGTGCCTTGCTGTAGAGATCTACAACAGACCTTGGGAGGGAAATGTGCCACCAAACCAACCAGCTTGTACTCCTTGGATTGCTCTGTTGGAGGAGAGCATGTACTGATGCATTTCTAAGCTCTTCATGCCGGGACCTGGCAAAGAAACCCAGTATACATATACCTAGAGACAATCCTTCAGTCTCTTCCCTTTCCCACCCACCACTGGGAGCTTCCTCTGGAAATATTCTATACTGCTATCCTAGTATGTGCAATATTTTTCTTTAAATGCTTTCATGGGTGAAAAGAAGGATGTGTGTAAGGCCTTTTGTGGCACCAAGGTGCTCAACTCAGAGGAGAGGCAAGCACCACTGATCTGCTGCCTTCAAGGTCTGTTATATTTTCTAAAGTTATTCCTCTGGTACTTTGAGAGTTGTCTCCTGCATGGAGACCAGTCAAGTCAAAATCTGCCCACCCAGTTTCCACCCTTTAGTCCCTGCTACAAAGTCAGCTGCACGTGAAGCCTTGCCCTGGGAGTAGAGCCCTCCTAGGCTTTTCTGACATAATTCTGCTGTACATCCCTTCTCCCTCCTGTGCGTGCAGTGGCTAATGAGCTGATGGTGTGATCATCATGTTCCACCAAGCAGTACTGCAGATCCCATCTCTGGCCACCAAGCAATAAGAGTGGCAAGACAGTGGAATGCAAGGAAGACTGTGTCTGTGAAAGTGGCCTGAGTGATAGGAGTCAGGAGATATTGGGCTGCACAGGACAGTAGCCATTCTCCTAAACGAGAATCTCCTAAATGAGAATCCTAAATGAGGAGCTTCCTCAAATTTCATAACAGGATGTCAAAGACAGGGGCCTGCCACCTGTGGGTGCCAAATTTAGGGCATTGCAAGGACCCCAGTCCAGGTTTATCTTCTGGGCCCAAAACCTTTATCTGATGCACAGCACCTCAGCAACAAGGACTTCAAGAAGGTCACGCTCCTTACCCTTTTCCTTGTAATCAACATAGTTTCAGCTCAGAGTGAGCTGGTGGAAATGTTTCCATAATGAAGAGAACTTCAGTAGTGCTGAAACTCTGAAGTGGGTTTTCTTTCTTCTAAACAATCAAGAAGTAGAGAACTCCAAATCCTGTCATCTTTGGTCCTATGCAAAAGATAGAGAAGAAAGAAATAGTCCTGATATACAGATATTCTACCTCATCTTTGCTGAGATTATTCCTCAATTTGGAAGCAGGATGTTTAATAGAGAGTAGCCATCTGGAAATCTGCTCACTTACTGCACAAAATGAGGAAAGTTAGAAAAGAAAAAAATGCTTAAAGTGAAGTGTTGCTTCTGTGTTTTTTAATATTTTCCTGAGCAGAGCGAGGAGCTGGATTTGATGATCCTTGTGGTTCCCTTCCAACTCGGGGTATTCTATGTTTCTGTGATTCAAGCAATTCTGATAAGACAAAGACTAATACAGTAAAAAAAAAATAGTATTTGTAGTCATGTTCATTATTGCACAATAACATAATATGGTGGTATATAATTCTAAAGGTGAAAAGTAATGGGGTTTTTTCCTAGATTTGTACTTGTCAGTGGGATTCTGAAGGAGATAATTGTAATTGCAGTAGCTAAGGCAATGAATAGTAGCAAATTGTCTTGCTTCATTAGGATTTCTTTTAATGCTGCAACTTATAGTCTTTTAGCACTTTGTTTGCAAAAAATCAATGGAAACTTGCACAGTGAACTTCAGTGTAGCCAGTTATGTCTTTGGAGGATAAAACTCTCTGCTTGTTTCCTTGTTTTCCTTATATGCAGTCACCTATCTCTCTCATCTCCTACAATGATTAGTGTTAGAGGCTGTTATGTCAGCAGCTTAAATCCTTCCCCTTTGGAATGAGCGTGAACTAGCACAGTGTTTTTGGGTGTTTGTCATGCAAAATATCTTAGTGAATTACTCTTATTGTATGGATTGCCTGTAGATTACACACCCATGCAAGTCACAGTTTGTGATGTACTAATCTATTAAATGAATTGTGAAATGCTGTTATTCTATTTTAAGTGGCTCATAGAGTTAAGTAACACAGCCTTTTAGAAAATTTGCATAATAGAGGTTTTTTCCTCTTTGGCAAAACACAGGTGAAAATTGTCCTTTTAGTGGGTAATGGTGGTAGGAAATAACCATGTTTATATGAGGAAATGTGATATGGTCATGGGCACAGTACAAGCCACAATTTGTTTTATACTTCACTCAAATATTTGTGTCTGTTATTTGCTTAGTCCAGTAGCTGAGGAAACCTGGTGGGAGGGATATCAGCAAACACTGCTGTCTTTTCAGATGAACTGTGCCATCTCAAGAAATTGCAAGTGATCATTTGTGCTTCATCTGAAAGACTGTTTCCAGTAGTTGAGTACATCTGTGTGCACGATATTGACTCAAAGCAGGTCTGAAAGGCAGAGCAAAAGAGAATCAATTTAGATGAGAGAGAATTTCTTACAGGTTCACCACTGGGCCAATTGCTTTTGTCTGTACTAGGTTTCCTTTGGAGATTTCCTGTAAAAGAAATAAACAAAATTCATTCTCACCACTAACTTAATATAATTCAAGATGTACTTAATACTTTTTGCAATAGAAACAACTGAGTGTTCTAATCATTGTAAGTACTGTATAATTAGTCTTCCAAATGAATGTTTCCACTCATCAGGATGACTAAATAACCTGTTGAGTAAAATTCTTAATTTACATAACTAAAAGCCAATAACAGTTTCATCTCCCCTTATCTGATTATATCCTGATTCTGTATCCACATTTCATTGGCCACCTGCCAGTCCCTAAAGGATAAGAGGTAATTAGAACCAGTGATAGTGCACTATTGTTATACTTTTTACAGCACAGATACAGTTGGATGTTATTATCATATCTGGTACAATTTTGTGGATAATATCATTATGTCTCTGCTGACCATAAATTTAATTGGAAATGTGAATCAATTGAAAATGCATTTTAATCTCTGAATCATAATACATTTTGTTTAACATAATGGTACTTCAAAGTTTTAACAGAATATGTTACTCTGTGTGCAGACAGCAAAATCACTATTGCCTCTGTTCTGTATTCACATATATTTGCACAGTATTTTTTTCACTCTTGTTATATAATCTACTACACAAAATACCATTTAAAGTATACCAAGATAGTGAAAATAAATATGAAATACCAATTATTACTATTCTGATTCCTATATTGCATTTCACATGGATCAAGTGATCATACAGCACCACAATAAATAATAAATTACCTCAAGTAATAAAACTGTTTACCTGTAACCATTACTTAAAAATGACTGTTGAAAAACCTTATTTAAGTGTTGGGTTTCAATGTCGTACCAAGGGGGTTTGGGATTTATGCTTTTTAGTTTTTCTTAATTCATCTATTATGAATAAAACACATAATAAACCTTGAAATAAAGCAGATTTTTATGTAGAAAGAAGTGTAAGTGTCTATTAGCAAAGAGATGGAGGAAATAAAGAACTTCTTTGAATAATAGCTAATCCCACACACAGTTTCCTTGATAACTTCAACACAGATAGTCTTCAATGTAGCAGAGTCAAATGTTCCATCGCCTCCCCTGCTGATGAATCTGATCTGTATCCTGGATTCTAAAGTAGTGAAAGCATTTTGTACAAATTCTTGCTACTTCCTAAAATGTAATTTTGGAATCAATTGCTTAAATAAAGTTTCTGACAAGTCCAAATTGACCGAAATGGCTAATTGTCCCCATCTATTAATAAATAAGTTCTTGTTACAGATATTCTAATATCTTAGTTGTATTGGGCTACTTATAAGTTAAGCTTTTTATTGTTTAAAAAACTTTGGAGTTTGTCCTGAAGCTCTGATTCTTCTCTGGTTTGAGAAAATCACATCTCCTTTTTTCCCCAATGAGACTAAAATAAAGTCCAAAGTTGCATGTGAAACTTCTGTCCTTGGTTGCTTCCATCACTTTAGATCAGTCCATGGCTTTGCTTTCTTGAGTTGCAGAATACAATATAGCAATAATAGTCGGTAACTAGGACTGTTTTCACTTGTTTTCTGGATTTGTATTGTTTCTCCTTTCTCTGTATCAGTATCTTTTAAAATTTTGTTCACTATTGCTGCATACCTTCTAGTTTTAGATTTCCTATTCCCATTTTTCATGTCTTTAAAAGTGTAGAAGGGAAGTCCACACTGTGTACCACAGCAGATATTGGTGGTAAGTTGCTTCTTGCTGAATTCCCTATTTGAGTCTTGTTCTGCATTTATTAAAGAGCTAATGAAGTACTCTTTGAAAATAAAGATTACAAAGTTGGTGTTAACTGTCCTTCAAAAACACCTTCTACCTTCTTTAACCGTTTTGGTGTTCCACGGTGGAAGGTAAAAACACCTTTAAAATTTTCAGCTCCTGGGAGAGAAGTAGGTCAGTTGTCAGTTCACATCCATGTTACAAAGTAGCATACATTTGATCATTCTGTGTGGAGCAAAAGCTGAATTCACGAGCTCTGGCAAAGAACCAAAAATAGGATTATAATTTCACAATCTCACTTCAGTGCACATAGGTGTGTCTATTCCTACTGTAAGGTGAAAAGGTGATGAAAAATGGAGCCATGAACTTTACACTGTGACTAAAAAAAGCCATAGAGAGTGGGATACAAATATTTTACTTTAAAAAAAGGAGGAGAGGCTAGAATTGTTGCTATAATCAGTTGTCTGTCACATACTTGGTGCGTTATGGGGAAAAACCTATTTTATGTCACTTAACCAAGTTTGGGAGGTCAAGTGCCAACACCAGCATTTGCTTTAGGTTAGCACAAAGTTTATATAGGATTGACATTTTAATAATAGAACTAACATGCAGGAGGAAACCTGAGGAAAATCTGTCTGGAGTTAGGCTCAGAAAGACACGTTGGCAAATATAAGAACAGAAGGTTGTGGATGTAGAAAGGAGACAGAAGTGTACTGCATGCAAAGGGCTTACAAGGAAATGCCACTATGTTAGAGCAGGAATACATATGAATATTAGCAGCTCCTTGAGGCAGATTAGGAAAAAATTATTTGAACTGTGATAAGTTGGTGATGATGACCTGGACATTCAGTTTACCATCGTACTTGGTGCCTCAGCTTCTGGAAAAAAAAGTACACAGAAGAGAAAGAAAAGAAAAAAGAAAGAAAAAACCCCAAACAAAACAAAAAAACCAACCCCAAACTGCCTAATATAAATCTGATCTGCATGATCAGAAAGGTATATTAATGAACAATAACCTGTATTACCGCAAGAGACATTTCTGCAAGATATCCTGCAGTAGCATTTTCTGTAACTAATGGTGATATGACTCCAATTTAAATAGCAAGTAGACAAACAGTAAATTATAATTTTTAAGGAGTTGACAGTTTGTCTTACCAAAAAAAAAGCTTGATTTCTTTTTCTGGTTGATATTTCACAGGAGTACAATTAGCACATCTTTATTTGACTGTACACAGGAAATGCTAAACAAGGCTGGAATGGATTTTCCATAATTCTTCCACATTGGAAGGACACTTTCTCATGTGGTTTGTTCATATGTTGGTCTGCTTGAATAAATTGTTTGGGCAGATACATAACCGAGGAATTATTCCTTCCAGTTTGTTACGTGGAGGCTTTGTAGCAGAGGAGACTTGTATATTTTATTCCCCTTTCTTTGCTTACCTTAGATAAATATAACTAACCAGTTCCTGTACATCCCCTTAAATTCCTTCTCTTTATCACCTGACTTCTCTTTGAAGATGTCTTAGGACTTGTCATTATGGTTAATAACATTGATAACTCTGTTCCTATTTTATGTTGTCATTTTCTTTGCCTGACTATGCCACTTTGCATTTCTTTTACTTCACAATTATGTTTGTCTCATTTTATTCTCTTCCTAGATATGCTTTTTCATATTATTATCCCTTTACATTTTTATGTTCCTATCAAAATCAAAATATGTTATAGCCTCTCATATCAATGTTCACTTACATAACATTCTTTATTGGGGCACGCTCTTCTTTTAGACAGTTTGGCTGATATGTTTTGTCTTGGAGAATTCTAGCGTGAAGAAACTTTCCTGATCTCTTCCCATGATTGTAGCTGAAGTACTCCCCTAACTTTTTATCCCTTCTTTACCCATAGGCTATGACTTTGTATTTGGTCTTCATTCTTTTAGCATTTAAATTGTTTCCACTTTAATTTGGGCTTTTTCCAGTTGAACACTTTGGTCCTTTTTTTCCCTTCATCCAGTAATTGTGTGTGATCTGCTATTTATCATTCCCAAGTGTCTAATTAACCTGCCTTTTACAGATTTATGCCTCCTTATGGCTGCATTTTCTGCTGCTGATGCTGTCCATATGCATGCATTTGGCTCTCCATACTCAGATTTTTGAAGTTTAGGTGTGCAACACATCTGTGATTTGTACCTGCCACCCTTGGTTTTGCACATGAATGAGCTTATTCAAAACCAATTATATGCTAGAACATTTTGTATATAACACTTCTCACTTTGTTTCAGCCAATATGTGTACTCAGGGTAAGGGTAGCAACTGCATGAAGTTTTCCCTCCACTCCCAAAGGTAAAGTGCAAATTTTTGTAACTCATATACCTGGACAGATGAATATTTTTAATTTTTCTTTCTATTATGTAGAGATAGTCCTCATGTTGTACAGAGCTGTTGTAGTAACATAGCCCAAATCTTTTGTTCTGCCTTTGGAAGTGTGAATGTTTCAAGGAAAGGGTCTTAACAATTATTTTCTTGGGAAATTTGAAATTTCTGTTGGAAATTACGCTTTGGTAACAAACACAGTTTGGGACAGACAGGACTTTCCAAGGGCTTGGCAGTTTTGAAATTGGGAGGTTATAAAGGCTGTTTAACAACATTCCCTCCTCTGAACCTTTGTGAGTGTACAAGTAATAGATGGGATTTTTAGGTGCCTAAAACTTCTCATCAGGTCACAAAGGAATTTGATCTTCTTGATGGTGAAGACTATTCTCTTTTCTATAGCAAAATCAGGAATCTGACTCTTTTAGCCACTGCCCATCTGTGTATTACAGGTTACTTATCTACTTTTTGGGGTTGGGTTTTCATTTGGCTTTTTGTTTTCCTGGCGTCTCCATCCCTGTTGCTCCTAAACTCTTCTTTCTATGAATTGTGGCTCAGGTTTGAAGACCTATGGTGAGTGGTTCATTGTGATAGTGTTTTTAATGTCACCTTCAGTTCAGTGGGAGTTGAAAGCACTGGCAAAATCTTCTCTCTCATTGTGCTGGTGCACAGAGACTTCTGAAAGAAACAATTTGATTATGCTGATTGTGTCAGTGTAGGCAAGATTTCTGGTGCAAATCTTGTATATTAAACTTAGAAAATATTTAGAACCCATATGTCTGTTCTTGCCTGCATTTTTGAAACTGGTTTACAAATCATTCTTTCATGGGGAGGCCAGGAAATTGCTATCCGGACACAGTCTTTATTGCACCAGGCTGATCTAGTTTAACTTTCTTCATCTCTACTTGTCAACCCATGGTTTCATTTCTCTTTTCAGGCCCCTATTGTGATCAGTGACATTGCCTATTTTCTTTGTGGTTTAATTAGATCATGAGACAACATGAAGAAACCTCCTAAATTAAGGAATCAGCTAGAGGGTAGAAAAGAGGTCAGTGGTTCAAGGGAGACAGCGGAAGGCATCTTGAAAAAGAAAGCTGGATGCTTGTATTATGTTTCTGTGCTAGGTACTGGTTTTAGGTGAATCTGGTGGCAGAACTTTCACTAAATCTTCCTGTGTGATGAGAGCTCACTAAATATGATGTAGAACCTGCTTAGGTATAAGCTTCCTGTCGGCTGACTCTCATATTGCACAATGGCTTTAACAAACAAACACACACGGTGTTCTCAGTGGTTCTGTTCAAGGTATTTTGCTAAATCAGGGAAAAAACCAAAAAAGTGGGGTGATTAACCCTATTGCTGACATGTCTATCCTCTGAGGATGACTTTAAATGGCATAATTCAAAAGAATATCTAAAAATTGGCTTAATTCTCTAGAGTTATTCTGCTAAATAGTGTGTCACACTCTCTTTCTCATACGCAGTGAATGCTTAAAAGAGGTGCTGAACCTGCTTATGCTTTCTGAAGACAAGCAGCAATATCCCTTGCTGTCTCAAGTGGCAATCTGCTGATGCTTTCAACTATGGTGCGAAAATATTTTGCTTGCAAACCTTTGTGTGGCATAATGAGATCAGCTAATTATTAAATCCCTCTTAACATCCTCACAGCATACTCCTGCTTAAAGGATTTTGCAACTAAATACAAGTTAGAAAAAGGATTTCTTTTGAACATTACATTTGTAAATGTAATTCAATGTTGTTAACTTACATTTACTGGTGTTGTAAAAGAAAGAAACTTTTTGGGGGGCTTGGGGGGTTTTTGTTTGCTTGCTTTGTTTTGGTTTTTAAATTTTTATTAACAGTCTTATGGAAAAAATCTTTGCTCCAGTTTTCACTCAATACTCAGTTCTGCTGAAGACCTCCTCTAATGACATGATAGTAGTTCTGCAACAAATTATTCTTATTGCCTGTTTGTCACAGATTTCTGAATTATGTTAAATCTTCATGGTGAGAAAAGGCACTAGGACTAAAACTTCAACTGAAATTTCATTGTTCAATGTAACATTTTTCATGGTTTCACTCCTCTTTATTAAAACACTTGAATTGGGACATTACCTTTAACTGAAGAATTTGTAACATATACCAGGTGTCTGAGTCATGACTGTTGAGATTGTTGTCCCTAGAGTAAATATATTTTTCATCCTGCTGTGAGTGAGACTTTAAGAAAGCTAAAAATCACATGTTGAAGATGAGGTGTAATAGAATTCAGGAAGAACACTATCATTGTAGTGGGATACTTCTCTTTGATGTAAATATTTAATATTTATGAAGAGCCTTGGCCTTCACCCAGTACTGAAGACGAAGAGGACCGTTCCTAGTTACTTACCCCACAGAGCTTCAGAGAAGCTTGGCTGCACTGTCCACGTAACAATTTGTGTATTGCTGTTCTCCCTGGGTGGTACAAGCAAAGATTATCTCTTGTTTACCTTAGGCTGCAAGATTAAAATTAAAATAACTGTCAGTGGAAAGGAGATTGATGGTTTTGGTGTGCTCAGGACTGCTTCATTTCCTGCAGACTAGGTATAGTTGCCATTATTTCTACTGTGTGGAATGGGACTCTTCATAGTTGCCAAAGGTTCTGGAAGACTTGTATAAAGTCAATGGCACCTAGGTGTCCAAATGCTGGAGGACAAAAGGAAAATGAGGGGAAAAAAACCAGAAAGATAAGAAGCTTTCCTCCACTGGAGTCTGCAGGAGATGCTCGGGTAATGTAGAGCAGTTGCCGAGGGAGAGAAATCACCTCTTGCAGCAATAGGTGAGTGAATTAACTCTTTTGGAGATTCTTTTTTCTTATCTTCACATAGCTAATCTTACAGGGAAGGAACTATCCCATGTGGAGTCTGATAGCACACAAGGCAATAACAAAACAGTTCTCTGTCATGAGTACTGAGAAGGGAACAGTTATTTCTCCTGTTTCCTGAAGTTTCAAGGTGGTCTCAGGACTTAGGTTAATGGTAAGATAGTACCATAAAAAGAAAAAAAAAAAGAGAGAAGTCCTTATATTGTATTATTATTAAGCCAGAGATAAAGTGCAGGGTTTTGTAATCCATTCTTTTAACTTATTCATTCTCTTTGATTATAGAGACATAATTAAGATGGGTAATTACAAACCCTGTGTTTCCTAGTAATATATTCATGCAGTAGTAGCTATAGTGTTTTACAATATCAAGCTCATATGTAAAGCAAATTATCTATTTAGTTGCAATGATATCATTAGAGCCAAATTAAATTCTCTGATAAGCACAGCTATTCATTAGTTGGCTGCACATTATCTAAAAGACACTTACATCTCAGTAAAAAAGTTGGAATATTATCCTATCCTACATACATTAGCTCTCAAAAGCATAATACACAAGTTTAACTAGATCAGTTGAGACCATTTTAGTTTTCGATTTCCTAATTAACTTGAATTAAATTGCTGCTGACACATCTGTCTTAGAGTTGGTTTCACTGAGTTTCTGACCTGCTGCAAAGTGTCTTTCTTAGGCAAAAGTTCATTTCTGAAATGCAAAAAGGAAAAAGGATATTTCAATAGGCAGCTGGGTGAGTTCCTCTTGAATCAATTGATTTATGCTGTTTAATTTTAAAATGCACTTTTAATAGTATATTAAGTACTGAATGTTCTGTAGAGGTGCCTTCAGGTATTTAAATCAAAATAAATAAAATATTGAGTAAGCTGAACTCAGTAGCTCAATTTATTAAACCTAAGAGCCACATGCCAAGTTCAAACAACACATCTGTAGCGATTTATTTCAGTTCAAATTAATGTTTTAAATTCTCCATTTTCAGTTGATTTGATGCCAATTTTTTGTGCAAGGACAAAATTTGAGAGGTGCTGTTAACACTAGTCTGAAACATGCAGGATGATTTTCTGGTGCTGTGATTTTCTCTGTCATCTTCCAGATTCTTGATACTCAATGTAGTTTTTTCATGGGCCAGTTTCAGGGGAAAGGTGGGACGGTAAAGTACTGTTTCTCTGTCCATAGCACAGCAGAAAGAAAGATGTTTCTCTCAGTTTTTTTCTTCATAAATACAAGGTAAGATCCTGCCCACCTGCACCTGTCCTGGATAATGACTTTGGCATGGAAATTTTAAAACATCTATAAAAATAATGGAGGGATACTTCCTTTTTATAGTTTCAGTGTTTCATACCAATGGTCTGTGCCACAGCCTGATGAAGAATTCCAAATCAATAAGACAGTACAGGAGTTGAGATATCTTCTGTCAATCTGACTAGGAAGGTTCATCCAAAAGATACCAGTTTCCAGTGATTTACTGGGTAAAAAAACCCACCAGGATGGCTGAGCCCAGAGAGAGGTGATGAATGGATTTAAATCCAGCTGGCAGCTGGTTACAAGTGGTATTCCCCAGGCTCAGTACTGGGCCAGGCCTGTTTAATGTCTTTATCAATAATCTGGACAAGGAGATCGAGTGTGCCCTCAGTTTGCAGATGACACCAAGTTGGGTGGGTGTTGATTTGCTGGATGGGTAGGAAGCTCTCCAGAGGGATCTGGACAGGCTGGATCAATAGACCAAGGTTAAACAAGGTGAAGTGCCAGGTGCTGCACTTGGGCCACAGCAACCCCACGCAGCACTACAGGCTGTGGGCAGAGAGGCGGGAAAGCTGCCAGGGGGAAAAGGACCTGTGGGTGCTGGTGAATGTGAGCCAGTGTATGCCCAGGTGGCCAAAAAGGCCAATGGCATCCTAGCCTGTATCAGCAATAGTGTGGCCAGCAGGACCAGGGCAGTCATAGTCCCCCTGTACTTGGCACTGGTGAGGCTGCACCTTGAATCCTATGTCCACCTCTGGGTCCCTCACAACAAGGACATTGAGGGTCTTGAGCAGGTCCAGAGAAGGGCAACAGAAATGGTGAAGGGTCTGGAGCACAAGTCTGAGGACAAGTGGCTGAGACAGTTTGGGTTATTCAGTCTGGAGAAAGGAAGGCTGAGGGGAGACCTCATTGCTGTCTACAACTACCTGAAAGGAGGCTGCAGTGAAGTAGGGATCAGTCTCATCTCCCAGGCGACAGGATAAGAGGAAATGACCTCAAGTTGTGCCAGGGAAGGTTAAGGTTGGATATTAGGCAAAGTATCATCATGAAAAGGGCTTTTTATAAATATAGTTTTATAACATTAAGCATTCTTGGTTTATGCATTGTGAACATGTTTATAGACTACTGTTCATATTGTTTAAGTTGGATGATTTGAATATTAGTATTACTTTGTTTCAGTGAGAACCAGTATATGTAAGAGATCTGAGGCAAAGAAAAATACTTTTATTCTGTTTCTGGCTTTGTCTTCTTTAAAGACACATAATATCTACAGTAGCAAATGCAACATTGTTCATTTCTTAATAATTCATTATTGTTCTTATCCATTAACATGTACCTGAAGATAATATGTATGGATCTGCTAAATACAGTCCATTTCTGGGATAATGTTAGAATGCAGGGCCAAGTAGAAAAAGGTTGTTTTTTCCTTTAATTAGGCTCAGCTCCTGTTTTAGAATAGCTTGCAATAAAGCAAATGCATTGTAATTGAAAGATGCTTTCACAGTAATAAGCAGAACAGAAGCACCCTTCTACACTGGTTCAGATTTGTTTGGGATAAATAGCTCTGGCCTGTAGATATTTTTTTGAAGTAAAAAGTGTCACTACTATGATCCTACAGGAGCCTGTAGCTTTGAGCTAGATTTCCTGCACCTTTTTAAAAGTGAGGTTTCTAGTCACTGAGTTCAAATATGAACTAGAAAAGCAAACTTCTTAAAGGGTAGTGGAAATACAAAGTGAGTTGGAAATAAAATAGGCTTATAAACCTGTATCTTTCTCCAGTTCTGGGTTCTTTCAGAGTGAATACTTTTCTCTAGTATGACTTTCAACCCAGTAAATTGGTGCCTTTCTAAATCACAGCAATTGGTGTACGATCTAACTTGGGTCCCTAGGAAAAGCCCTATTTTCTCTCCCCCTGAAGTCTAACTCTGCGTGCTCACTGTTTAGATGAGGAGTCTTCTGGTCTCTCCTGGGTGAAGTCTCCCTGCCGGCTCTCTCCCATATTATAATATCCTTTCTACTTCTGCAAACACCCATATTTTTTCTTAAGCAACCACTTAGCAATTTTTTAAACCTTTTTAAGATCCAGATGGTCTATTGGATGCCTTTCCCTCTTTAAATCTGAACATGTGCTTAAATTTAGGTAGGTAACCTTGACATTTTGCCTAGGTTTTTACCAAAGTTAATTTACACAGTAACACAGCATTCCCATTTAACTAGATCAACTTAATGCTTATGTTAATATCATGCATTTAAGTGTTATTTGCTACAACACTTTCCATGTCAAGTATTACACATGAATAAGATTTATTAGTAGGTAGTAAACAATTCCCATCACTGCTTCATTAAAGAAAAAAAATCTATTTCCAGTGTGGAGGATAACTTCAAGGACACAGCTAAAAAAGATTGGAATCTGGAAGATTCAATATAGTCTACATTTCCACACTGCCTCAGATACCTGTTTGCATAGTATGTAAGAATTGAAGTATTGTCCCAGTGTCTGAGCACAGAAGGGTTTGGTCTGGTCAGTCAACCGAAGAACAAGTCACCAAAGAGACCAAAGGTGAAGTTGGTCTTTTGATCTGTGGGTTAACTTGGACAAGTCTGTATGCATAGAGACAATAGACCCAGTGAAAGCAGGGAGCAATCTCTCCTCTTGTGCTAAGGCATGTTAATATCCCAGGAAGCAGTAGAAGAAAGAGAGCCTTCTTTGCTGACAGGAGCTCTCTGTCCTACTGAGCTAAGCTCAGGTTTCAGAGGAGAAAGAAGAGAGATAAAAGTAGATGGTGATCTGATCCAGACAAGGATTTTGGAGAAGTCATATCTCCTTAGAGTTGCCATGGTATCTACTAAGTAAGGATACATCTAAAATGTGGAAATAAAATTTCTTGAGGACCAGTAAGTTCATAGAAACTCTCTTCTGGTTGCAGGTTGATTACATTTTGGATTTTTCTACTGTTTACAAGACCTCACCAAATAGTCTGCTCAAACAATTTTCAATGTGATAATTGTCTCTAGTCTGTTTTTTCTCAGTGCTGGCTTTTCTTTGAATCCAGTGTTTATTGTTGGTTCAGCTTGGATGTCTGAAACTTGTAAAGCAAGACAGTCAGTGGTGGACAATGTGAGCAGCAAATATCCTTGTTCCCATGTGAGCAGGGGCAAAAGTGTATTCACATAAAACTTTCCCACAAATAAATCTCTCTTCTCTTTATAAAGTTAGCTTTGAAATAGTCAAATATAGAGCTTTAAAAGTACGCACATTTATAGAACACTTTATTAACTGGTATGGAGGCTGTCCCAATTTTAGGACTTGGGAGTCTCCTGGGTTGGGTTAAGAATTCTCAGAATGGTGACTATGAATTTATCTTGTTTGTGCTGTCTACCCACACTTTTAAATCTTACCACTTCTCTCAGGCAAAATCAGAGGTGATTTGCTCTATAATATTCTTTTGGGAGAGGGATGAGAGAAAGCTTACACATTCTGAAAGAATCTGAGCTAAGATGATTAGCATATGAGACAAAAAGGATGCCTGTGAGTTTTTCCTCTAGTTATGTATTCCTCCTTACAAAAATGGAGTGCACACTATAGAGATTTATATGCTTTTGTATTATTAGTTTTACTTGTGTATGCAACCATATCCCAATGGGTAGCTTCTATAAATATTCTTTAGTTTTCTACACCTCTGCAATTATTTAATCTGAAAGCACTGGATTTACTCAATTTATGCTAAAGTATGTCAGCTGAGGATTTGGCCTGTACTACCTCATGCTCATTAAGGAGGCTAGATTAATTAAATTGAAATATTATATTGTCCATTAAACTCTTCCAAAGATATAAAAACTTGAAGCTTCACTTTGTCTTTTTAGATGTAAACCAAATCTTAGTTTATGCCTGTAACAAAACAAAAAGGCAACAAAAAAGTAATTCTAGTTGGTTAAGCATATGTTATGCCAATTAAAGGCTGCTACCTTGAAAATTACATTCAGTTCTGAATTATGCACTCCAGATAAATAGAAGCAGAGCCCCTGCTTCTGTTTTTACATTTTCATGGCAACAGTAACTCATGGAAAGAATCCAGGCATACAGGTGATGTAGCTGACAATGGTATTAGATACTAGACCAGTTCTGTGAAGAAGAAAGGGTGTATTGCAGAAACTCTCCCTTTCTTGGTGAAATAAAGGAGAGGGAAGTAAGAAAGCCCTCCAGGTTAGGAGTCCCAGACAAAAAGGCAGAGGTAAAAGGAAAAACATCTGAGAAGCACACAACACTTTCATGCTGGAATCTGCATATTGGCCTACCTAAACCTCTTTCATTTTGACCTGATGGTTTCAATGGACAGGGAACTACATGGAATAAATGAATGCATAATGAAAAAATGGAATTGCCTGGAATATAGATGTTGATATAAACTTAAGATCAGATTATTTTAAGGCTTTTGAGGAAGGATGGTTCTTGGCAGATACTTGGAGGGAAAGTCATCCTATATTGGTCTTACTTCCCATAATTTTTGTCCTAAGGGTTCTCTAACAGCTTTTGTTGGACACTTGGTAGTGGGCTAAATGAGTTTCCAATCAAAATCCCAGGGGCATCACCTGATCATTTGGGACTCTAATACAGATCTTTGTACTGAGAAAGATAGGGGATTTTACAGATCTTTGGTTTTATTTATTTTGAACCATGATGAAAATCTTGTTGAAGCTATAGGAAGTATTCATTGATTTTAGTGCATGCAGTTGTTTCAGTTCTGTGAACTAACACAGCAGAATGTAACAAACCTTCAGAAAAGAACATAAAGAAAAAGGAAAGAGACAATCACCTTCTGTTGATTCAATTTCCCTTTTATATTCATGGCTTTTGTTCACATATGTTGGGACATATTGGTTCAGTCACTTCTGGAGCAGCTCTACCTTGAAGTTGCTTTTGCAGATCTTTCCAACCCCCATCACTCTGCCTGTTTCCTGCTCTGTGTCAGAACTACATGGCCTTTTTTTGGACAACTGTATGTTTCTTACTCTTTCGGGGAAGAGCAGCGCACTTGTCTCAACACTTAAAAACAATGGGAAAGGAAGGCTTCTTTAACTGTCTTAATTCTTCTTTCCTTAGTTCTCTGCTTAGGGACACCAAAATTTGTCCCAAGACTGCACAAAGTTATTGCTTGTGCTTTGTTGCCTTGCATGAGCCCCTCTGGAGCCACATGGTGGGGAACTTCTTCCCACAAAAATGTTTAGCTGTATGAATGCCTCTCATGTCATGGGTGGGTTAAGTGATGGTGAAAATGCCTTTTCCCATACTTATTGAATTTTCATAATGAGAAAAATATTGACCTGATTATGGTGAATTATCCTTTTCTTTTGAAATGGAGAAATCTCGAGCACACTTTATTAGAATCAATTGTTTTATTGAACAGTGCAAATGATACCTTGTTTCCAAATTAAATATAATTGTTATAGTTGGATTTCTCATTTTTATAGCTGGATTTCTAATTTGAAATTTTATAACAAAACCAAATTGGAATGTTTGTGGATCCCAAGTTTTGATGTGATAGCTACAGCAGGAGATGAACTATATTGTGACTATATATTGTGACTTTTGCTTCTTTAAGAGTGGGACATGCTTGAACCCCATTCAAGCATGTCAGTCATTCAGATCTGGTCAGTTCTCCTTGACTAGACATGGGCTTTGCTGTACCAAGTGCTTTCAGGCTTGTTAGTTACTGGGTTTAGCCAAGGCAGAAAAACTGACATTCTGTATAAATCTGGTTATAGAATTTTGTACAATGTTTCTGACATAGCCTATAAAAGAGGCTGCCATTTCAGACAGTTAAATTTTGTGGTCAATGTAGCACATATTAAAAAGTGATTAATAAGGAGATGGTCAAGTGAGGCTTTATCAAAGAGCAATTTTATTGGAGGACTTTGACATTGACTTTCAAGAGGAACATGTTTTCAGTGAACAACTGGATAGATGTTTAGTACTTGGAAATCAAATGCACCAAATGCTCTTGGTAAAATTTGCTCATGTCTTAAAATATGAAGTAGTTCATTACAACTATTCATGTGAACCCGTCCAGAGCAATTGGACAAAGGATCTACATTGAAGAGGATGAATTTTGACTTTGCCAAATGCAATGTTTGCAATTGAGGGAAAGGACACTGCTCAAATGTGAGATTTGGTAAGGTTATGCTGGTCCTTGCTACAGTGGAAAATCTTCAGGGACACGATGAGATGAATGGGAAAAACCCCACAACATGAGAGGTCAGTGAGAAGCTATTCCAAAACAGGCCAACAAGGATACATAACAGAAACACTAAGTATGCCTTAGTGAGAATAATAGCTTGTGTTGGGACAAAAAAATGGTCCAGAAAGATTTTAATTCTCCATCCCCTGGATACGCTAAATCTTTCTGGAAGAGAGGCTGTAATTCAAGAAGGAATTTTTGTATGGGCCTGATACAGAAACAACTGCACAGGGCTTTGTTACAGAGCATACCAGTCAAAATAGCCATAGTGCTGTCTTTTGTTCTCCAAATCTATTCAAGCCCCAAGTCTTAACTCTCCTAAGGATGTTTCTTGAAAAAATATTTGTGTCTGGAAGTCATAAAAAAACCAAATCAAGTAAAAGCAGTAATTCTGCAGAAGCATTTGTCAAGGATTTGTAAATTCACTGGCATTCCAAATTGGAATGAAATCTCTAAGACTAGTCTGGGTCAAGTGTAACAATCAGCTGTTTGCTTTGCTTTGTTTTATTTTACAGCTTTTAAATAAGGCAAATTCAGACTAAATCACCTCATTCTTCAAGTGGTAGAGAAGTCATTATGGCTTTATGAGAGTTATTTACAAAGTTTTTCCCCAAGTAAATTTTCAACAAAGCCAATCTGATTTTATTTTTACACCGTCTTTGAGATCGTATATTGCCATGACTCATATGCCTTCCTGGGATACATCCTCAACTCTTGAGTCTTGCTCCAGAACTTTTTACTTCCTGAAGGAGAAAATGTGACACTAGCATTCTTTTTAAGTGCAATGGAACTTTATTTTAATTTTGTTCTCTATTTGTATTCCTACTTTTACTGTTGAATTAAGTTCTCATGGTTTGTTCTCATGTATAACACGAATAATGGTCTGGATTTGACAACTAAGGTACCAAATTGAAAGACAGTATCAGTGAGTCAAGCTGAACCTGTATGTGTCTTTGGATCAAGTTACCAGTGGAATTCTACAGGATGAAAACAATGAGCCATGAAATAATTCCTTCCATTCATTACACAACTTCATGCTAATGAAAACCCAATAACATTAATAGATTTTCCCTTAGTTTACACCCATGTAAATTGAAGGAAAATCAGATCCCATGCACTCTTTAGGAAAAGAAGAAAACTCAAATCTATCTGTCTCCACTGTGGAGCTCTAATGAAGACACCACATGATGAATTTTTGATCTGCATCCAATGTGCCATCTCTTATGTCACCTGCAGACAACTACATTTATGGCCATACTGCAGAACCACTGGTTCACCAAAGTGATTTTTGTGTCTGAGAATGTGTAGTGTAGCTCTAGAAAGTGGTGTAAGGACCAGGCAGTCTGTGCTTTCTTCCCTGATATTATACCTAAGATGTTCTGGAAGGACCAAAGAACACAAACACCCCAAAAATATAAAAAAAAACCCAACAACTTCTTAGAGACTTCAGAAAAGTTTAAAGGACTGTGTATTTTTGGCACTGTCATGCTTGAATCTACAGATTTAAACTGAAAGAGGGTAGGTTTAGATTGGACATAAGGAATGCATTTTTTATTATGAGGGTGGTGACACACTGCCATGGGTTGTCCAGAGATATTGTGGATGCTCACTTAATGGAATTGTACATGGTCAGGTTGAGCAGTTCTTTGGCAACCTGATCCAGTGAAAAATGTTGCAGTCATGTCAGGCATGGGTGCACTTAGATGATCTTTAAAGCCTGCTCCAAAACCATTCTATGATTGTGATTTATGCTTATAAAAGGATTTTACATCTATGTTGGTATTAGGCCAATGTATCAGCAATAATGTAACCAGCAAGACCAGAGCAGGGATTGCCCCTGTACTTGGCACTGGTGAGGCCATACCTGGAATCCTGTGTCCAGTTCTAGTCCGCTCACAGCAAGAAGGACATTGAGGAGCTGGAGCATGCCCAGAGAAGGGTAATAAAGCTGGTGAAGGGTCTGGAGCACAAATCTGATGAGGAGCAGCTGAGAGAGATCAGGTTGTTCAGCCTGGAGAAAAGGAGCCTCAGAGGGGACCTCATCACTCTTTCCAACTGCCTGAAAGGAGGGTGTAGCCAGGTGGGTGTCAGTCTCTTCTTCTAAGCAACAAGTGATAGGTGAGAGGAAGCAGCCTCAAATTGTGCCAGGGGAGGTTTAGATTGGATATTAGGAAAAATTCTTCACAGAAAAATTGGCCAGGCATAGGAACTGGCTGCCCAGGGAAGTGGTGGAATTCCCAACGCAGAATGTATTTAAAAGAAGTCTAGATGGGGCACCTGGGGACATGATTTAGCAGAGGGCTTGGCAGTGATGGGTTAATGGTTGGACTCGATGATTGAAAGGTCTTTTTCAGTCTTAAAAATTCTATTATTCTGTTATTTAGTATAATCAAAATAGGTTGGGACAAAAATAAGACCATACAGAGCATGTAACAAAATCCTATTCATGTGGAGATTTTGAAAGTCTTGCAAACAGCACCAAATTCTGTGAGCTTAGAGCCTCAGCATTTCCTAGTTTGGCTCCTTTGTTTTGTAGAGTTTAAATTAGGTTGGGATCTCACACAGGAAGTGTCCTCTGTAAGGGATTTCATTTGTTAGTAAATGTCATTTATTTACACATGCTTTTTTAAAATCAAATTAAATTTTCATAATAAATTATTCATTGGAATTCTATTAAATTATTTCTTTTTCTCTTGCATAAGAATTTTGAGGACTAGAAGTACCAGAGGGTTATTTGGAAGTAGGTGCGTGACATGTGAGATTGTTTTTTTGTTAGGCTCTGACCTGAACAGTTATTGGGCAGAAGCTGTAGAAAAAACCACAGGCATTAACTGCTGTCTAGACAAAAGCTGATGGCCTGCTGTATTTTTAGTCTCTCTATAGTATTTTTGCTACCAAAACTAACTAGCATATCTTGGTTTTAATTAGAGGCTGAAAGTTCATCATAGCCTCCAAAAGGGCCTGACCTTGCAGCAAAGCACATGACTCCAATTTTTTTTTCATCTTGCTACTTTTATTAGTGATTTTGTGTTAAGATGGTGAGTTTTCATTGTGATACAAAACTACACTTATAAATGATGCTCCAGAGCCCATGGTTGACCCTACAGCATCAGGGCTTGTTAGAACACTATGTGCAGCTTAATTAAAATGGAGGGAGAAAAGAAAAAATCTTACCCTGAAACATATTGTGCAAGGCTGCTCATGTTCCTGGAGATGTGTTAAAATCATCGCTACAGGTATACACAGGGCTACAAAATACTTTCAGTGACCAGCCTGAACAGGTGTCTCTCCTGGTGAGTGCTCCCCCTCAGAGAAGGAGCACTCAGGTTTGTACAGACATGGAAGGCTGCACAGCCTCTCAGAGCTCTCAGATTTTAGCCCCTTGTGCTCAAGGGGCTCTGATGCAGCGTGGCTGTGTGAGAAAAGGCTGGGAGGTGCCTTTCCCCGAGCCCCTCCCTTACTCAGGGGTGTTGGTTTTGCTCAGCCTCTCGCCCAGGGTCCTTGACTTGACTACTTTGCGGTTGTGCCTGTGGCAGTTCAGGGACTTTGCTGATCCTGACCTGATCTGACTTACTGCCTTCCTGACTTGACCTCAGGCCTGCTGCATCCCTGTGGGCTGGCTCACTGATCTGGATTCCTGGCTGAGCCTGCTTAGTGTCGCTGGTCAAAGCACCTCTTCTCTCTGAGTTCAGCATCCTGCAGGACTGCTGTCCTTGTGGATGAGGACACTGCCCATGCCTGCTTTGCATCATCCTCAGCCCCTGGCTTGCCTCTCTGTAAAAAGCAGCCCACTTGTGGCTCCCTGAAGGAATTGTAGTGTGTCTTGGCTGGATTATTGCTATTACTCCATTTCTTAGTGATTCCACATCCAGTCAGAAGGAAGTTTTCCGTCCTGCTATTCCTCTGGTTTGTTCTTTTTTCAAGTTGTTTCTGAGAACAAGGCAGAGTGAATATGGATTCTTGCCACATGCCTTCTTACACAGGGACTAAGACATGGCTGTGTGTATTAGACAAGGCTCATCCTATTCCTGATTAAATATTCATAATAGTAATTACTTGTTCACATTACAATACCTCCTGCAACTCCCAGCTAAGAGCAATGCCTCATTCTGCTAGGTAGTAAACAAATAAAAGCAACCCAAGGGGAATAAATACACATCAGAGAGGACAGGCAGAACACGAGGAAATACAAGGAAAGAGCTGATCAGGGAACAAAGTTTTCTGCGTTAGAAGAAAAAATAACCAAACCAAGATTTTGTTGAAAACAAAAACATTCCAGTGTTGTCAGAAAATGGTTGCAATTTATTAATTTATTTTTTTTGTCTAGGAAAATTATTTGAATGCTCCTGGGTGTAGGCCTGCTACTGGGCCTCTTGGAAGGGCATTTCTGTCACTGCAGTAGTTAGCTGCCTGGTTCCCCGAGGTTCATGGCTGCCCCTATTTCTCAGCTGTCGGGCTGCCTGCCAAGGCAGGATGCTGTGTGACCCAGGGAGATGTACAGCCCCTGTGCTGCTAGCTGGGGAGCCCAAGGTGGAAAACTAGCATTTGCTGTTGTAAAACTTATCCATTTTAGCTAGCTGTGGGAAGTCTATTACACAAGACTTTAAGGGAACGTGGTGGTAGAGGCAAAAAGATGAGTAAATGTCAAGGATCCAGATTATCCCAAGCTCCTTGAGAAGAGAAAGAAGAGGGCAGAAGGATCTTTCCCAATTTCCCAAATCCGTCTTCCCTGCAAATGGAGTTAGGGCTCTAGTGAGACACAGGTGCCTATCAGCCTTCAGTGGGTATGATGGATGGATACAGTGACCAGAAATCCCCACCACTGCATACAGAGCTGCCACCACCAGTCAGTGGTGCTGAGAACAACATTAGGATGTAGTTGTCCTTGGTGGTCCGCATGAAGCTGAAAAAAACTCCCAGTAAGCCGGCCGCTGTTTCTAAATCTATGCTTTTTTATATCTCCCAGACTAAAAATGCCTGAGAATATGAATAGTTGCAAATCTAATGTAGTAACTAAAAATAGTTCAGCTTTTACTGAGATACCTGCTCACAGGGGATACCTAGTCCTGATATTATGAGGAACAACTTACTCATCACTGATCATGGAATAGAGTAACTTATGAGGCTACACTGTGCAGAACTGATGATACATTATGAATGTATTTATAATGATTTATCTTGCTCACCTGTCCCACGAAAACGTGAGGCTTCATAAACAGGATGGAAATGAAGCCACCTATAAGGAAATGTATTAGGGATCCTGAATTTTTCCAGATCCCACAAAAGGGTGCTGAATCCACAGAGAAAACAAGATCCTATCCAAAAACTGCACAATGTATGCTGAAACGTAACGAAACTTCTTGAGAAGTTACTTATGCACAAAGCATGAAGAAAGCCTTGCCCACATCTTTCTCTCCTGTTTAATCTGTTGTAGGCAGTTTAGTTTTCAGGTATGTATTTCCTTTATTTTTTTACAAAAGATTTTCCATGTTTCACAATCGACTTCCTTCTCATTATGCGTGCAGCTGAGAGCCCAAAATCATCTCAAATGATCTTTTGATGTAAATTGTAGAGCTCCACTGAAGTCAATGGAGTGCTATCCATTTACACAGGCCAAACATTCTTCAAGAAATTTGTTTCTCTGATGGGTGAATACTGAAAAGAATAGTAATTTGAATAATCTGTATATACTGTAGGTTCCATTTTAATATAGTCATACATACAGTATTCATACAACGGTATCATGTTGTTGTATAAGACTTACTTAGAATGGGAGGGATTCTGTCATAAAAATTGCCTTTTAAACTATTTCTGTTCTCTGCAGTTTCTCCACAGAACTGAAAAATTAACCAGTTGTGCAATCATATATTTAAAAAATAAACCAGAGTTTGTGGTCCGATGGTAAAATAAATCTAGCTGGGGGCTTACAGATATCAGTTAAAAATGTCCCGAACATCTCAACCATACGATCCAAAATACTGAATTGGTGTTAATTCAAATTATTTAGTAAAATGCATTGTTTATTTTTTCTTTAGGTGAATGTGTAGTATAGATTTTTATCAGGCCAAGTACAACCTACCTTTCCATCAGTTTCATAAATCTAGACTAAAAATAGAAAGTTGTCCTAAGCTGTATCATGCTTTCATTATTTCAACAGAATTGCATTCATATTTGATCTAGATCTAATGCCTAGTGTACTTCATCACTAATAACATAGGGTTGAAAACAAGGCAGAAACTTTCTAGTGGCATTTTCCTTCAGATTTTGTTACTCTGAACCTTAAAGGCAAGGAAGGTTTCACTTGAACTCAGATCTGAACCATGTTTTTTCTTTGAAATGTAGCAAGATCAGATTGATGTGGAAAATCAGAACCATTGCACTGTTTCCTTGCTTTTTCACTGCTAGCAATGGGGATATTTAAATGCAGTGATTGTAAAGGCTAGATTGGTGGAGTCTGAAAAAGGCAAATTATATTGTGTTGCACTGATTTGGGAGGATTACTGAAAAAAGTACAAGACCATTTTTATGTTACTCTAAATGAAAACAAACAAACGTTGGTATAGGACCAATAGAAATTTGAGTGCTTAATTGCTAGGGTTTTCCTGAGAGCAACTTCAAAATCTTTAATTCTTCAGAAAGGATAGAATTGCCTGCCAGGGACATTTGAATGGACTGGAGCCTTCAGAGAACCAAACTTTACAATAGATTAGAAGTGCCTGGAAATTCAGTTTTTCCTTTCAGTAGAAAAATGTGATACAACAATAATAAGATTTATTAGAATAATCCGTGGTGGGAACATTTTAAAGTGTTTTGCTGCCAAACTCTTGAAGTGTCTTAGTTTTAATGATACCTAAAGCACATTGACAGATGAGAATTACCTACAAAATGCACTTATGTTTACAATTTGCTTCTAAAATGGATTTTGTTGGGAAAGAACAAACGACAGATCATCTTGTAAAACAGCTTAGTGCTTAGATTGGTGTTGTGTTAATGCATAGATGATGTTCAGTTTCTTTCTCACTGTGAAGTGATTCAAGCTCAGTTTCCTCCAAGAATCATGAGAAGTGGGAAAGCCAACTTTTGGAGTGAGGGCACTGTCTAATCCAGTTAACCTGGAGCTGTTTTGCTCAGAGATCTTCCATGGAGGAGAAGAAGGAGAAGGAAAGACAATTCTGAGGCTAAACAGTGGTCAAAACATCCTTTCAAGAAGGAGAACTTTTGGACCCTGAACCTCTTCAAGCTAATCTAGACCTGAAATCTAAGGTCTCTCCCTTACGAATTCCTTACCAGTGCCTGGCACTGGATCCTTGGCAGATGTATACTTTCTCTTGTGTGTAGGGAAGGGTGCTCTCCATCCACAGGAGCCAGAAAGCAATCCCATAAGTCTTTCATTAGGACCTTCCATATTATTTGACTGGAGTGGTCCTTCTGCAACTTGCTCCAGGATAACCAGGAAAATCCAGGCACCAACTTTGTACTCTCTACTTCACTTGAAACTAGCTTAGTGTCTCACAAATTAAACTTGTACAGAAGGGAGCACTCTATCTTTCCACACCTGTGAATGATCTAATTCCAAATCCCTATCTGTTCAGCTAGAAATGTTCTCAAAAACCAGTGAGATGTGTTGTTGCTGGATTTTTTTCCCTCCAAACAGCCTGAAGGAATCTTCTACTGTTTCTTTCACTTATTGAAAATTTATGCCTGTATTTTAAACATTGTCTCTGTGATGACTGATAACTGAACATAAAAATTGATTTTCATTGGTATCCCTCTCCCTTTTGCAAGTTTTGTTAATTAGATTCTTAAGGCCTATTCTGTACCATAATTTTCATGCTTCAAAGCAATCTACAAAATCATATGTACAATTCAATACTTATAAAGGACTGACACTGCTGCTGTAATATCAGTCGTGTGATAATGCCTGAGCATTTTGGATAGTTGTGGTCTTTGAGGTAGTGTGGGCAGAGTAGATTGGTTTCGGTTTTAGAGACAGGTTGTAGAGACAGGTTTTTTTTCCTTCTTCTTTTCTATTTTTTTTCCTTGTTTTAAAGACCTTTCAGCAAGTATAATAGGACATTATCCAAGGAGGTAGCATACCAGAAATGGCCATGACTCCAGCTACTTAAAGTGTCAGTTGCAAACAAACCTTTTTATTGATAATTCTACATGCAGTTCATCCCTGTCCTCCAGTCTATCTTAATTCATTTATGCTACCTTTTCCAACTATACCTCTGCATGGGAACTGGCCTATTAAATCTGCAGCCTTAATATGTGTTTGGTGCTGGGTTGTTCAAGAAATCTCCCTTCTGCCTGCCATCTGATAAATACTTTCTGTCTTTGTGTGGAGTTTTACTTGGCTTGTGTTGTTTCTCACACATATGCACAGCCTGTGGCATCTGTCTTTTCTAATTCCCAATGGAGCTGAATCTCAGAAAAAGCTTGAGTCAGGTACTAAAGTTCTGTTTGTATTAATGAGGATGAAGCACACAGATGGTAGTTGAGTCTACAGGAGTGGTATGTTAGTGCTCTTGGCAGCCTTGCATATCTGCAAGTCAGGTGGTCTCTTTTCTGTCTCGCTCTCTCAGAGGGTTTTTTTGTGAGCTCTTTCAAATAAGTTGCCTCTGTAGTGCTTTGTCGGTAAAATGAGTGGGAATATTTACCTGTTCATTGTAGGAGGTGAGCGTGGGAAGGGAAAAATAGAAATACAAGGTCAAATAAGCTTTGCTATTATTGTGGTGATATCTGGAAATCCCAGTCAAGCCTGCAACCTCATGCTGTAAGGTATTATACAAACATTTGGTGGAAGACAGTAAGAAGCTTCAAGTCGAACTAGGGAAAATAAAAATGGAGACCATAAACAGGCAGGAAGATTTGAAGGTGATGCTGTTGCAATAGGAGGTGTTACTGAGTCGGAAAATGTTATTTATCCCTTAAGATTATTAGTAGACAATGGTATAATGCAAGGGATATGGCTTTTTCCAAAATAATTTGGTGTAAAATCTATAAAATAAAAATTACTTTAACTTTTTTGGAGAAAAATCTATACTTTCTCTTTTAATAGTAACATAGTGCACCACAAAATTTTTATTCCCCTCCAAGTAAAAATTGCCAAAGCCCTAATCATTGTTTCTTATCTGAATTACCATATCTCTGTAGGAAAATACTTGCAAGTTATTACTGAGTAGCTAGAAGAGTATTTAAAGTCTTTGCCTCGTTTTCCGGTGAGTTTTGTGGTTTTGTTGTTACAGTAATTATAGGCTGTCTTCATTCAGATTTCGCTATCTGCCAATATGTCCCATTTAATTAAAAAATATGCAATTAATTACTAATGTGCTCATGACTGCTTGAGCTTAGGGACATTGAAACAGGAGATTTCTCTGTTGAGAAGATATATTCTCAACATATGGACTGAGCTTTGGATTTTGTGATACTGAAAACAGACTATCTCAAAGTGTGAATATTAAGGTGTTTGAAGCTGATTTCAGATGATGTGCTCAACGTGAAAAGAGGTCTATGTTTTGTCAGTCACCAAAAGCACAGGTGAAAATGCCACTACAGGTGTCTCTCCCCCAGGAGAGTTTATCACTCATCCTAGCAAATTCAGTGGAACTGCTGAGGAAAACTCATCCTACTTTTACCAAGGCAGGAGTTCAGAAACCACTTCAATAAATTAGTGTCTAAAGGGTTGAGCCATGGTTTTTGCTCCCTGCAGCACGCAATCTGGATGCTGTAACAGACACAGTAGAAGTATCACATGAGATCATGAAAGGTTTGTTAGTGTGTCTGAGTTTGTAAGATAGAAGTTCCTCATTACACTGTGGAAAATTCAGCATTTCAATGTTTCCTGACTTGCTTGGTTATGTAATGCTCTTCAACACGCTGCTGTCTTCCCATGCCACAGAGACAGCTTGAGGAGAAAGGGTGTGTGTGAGCATCATCCCCTTGTGGGGAAAGACTTGGACAGGACAATGCTGTGTCCAGCAGAGCTCACAATGTTGCCTGTGTCTCACAGCTGTGTCAGAGCTGTGGATAGACTCAGCTGACTCTGAGCCTGTGGCTTTGCAGTCAGAGTGGAATCTCAGAGTGGGAAACCATTTCTGCTCCCAGATTTGCATTTGTGGCCTGTTGGAGGGGGGAGGGATGTATTAGAAATTTGTGAGTGGCAGTGTTAATAAGAAAATCCTCCTTTTTTAACTTAAAAAAGCATGATTGTATCATGGAGTGTGCCTTAGCCCTTACAGTAAGGTTTTAGATTAATTTTGTTCTTAAGCAATGCATAGGCTTCTTTATAGGCACCCTGAGCAGTTTATAACTTTCTGCTGCCCCTGGGTAGCAGGATTTAAGATGTCTGAGATCACAGGTAGAACACAAGTGAGCAGTTTCTGTGAAACACCTCAAATACTCTACAGTGCTAAAAATAAGGGGATCTGATATTTATGGGCTTTTAATATTCCTCATAGAAACATACAGAGCATTACAGATTTTATATGGAATATTTTCATGTACTTTTGAATCTGTAGGAATTTGCCTGATCCTTCCTGTATTATGGTGACCCTATTAACTTAATGTTTATGGACAAAAGGCTGTAAAAATAAACCTACTGGTATGTTTTGTCTTATTTCAGACAATGTAACTAATCTAAATGAATGCTTCTGGGTTGGGCTAGCAAGTTT
The DNA here is from genome assembly GCA_013400955.1 of Drymodes brunneopygia. NCBI lineage: Eukaryota > Metazoa > Chordata > Aves > Passeriformes > Petroicidae > Drymodes > Drymodes brunneopygia. The sequence goes on from VZTZ01043074.1 coordinate 480,273, forward strand.
AATATATAAATAAGAATTTTGAATATTGATGTACTATTCCTGGAAGCAACATTTGCTTTTTGACATGATAAAAACATGTCAAAATGAGAAATTCTCTATATGGAAAAAAATAAATTAGTGTCCAGGAGAGAAAAATGTAGTATATGTCTGATTTATTTGCCTGCAGGATGATTACCAGAAATGTCAGCCAGGTAAACATGTATCTGCAATAGTCTGTAGTTTGCACCCTCATCAATTTTTCTCCCAGCAGAAATTGTATCTTTAAAATAATCCTTGTGTGATTAAGTTCTGTTTGTGTTTCAGGCTAAAGTGATGCACTTGACATCCACTGATAGCAATGTGCTCCTGTACACCTGATGTTGTTTGGACTCCATGAGGTGTCTCTGTAGGTGTCTGTGCTCCTGAACATGGCCTATTCACAGGTCACCCCAGTGTTGTGGGGGCTTAACCTTTCATGTCATCTCTCTGCTGCCCTGCCTCTATGGAAGCAATCACAAGATGCCTGCCAAATCTAACAGTAGAGATATTATCTTTTACAGTATCAGATCTGCTTACTACTTCAATCCACTCATTTCTTCACCAGCCTTTTAGTCCTGAACATTAAAGTGCCTTTAAAAAAAACAAAACAAAACTTAATTACCTTCGAACAAGAAGATAAAATGCACCAGAGAAACTTGCCAGCATTCATAGACCCCTAAAAGGTGGAATGGCTTTAAAGTCTCTAAGCTGCCAGACTTCTGGAATTGTTCAAAGTAGTTTTGGAAAAAACAAGTTTAAAAACCCAAAAAAGATAAACCACAAGCCAACCAAATAACCAAGAAAAAAAAAATCACAAACAAACAAAACCCCAAATAAAAAATACCTGTATCCTCCCACCCCCCTCAACAACATATAAGAAGCAGAGAAGAAAGTTTGAATAAAGAAATGTGTTTGATCACAATGATAGGGGTGTCTAGCTGAGCTAATTTGGCTTTCATTGATCTTTGAGGGTAACCAGATTGGTTTTCAGCAAGTGGTGCATGGCTAGTTATTTTGCTAGGGCTTGTGCATGTTAGCAACACCAAGACACAAGTCAGCTCTTTTCTAGGCCTAGTTTTTGACTGTGCTGTGCCTTACCATAAGGCACAAGAGCTGGGACAAGGCCACAAGGCTTGCATTCACAAGACTGAAACTCCAGAAAATGGAATCCCTTGAGTGTCTAATTCAATCACTGGAAACAGACACACACACACAGACATTGCTTGTTCCACTGGAGTTAAATATTTGTTTTCTTTTTGTAGTATTTGCAACCTTGTCACTTACACTGACAGGCAGTTTTAACCTTTGTCTGACTTTGGGGACATGCTGCCTCTCCTCTCATTCCCAGATCTGAGGAATATTTGGGAGGGATCTTAAGAAAGCTGGTATCTCATATTCTGAGGACAAACCCTGTTACATTTGACAGTCGTCTTCCTTCTAGTTCCTGTGACCTTTTGTACTTCAACAGAACGTTTGCACAGTTACTGTTTTAAAGCTGATTTTGAGTATCTTTTTTCCCCTCTCTAAAAGGAGTTCGAGAAGCCCTCTCTTACCCACAGAAGGAATAAAAAGAGTGATGTTCATACCACCTTGTCTATTGAAATGTATCCTTTTCTTCAAGGAGTGGGGTCTTACTTCTCCTAGTTTTTTTAAGTGTTGATCCATGGTTGTGGTTTGCAGGCAGCAAAATGAAGGTGGAAAAAAATGAATAATTTATCAGAAATCAGACTCTTTCAGGAGCATTTGAATTCACAATGAATACATAAAGCTGAGGTCAGATAGTTTAGCTTTGATAACAAAAGTCCATTTTTAAATGCTAATTAACCCCCCAAGTACATGGGGTTTTTTAAAAATTGAAATCTCTAATCATTTCACTTTGAAGTAGCATTTTCTATTAAAGAAAAAAAAATAAAGGAAACTATGCAGCCTCTTAAATTTGTCTGGAAGGGACCAAACAGCTGATTAAAAGAATGAACTCGAAGCGTAAAAGAAAAATTTAATGACATCTCATGAACAATTAAAAAGACCATTTGCATTCTTCTAAGTCTATTAAAAAAAAAAAAAAAGGGTTTCACTATAATCACATGCTGCGAAGGAATAGAAAAGGGAACATTAAATGCTTTTCATGATTCCTCCTGAACCTTCTGATAGCACAACAGGATGCTTATTAGCATGCACATTGCTATGACCTGGTTTACTACAGCTTTGCATTTAGGCAGGTGTTTTAAAACAGGTGTAAAAATTTGTATTTTCTTTTTTTCTGTCTCAGAACTCCGATTCAAATATAGGCATGTTGTGCAGCCTATATGTCTGTTCTTTCCACAGGGATTTTCTGGCCTCTTGGATACAGCAGATGACTTTAGATCTTGCTCAAATGTATAAGCCTTTTGAAAGCTAGCAGAAAAGTGAGTTTTCTGTCTCCAAGGGAAATTCTCTTCCTTTTTCAGTGCATGAATGTGTACTCTGAATGTGCAGGGAATTTGGTGCGTCCCTAAAACCCCAAAATTTATCAAGCATCAGTTCACGCTGTGGTGTAGCCCCAATAACATCTGTGGCACAACTGAGAATTCCATATTAATTTTGATCTCTCTGACTGTCTCCATCTGTAGCAACAGTATTGTCTGATGTGAAAAGGGCTTGGAGGGGAAGTAACAGGCCATGCAACTCATGCTACAGCTGGAGAGTCCAATGCACAGCTGGGAATATCTATGAATATCTGAACGAGATAGGAATGTGTTGTGCCCATAAATCATAAAACTGGAAAAATACCTAATATTTCTACAATAATCTCTTAGGTGCCCATCACTTTAATTGCTCTGATCTAAAACAGGGAAAGAAACATAAGGGAGCTCAGAACCTTAAGAAGTTCTGGGAATCTTGCTTTTCCCTGCATGCTCACTCTCACACAGTTCACTGACCAGCTCTCAGCGGCTCTTTTTTGGGAACTTTTTTGTTCTCCACAGTCAGACCTTCCCTGTGAGACCCTGGCCCTCTACTTTTTTAGTCACTTACAAAATAAGCCAACAGAATCAGCTATGGGGAAAACTACAGAAAGGCCATGTTTGACATTGCATAGAGTGTTGCTTCTGATCAGATTAAATTCAGATTCAGGGTGATTTGGGAGGATAAACTTCTTATTCGCTACCTCCAGAACAATTCCTATATGTTGCATGGGGAAACCTTGCTTTGTCTTTCTTTTTCTTCCTTTCTCTGTGTGGTTTGTGTTTTTTTTCTTTAAATAAGAAAATGATTGTTCAGGCTGACAAGCAACCTGTAATTCTTATGCATGCATGCAGGGAAGGCACAAGAACAGCCTTCAAGGGATTAGAAGTGTCGAACTGTGCAACTCTAAATGTTGCTCATCTAATTGATGCTTTACTTAGCAGGGGAGGAGAAAATTCTAGCAAATAGTTAGTGGTTATTTTGCTTTCAGAAAGAACACTGTCACAGACATCTTCCTACAAATGCCGCATCAGTTGCTAACAAGTTGTTCTAGGAGAGCCTTCTTGCTGATTTATGTGCTGCTACACAATTCTTTTCCAGTCACTGTGAACATGCTGTATTTCCTTTAATTTATTATGACAGATTGCCTTGAACATGGACAAGAGAGCCAGTTTAGCCGCTCACTCTTAGATCCAGGGAGCACAGGAAATTAATTTCATGTGTTGCATCTGAAATGGGAAAATAGGTTATTTACTGCCTCACTTGTAGAGTTGCTAACAGCTGACTATTATGCGTGGAGTGGGGAGGGCACATTGCTTTTAGTCCACATCACAATTTAAATTTAGCACCAAGCATGTCCCTTTACCTTTACGGAGAAAGGTTGTCTGTAGGCAAGGCATTAAATTGGGAGTCAGGAGACACAGGTTCCATTCCTGGCTCTCTTGCAGAGCTTTTTTGATGTTAAATAAGCCACTTTTCTGCCTCACTGTGGTGCTCTGAGATAAAACAGATGCTTGGGAGAGGAGTGGGTAATGTATAGGGAGTGGGAATTCCCAGCCTTGTCTTTTTTTTTTTTTTTTCCTTATTTGTGTGGAATCTAGAAGTTGTTGAAAATTAAGTATTAAAAACACCAGCTGCAAAACTGGGCAAGAATACCTGCCACGTGCAGATAGATGTTTTCGTAGAAGACAAGGTATGTATGGGGCTGTTTACTGTGAACAGTATCTGAGACGTTTCAGGATATTTTAGAAGAGTAAGAATAATTCACATCTGGTTCCAGGGCAGGCAAAGACAGCCCATAATGGTTAGTGGTGACACTATATGGCTAGGTAAAACCATGTACATGTTCCATCGTACCTCTGATTCTCTATTCACCTTCATCACTACACTTGGGGAACAGGCTCTTCAGTAAAGCACAGATGTGTCCCACAGACCAGCAGTGGCAGCCCTGGATTTGGTGTTAGGAAATGAGGAGGCAGCAAAGCTTGAGACTTTTTATGATTTGGAATGAAAACGTCGAATTTTCTGACCTGATTTTTCTTTCCACATGCAATGAGAGCTTTCCTTTCTTTGGAAATTAATGCTTTTATTGCAGAGGAAAGCTAAGGGATCTTAGCTTGTAGTCACTACAACATGTCATTAATAATAAATAACAAGGGAAACTGTTCCTTTTTTAACCCATTCAATCCACTGAAACGTTCAAGTAAGTTCTTGTGATATAAAAATCACAGATATTCATGAAGCAAGCGAGTTTTTTTCCCCCTACACTTATATTGTATGTGCATTTTAATTTATGATTTTGGTAGCTTTGTTATACGATTTCTTGAAGGAGGATTCCTGCTGCTATGTGGATGTCGCCTTTTACAAGTGACAGGAAGATTAAGTAAAATGCTGCACAGGGTAATAATAACAAGGCTATTGGCAGCCTGTAACAGAGTGTAAATGACACAACTAATTTTGCCATTCAGACATAATGTATGTGGCAAGTTTTACCTGTAGCTGTACTTTCTACAAGTTATATTGTCTCCAGAGGCATGTGTTGCATATCACTTTGGCCATGAGTCAACCATAAACTCAGCATAACCCTTCTACACGATGTCTTTAGAGTGTGAGAAGCTGCCCTGTGACATTCATTTCAATCGCAATTAACTGTGTCACTTCTTGGAGATCTTGTCTCATTGCATAGATTTTTTTTTTTTAAATTCATATCGAATGCTTTTTATCTGGTCCTCTCCTGTGAATTTTCTCTGCTAAGAAAAACAGTGAAATAATATACTGGACCTCATGGTCTGGAGAGAAATTTTGACAGTTTTTTATGTACTTATCACTGTAAGATTTATCAGATTCTGGTTATGCATATGTTCACTGACTCCATCCTGGTATGCCCTTGACTTTCTCATAAGTGATACTGCAGTCATTCTGGTTGGAAAAACAAAACAACACCAGCAAAGCATAATAATGGAATGAAAATCTCCACTGTGAGTGCTTTGCTTGCCTTGTTCTGTTCTTCCACACACAAACTCTTTCAGCGTAATTAACTGTCATAGAGTCAAAGCAGCTAATGAAGCTTTCTTCACCAGCCTTGCCCCATTGACTGGTGACTCAAGAGCCCCTGTGTAGTGTCAAGGATGAGCTGAGTTATAGAGAACCATGCAGTGTGCATCCTTCATGCAAAGATGAACCTCTTAAACTTGTTTGCTTATAGTAACAGCATCTGGAGTCAAGGAGTTTTCAGATGGCTTTAATAACCTACAGGGGGGTTTTTTTAGCTTTCAAAAAAACAAATTATTTATTTTAAAATGTAAGCAGATTACACATCTGGAATAACAGATATTTTAGGGGTTTGGTTTTTTTCTCTTTAACTTTGAATTGCATGGAAAAGGAATTATTTCTCTGCAAGCCAGACAGCATCACCTTGTATGTTCAAAATGAAAGACCTTTGAACATGGGCTAGCCATTTATAACTCTGCTAATCGGCTTTAAAATGTTGCTGTTGTAATTGTCCAGTTTCATAACTGCTAGAAGGACTGCAACAGGAGAAAGAAGCCAAATGGATAGTGAAGATGCTTTCAGTTAAATCCAGACTTGCCCTTGAGAGGACAGACCTAGGTTTGCTGGGGCTGGTGTTTCTGGAGGATTGGGATAGTTTTTGCTTCTGCATCAACTCACCAGAGAAGATAATATTTCTATATTCAAAGCTGGAAAGGCTAGAGACTAAGGCTGTTGAAGACTTCTTGTGGTGTGTTCTTTCATTAGGAAAATCTGCCATATTTCTTTGAATAACCATGACTATGTTTTGGTATTTAATTAGACTAGGCAGGATAATTAATATTACAGTGATCTTGTCAAGGTCATGCCCAGTGTCTGCTGTTTTGTTCCAAGGAGACTCTTAAGATAGGATCCTGATGGATCTTCTCCTGTGGCATGCCATGGCCAATGTCTATGAGGTTCTTTTAGAAGGAGGAAGGAAGAGAGATTGCTGTGGTCTCTGCATTACACAGCTTGGAGCTTTACCCTGTGCATAATGGAGGTGACAGCTTGGATGAAATTCAAGCCAGCTCTTGAAATTCCAGCTGATTGATGCTAAGTTTATGAACTGGGAGAAGACACTACAGAGGTGTTCATATCCATTGATTTGAAGAGATATGCCCTATTATCTATTGCTCGAGCTAATATTGTGTTCCCTGTAGGCCAAGGCAATTAATACTTGCCATCTCACTTTCTCTTAAGCAAAAGCCTGTGGTCTTTTGTGTCAGAGGTGGAGGTCTTCACTGAGATCTATAGCACCTCCTTTTAAGAAGGAGATTAAGCTCTGTCTAGATCTCTTCTACAACTTTTTAACAAGGTGGTATACCAATATAACTTATGCCTGAAATCCTGCTTGAAATTATTTGTTTCCCCTGTGATGATTTTGCTTAGAGTGCAAAACAGCCTTCTGCATCTACACAGAAGTGTTGCTCTGTCTCTTAGCCAGTATTCAGCTCTGTTACCGTGGCACTATACACGTCTACTTTTGCTCTTGGTGATTACATGTGGCTCTCTCCCTCTTATTTCTCCATTTCCTGCCTTCCCAAAGTAAGCTGTAGAGCTCCCATGGGACCTACAAACCCACAATATCCTGTGGAGGTTTAAAACGAGATGCTCTGTCTCCTCATTATGACTGAAATTTTTAAAAATCCATTGCTTCTCTTAGGGATCCTGGCTCCAACTTCTGGTTGCAACAAAAACTCCAAAACAAGCCAAAGTTGTATCTTAGTCTCATGTAATGAAGGTGAGTTATTTTCACTTGGAAACAATGCCAAAATTATAACAGATTGAAAGATTACAATGAAATTTTGAAGTAGCTTTTAATGCATCTCTCATTCTTTTCATAGCTGAATTAGTAAAACTTTAGTGGTATTTTATATTATACTTGTTTTATATGTAATTATAGCAATAGGTCATCCCAGAATATTTTCTTAGAAGAAATAACTGGAAAATTGAACCATTTTAAGTTGTTAAAATAATTGAAGAATTTAAAGTAATTGTTATTCCATGAATAAATAAAGGTCAAACATATAGCAATTTACTTAAACGGAATTAAAATCACAATATGCAAATCATTTCTTTGGTATTCCTTTCTGTGTAGTAAATGTCCATTTTTTCCTATATTGACGTGAAAGAAAGCAAGCAAGAGAGAGAGGAAGACTAAACCCTGTGTTCAAATCTGAGATATTGCTCTTGACCTTCACACATTTCTTCATCACAGCTGTTTGGGTTTTTTTTATAAATTAGGTAGCTCTGGGCAGGGAAGAATTTTATCTTTAAATTGCATCTAAAGCACTCCATAAAATGTTGAAGTGACAAACCAGTACAAGAGAATTGAGACCAAGAAAAACACAGGTAGCATGCTGAAATCCTGGTAAAAAGTAAATAAAACTGAAACAATTCTTGGAATGTTCAGGTCCCCCAGACTTGGACATCTTGTCATTTTACTGTGTGGGCTGTATTTTTGTCCAACCTCTAGCAAAAGCCTCATGGAACAAGAATGAGCTAGAAGAATAAGGAAATCAAGGACAGACAGTTGATTTTATGGGAAAACCAACCAGTGGGGGGAGAAGGGACAGCTGAGAGCTTAAAAATTACTTATGAAAACACCAGAAAAACCTATTGAGCAGAGCATCCCAGAGAGGACACAGAAAACATCCACCAAGGGGATTTCTGCTGCTTTAGTGAGCCTGTGTGACTGAGCTGTACCTTTGACTTCAGTTCAGAGCAAGCTGGCAGTCTTTGTGCTCATGTTCACTCACAGGACAGGTTCACTTATCTTCAAATCCTGTATTTCTGATCACCTGTCATTCAGACTGGGACACCAGCTACTATGTGTCACAATTTCCTGTGAAAGATCATACATATGAATTTCATTTTGATATGTCAGGACTCATTTGGGGACAGAGTCAATGAATTTCAATTACCTTGCTGTGTCAGCACAGGTAATGTTTTTTAAAAAGCACACCTCATAACAAAACACAAAAACAAAACCAACCAAACAAAAAATATTCCTCACTACCTGCATTTTCAGTAGTCAGGCTACTGGACCTCCAGCAAGAGCACAGTTTGTTTCTTATTTCAGATATATCGTGACAGATGCAGAGCAGATTACTTACAGAGAAGTTACACCCATTTCCATATGTACCTTTTTACAGAAGTCAGATGAAAGTCTGTCTAGATGTTTGTTTTGAAAAAGAAAATACTTTTTTATATCTAGAAAAGATACCATTTACTGAGTCAGTATTTTTGGGTCATAAAGGTATTAATGACAGCAAATTTAGAAGGACAAACAAACGTAATAAGCAACACAAACCAGAAATCTGAACTACAGCTGTCAAAGCAAATAGCAAGCAAATGAAACTGTCTAATTGAGTTCAGCCTTCTACTCTTCAAATAATTTCTTGTCAACCTTTTCTCCATAAGCTGTGGTAAAAGCGAACTTAAATCATCCCTGCTGTCATCAATCCTGTTTTCAACGCTGCAGTTGGAAAGATGTACTACCAGTAATCAATTAGAAGACACTACTGCTTTTATAGTGCCATGGCCCATGAAACAATAGTGCCATATCAAGACTACCTTGTCCTTCTTACCGTCCTTGATACCAAAGATGACCCCTAAGAGGGACAAAACAGTGAGTAACATTCTGTATGTGCCTCATTTTCTTTTCCTGAGAACTGAATTAACATAGTTCTGAAAATCTAAAGGAAGTAGAAGAAAATGAATGTCTGCCCTTCTCTGTGACTCACCTAAGTGTATGTAACTGACTGGAAAATCTGTTTCAGCCTTTTCTTAGTTGGCTAAAGAGCAGCTTCTAATTAGAAACTTACCTAGTAAGTTAAATAAAGAGAATCCTTATATACATTGTAGGAAAAGAGAAGAGAGGGGGAAAAGTACTACTAGGCATTGCTTCAAAGCATAAATTGCCTGTGGTTTACCTAATAAGCACTGATTTTTATTCAGAATAGGTTTTGTCACCATTGCTTTTCAGGGTACTCAGTGTAGAGAGGCCCAGCTCCCTCACTGAGCACTCCTAGTGCGATGCAATACACATTGCCCAGCTCAAATTTCACGAGAATGCATCCTGGGGGCTGGAGAAAATTGCATAAATTTAGGTATGATTCATGCTGCTTATTAACTAAATGCTTCAAGTGTTGCCAGTTGAAGTGGCCATGTTTCAGTCAGCAGGTTTATATATCAGGCTCTGGCAAATTATAATTGATCTGGGTCATGGATGCACATTCATGGATGTGATGGTCTAAAGCAAGACTATTGCAGATGGCACAGGTGGTGAAGTCTGCAGCTGGCCATGAAAAAAAGCAAACTTTTAACACTACAATTTTATCAAACTGTAACTATTAGGTTGTGAGGTTTTTTCACGCTGTCTGAACAGTTCCATTGTTGGGATTTTGGTTTGTTTTTGACAGTAATATTAGCATAACTCATCATATCCATGATGAGTTGTCACACCTACTTCACTGAAAAGCTTTAATACATACATGCATTTCAGAATCAAATTTTGCATGCTTATCAAGGTGTTCATTTGTTCCTGTCATAGTTAGCTTAGGTGCTGCTGCTGAATTAGAGTTTGCTGAAAAACTCTTTGCTTAGTAGACTCAGATTTTTTTTTTTATTGCCACTACTGAGCATGCTCCCTCCCCTATCACTTGCTGGGGATATTCTAGCCTCATCCTGTGAGGTCTCATGCCAGGATTTTGAAACAGAACAGAATTTCCCATGCAGGTGGAAGAAGAGCAAACCAGCACTGTGATTTGGCAAGGTTTTCTATATAATTTATGTTTGTACAGTTTGCTTTTACTGCAAGTTTTGTATAGTGATGCTATTTAAATGACTGTTAAAATGCTTTTGCCAGCATATGTTCCTGGCCTTTCCATACATATTTTAGACTACAGCGGTGTTACAGTTCTTGGTTTTAATGAAATCACTTTGATCAGCAATAAATCACATAAGTAGATCACTGAAAGTAGGGAGGTGAGTGTCCTGTCTTTCAGATGAAAGAGAGTAAAAAGGAATAAGGTTAGTCACCAGACAAAAACACAGATGGGACCTTGGAGTCTAGACTGCAAAATCCTAAGAAAGTATAGGTAGGTGTGCAAAGTATTAAGCTTCAGGAGGAATTTTTGTCAAAAGACTCTTTAGAACAAACACTGAGCTGAAAAGTGGTCATAAAGAAAATAAATCTAGAAGAGAGGTCTTGAATCAACACAAATTAACTGGATCCACCTTGAGAAGCCTTGCTTTTTTGCTGAGGAAACTGAAGGGAAATTTCTATATACAAAATAAATTAAGGGGAATCATTCTGTTTAAATAAATCTGTGTTTCCTACCTTCAACCATGAATGTCTGACAGAAGGGGAGATAATTTTAAGCAATGAGAGAGTTTTCCTAATCATCTCCAATTTCTAGCTTTATCCTTGGTGAGAAACTGAATGTGTTCAGAAACTGTTGCCTCTCTTTATCCCTATATGAATCTTTTCCTCTCAGATATCTGGAAAAATTGAAAATAAACAGCATATATTTGCAGAAGGGGAAAGGACTTTGGTAATGTGCAAGGGAGAGTTTTAAGAAACAGGACTGGACCTTGGGGAAAGCAACTGGCAGGACAGTTCAGGGACTTGGGAGCAGGTGCTCCAGGAAGCTCACATGAGCAATCCAAATGCAAAAGAAGCTCTCAAATTAAAAGGCAGTGTCTGTGCTTTGTTTAGATTGTAGGCTTAAACACTGTTGGCTCCATCAAGGCCATCATCTGGATACCCTCTGACCTCCAGCAAAGATCTGATGGCTGGCAGAGAAGATACTTGGCCAAATCGCAGTGAAGTTCAGTGGGACAATTTGGCATGCAGGGAATATAGAGTGGAAGAAAGAAGACAACTGGAATTCACAGAGATAAGAAGCACAGTCTGTGGGAGGCATTAGACTCAACAGCTTTGGGAAGGATGTGGCTCTGGGCAAAGGCTGTGTGGAAAGAACTGGGGAAAAAAAGCTTGAAAAGGAATAGGAAGGAAAAACCTAGGTCCCTGGCAGTCACCCTATAAAAGTAGGAAGAAACCCACTGCTGTATATTTGACAAAATGGCTCTGAACCAGAAAAGAGAGGCAAGATGACAAAATGGTGTCTATTCCTCCAGAGATTGCTCCAGCTGTGGGCACTGAACTTCTCAAAGAACTGCTCCATTTACATAAGTGACAAGAGACATGTGTGGCAGGTTTACACCCTGACTTCTGAGTCTTGTACAGATGGATTGGGTAACACAGGGTGCAGTTTCTGGTTTTAAATATTTGGGTTACTTTTTAAATTTGTGGATATTCTATCAAAACCTCCTCTATTTAAGAGCAGCTTGAGAAAGCAGTCAATTAACACTTCCTATTGGTAACATAGGTGTATGCTTTCAAGAATAACCTGTCAGAAAATGGATAAAAGTGTATGTGGAATATGCTGTATGTTAAACTATGTGTAGGGACACACTTTCAAAAAGTTCAAATTAAAATATTCAACAGTTCTGCTTATTCAGTGAAAATCATTTGAGAAAACCTGACTTCATAAGATTAACACATTTTTTTCTCTTATTCTTTTTTTTTTTCTCCTGGAAGCAATGAAATTGACAGTCTGTAATTTGGAAATAATACATGCACGATTTCAGCTCTCACAAGTCACTTTTTTAATGCTCTTGCAATAGTGAATAATGATCCGTGGAGTTCAGCCTGAAAGTTTGGCAAAGTGGGTTTTCTCTGCACCTAGTTTAAGGATTTGTTCCAGTGACTTTAAAATGGATGTACTTGGCTGTGTGAATTATTGTACTTGGAGTACTTCTTACTTCTTGGGATGTTTTTTTCCTCTTAATTATATTGGATAGTGAAAGGTATAATTCATATTCATTTTAATTCATTATTTTAAAGGCAAAATGAAAATTGTAATAAAAAACTGTTTTGTGCTTCTGCATATGGCCTCTAGAGGGAAGTAGTCTTTCAGAGCTATAGGAAACAGAGACTTTTTCACTTCTCTGTCAAAGCATGCTCCTCATAATAATCATAATTATGCATTGGCAATGCAGAGGGATGCTAGAACTCATTGTGTCATTCAATCAATAAAATGCTGCGCTCAAAATTTTCAAGCCAGTTTGTTCTCAAAAGTGTCGCACAAGCATTTCTATTTGTGTTTCATTATGGGATAAACTGTATAACTGGGCCATATGTTTAGCTAAAAGTAGGATTTCTTCTGAAATTCTCCCAAGTATCCTAGAAATACGCAACAATAGAATAAATATTTTTGTTCCCTTGGCAAGTACATTTCATAGGCCTTAGAACTTTACAAATCTGAGGAGATCTTCAGTCTTTCAAAACACTTGATTTATTTGACCTGTGTGTAGCTCATGAAAGTCTATGTTATGTACATTTGCCATATAAATGCCATTTATGTTAATACTGTAGTACTCCTGGCTGCCATCTCTAAAGATATGTAGATACGAAGACCTTGGATCCCCGTGTTTAAACCTTTCGGTCAAGCAGAGAATTGATCTGCTGGATACAAATTTAGTTTGACTTGATTAACAGTCAAAAGTTTAGAGTTCTAGTTCCAGCAAGATCTGTAAGGAAAAGGAGGGGAAACCCCATTCCAGCTATTACTTGACATAGTCATTGATTAAATTACTGTTCTTTGGAGCAGAAATTTCAGCCACAAACCTTCCTTTCCAGATGACCGTTCTAATCAATAGTCTACTTTGTCAAGCTCTTACTTGTACTGTCTGTAGCACAAGATACTATGAATTCTCTTCTGTTTGTAAGAAAATCCTCAGGAGGATGGATTGTGTGCCATCAACACATACAGCCACCAGATAGTGCAGCCAAGCTAATGGACCTTGAAAGAAGTATGTGTCTTTGCAAGCTGGAAAAGGAATTTATTTCAGGTTCTACTTCTCCCAAAGAAGTTCTTATCACAGGCCTTTTATGTAAAATAACTTTTCTTTTCCCTAGAGTTCTCACTTGTCTATTTGTTTTTGGTTATTTTTAAGGTGGTGGCAATTACTGGGTTATCTGCAGAAGCCGGATGCAGAAGGCATGTTTTGAGAATGAGTCTTCCTTCAGAACACCTAGGAAGAGGAACATAAAATTTCTTCAGTCTGATAAAGGATAAAAGCATGAGATGGATAACTAATTTTGCCATGTACTCAAGGCCAGACCACTTCCAGACATAGATGGAAGTGCAGATTTAAACACTTGCCTGCAGAATCTGAAAATCAAAATTCAAGACTCCTCTGGGGTCTGGATCAAGAAGTCATAATTTGTAAGAATGGTATCTGAATTCTGATTAGTCCTGACCAGAATTTTTTAGTAGATTGAAAACACACTCCCAAGATTTTTCTAAATATACTCCATTAGGTACAGCCAAAGTGAAAATCTGGAGTTTGATCTGAAGGAGAGCAATTTAAAACATTTTATTTGTGCAGAACATGACATTTGTTACTGCTTTGGGAGAAAAGAACAAATTAAAAGCAAAATAGTATGAGAAACAGGCCTAATTTCTTCCAATAATTATCAGTTTAACTTTAAAGAGTATGAAATATTTGGAGCTGGATAAATATTCTTCACTTATGTGCTGTGTTATTGGCAAAAACTTTACTATAGTCTTTTCCACAGAGGGTCTGTTTTACTATTAAAACTAGGCCGTGTTTTTCTTTCATAGCAGCTTGCGTAGAAGCTGCTTTAAAACAAATCTGTTTGCTTTAAAAAGCAAACAGATTAGATGATGATGTGCTATTATGAGCTACCCACCACAATTGCACTTCCACTTATTAAAATTATCACACGACTTCCATTCCTGCAAGAGGAGGGAGACTCACACAAATACTACACACCAGCAGGAGCTTCTCTGCATGCCTGTCCTGTTCATGCACTACTTACCTGCTGAGCAGATGAAGTCACTTTGTTTATTCACATGTTAATATAATTGGTCTTGGAGAACAATGGGATTATGTATCCACATTCCTGAGGTCTTCAGTGCTTTCCCAGATCCTGCTGCACAATTCCCATCTGCCTGTTAATTGAGGTGGGTGCTACACTGCCACTGACTCCTGACAGGCACAACCTGGGGGCTGTGCTGCAAGAGCAGTATTGGGAGTCTTGCAGGGAGAGCAACCGACCTCTTGCTTGCCAGAGTATCCTGTTTCTGATCTGAAGGATGATGAAATCACAGACCTTTAAGGCTGGAAGCTATATTACCACTAGGCATTACGTATAAGGAAGGCAAGGATTTTTTTTCACTCAGCATAATGCCAGTGAATAGTAGGAATAAAGTTTGTCTGTAACTGTTCATCCAAGTTGATTAACTGGGTGAATGTGTGTGGGATTTGCTACTTTGCCTGCAGATTAATTGTTCCATTGTAAGCCCCGAAGGGAGAGCAGGAGGGATGGAAGGATGGAGAGATCCCAACAGGGATGGCACTGCGGTCTTGGGAGAGACCCTGCGGGGCAGGTGGATGTGCCCTAAAGGAACAGCAGAGAGGGTCTGTTATGGACTGACCATAAACCCCATTCCTTGTCTCCCTCCACTGCTCAAGGGAGAAGAGATAGAGAGCTGGGAGTGTAGAAGTGATATTGAGCCTGGAAAAGCAAATGGCAGGATGGTGGGAAGGTGCTTCATTTCTTCACTTTGTTTCTGACCGCCCAAATCTATTTAACTGACAATAAACTAGCTTTCCCCGAGTTAAGTCTGTTTAGGAAAAGGATCTCCCTGTCTTTGTTTTGATCCACATCTCATTTTCTCCCCCTGTCCTGTTGAGGAGGGAAAGCAAGTGAGCAGCTGGGTGGGCACCAGGCAGACGGCCAAGGTCAGCCGACAGCAACATGTCTGTATTTGTGCAGTATCAGCATTGACACACAGTTTTGTATGTTCACTCTTAGTAACCACTTATGTTTTGAGCTTTCAGGCATTGGCTTATGGCAATTTCAGGTAATGCTACTGTTTATTAGTTCACTACGTGACATAATTTAGTACACTCACTTATGTTAGTGGCATGGTAAAAAATGTGCACATCTCTTTTGTGCATTTGATGCTAACAAATATTGCCCTTACGATTCCCCTCACTCCTCAAAAAACATGTCACAAGGAAAATGTGAAATTTAGCAATCCATTCCAATTTACGAGCTGCTAGCAGTAGTTAAGGTTGCTGTTTGGAACTATAAATTACCACGCATTGATGGTAGCTAGTAATTTTATTTATTTTTCCCTGTGAAGCTTCCTGTTGTGTTTAAACTGTTGTAATCTTTAGAAGTAGAACTGCGCACGGGGTCTGTCTTACTGTAAAATTGTGAGACACACAGAGCCATCATCAGATGCAGGAAAAGCAACTTTCTACTTTTTCTGCTTCAAATAGTAATTAAGCTACATAAGTTGGGGGGGTTTTGTGGGGGGATTTGGTTTATGGTTTTCTGTCTAGAAGAAGAACAGCAGTTATCACTGTCTCCAGCAGTGCTAGGTGAGGAGTTCAAGAGAAAAAAAGAGAGCTAAGCTGCAACATACTCTCCAAATAGAAATGTACTGAAGGGATTGTGGTATGTTCAGATGAAATGAAACAGTTTTGTAGGCCCCTAGGAAATGCTGATATGGAAGCAGCCATACAGGAGAAAAAATCCATAGTAGGTCTGGAGACCAGGGACTAGGCTGAGCCCCCTGAAAAAGTAGCTCCTGTGATTGAAGTTAGCAGAATCTGGGGTGTTTGCTTCTGTTCTCTATTTGATTTGACACAAATGCTTTCTAATTACTGCATTTAAGGTTGAAAGACTTGCCTGTGGAACAGCCTGGGTTTTCTTCCAGTTATTTCTTTCTTCAAAGTCATGCTCAGCGTGACCCAGACTAGCTGGTGTCTGGTCTGGAACTTCTACCCTGATTATAATGACAATCAGGCCCAGGCCTTTCATGTTATTGGAAACAGAACAAGCCCAGAGTGTGCATTTCTAAAGGTGATGCAGTGCTGTCCAGAAAGCTGAAATGATTTTTTTGTTTCAAGACTTCAGTTAAATAAGACCATTCCTTAGGAGTTATTACGTCAATCAGTGTGTTTGCACTGTGTGCATACAATCCCCTGCTGAAAATTTGAGCTCTTTGCTGTACTGTGTAGGTACCAGAGAGCTTGTTAGAACAGAGACATCTGCAGCAGCATGGGGTCCAGCAGCTCTTTATTTAGTTGAAGATATATGAAATAAATAAAATCCTTTTCTCCTGTCATGTTACATTTGAATTTGTTTTTGGTATCTTCAGTAATACCCCTAGAAATTCCTGGATCATGCTCTAATAAAAGGAATGCCTGGATTAAAGGTAATTCAGTATAAATGACAGTGTTTACCTGCAGCAGCTTCAGTAACAGAGGTTAGAAATTTGTGTCAAATTTGTTATCTCTCCCAGGGCCAGCAGCATGAATTGTCCCTTGTAATGGAAGGGTACATAATCCTTTGGGTTAAACAATTAAGAGAGGCACTAAAGAGGTGCTTTATTTCTCTACACGTCCAGCTTTTCTTCTTTCTTCTGTTTTAAGGAAGATGAATTGAATAATTTGAACACAAAATGTGAACATCTTTACCACCTGTGTCCACCTTCTGAATCAATGTTTCTGAATGTTTCAGCTGAAGTGTAGGTAACAAATTCTTTTCTTTTTATTAGTGCAAGTCTGAGTTAGTTTTAAGAGCAGATTTTATGGGAATGGAAAATAAATAAATAAAGCAAATATCTGATTTTTAAAAGCAGGATTTTCCTCAGCTATACCATAGCATAGGTTTTATATGACACATAGGTTAGTGGCGCATTTCCAGTGTGGAGTCCCCTCAGCCAATGAAGAAAATGAGCAGGGAAGGTAATGACTAACCCCATGAAGGTATTGCTTCTTTCCTTCTAACCCTGCCCAAAGAGGCATTTGTTGGGGGAGTGGAGCTGTAAACATGTAAGGTGGGTAGGAAAACACAAGGTGAGTCAGCAGCTTAGGGAGGCACCAGCATTGACAGAAGAAAGTGTTTGACAGCAATCTTGTAAAGTGCAGTCCTGACGTTGCCTCTGAGAATTTGATGAATTATTTTCTGCAGCCTGACACATGAGTGGTGTGCAGGTGTATACACCTGAGGTATATGCAGGGACTGACAGACACAGGTAAATTCTGTTAAAGTGAGTCCTGTAGCACTATGTCGCTGTGAGAATGTTGGGGAGGGAACCATTACAAATGTGAGCTCACAGCCTTAATGCAGCTTTTCTTGGTTTCCTACAAGTCAATTATCCCCACTGAAGTTCTATTTGTAGCTCTTGATGTATTGTTGACCTTACTCTCACAGCTTAAATGGCTAAAGGTTTTTCTAATCCTTCCGCTAGATATTATTATAAGAAAGTATTTCCAAAGCATCAAATGAAACAGTACAAAGCACAAGAGAAGGAATTGTCACCCTGGATGTCCGAATAATTTCTTTAACGATGCTTCTTGTACTGTTTCAGAATCAGTTTCTTTCTTCAAAAAACAAACCCAAGTATTTGTCTCAGACTTGCATTCCTCTGATCACTGTTCAAGGCATTGCTAGACTTTATCTTCCTTGCTTTGAAAAAAAATGGTAACTTGCTTTTTGTATTATCAGCTGAGCTCAGAACTCAGAACTACAGTAAGCACTCATAAATTTTTAAAAAAATTGAAAGATGCTATTTTTTGATTATTTTTCAGTATGCTCAATCCAGTTCATCCAATTCAAGGCACAGAAGATGCACGTTACTGAAGGAATCTATAACCTTGAGGAAATAAGCACAGAAAGAGTACAAAAGTCCCTCAGTTACAGCTGATACAAGATGAAGATCCAAATTATGTAGACTGTGCTGTTATCTTCACACACCCCATATTTTATTTTCCTTGGGAATCGTCATTTAATTGGTTGCCCTGCATTGAGAAGGTGTATGAAGGCAGGCTGGTATAACAAATAATGTTTGTATTGGGAAGTGCTGAGATGTGACAGAAGAAATTAATGGACGTAAGAGAATGGAAGAAGATGAAGCAGAAGGATAAGGTACGTGCTTTTATTTCAGTGGTTTTGCAGGTATTTTTGGGGTTGGGCCACCTGGAATAATAACTCAGACAAACCTGTTCATGCTAGCTTCCAGAAAACATGACCAATGTTTGCTTCTTTTTTTTTTCTTTCTCAATATCTATTATATAGAAAGGAACAGATGCAGAAGGATTCAATGGATTGTTGTTCCCTTGGGATGGAGCAGTCAGGAGTCCACAGAGACAAATCCATACACTGTTCTAGATGAGATTGTCTTTTACGCTCTCTCTCCTCCTGTGCCCTGCTGGCCATGCTCCTTTGGATGCAGCCCAGGGCACCATTGGCTTTCTGGGCTGTGAGCTCACACTGCCAGCTCATGTTGAGTTTTTCATCAGCCATCACCCCCAAGTCCTTCTCCTCAGGGCTGCTCCCATCACTTCTCTGCCCAACCTGTGACTGTTCCTGGCATTGCCCTGACCTTTGTGCAGGACCCTGCACTTGGCTTTGTTGAACCTCATGAGGTTTGCACAGGCAGAGCTCTCCAGCCTGTCCAGTCCCTCTGGATGCCATCCCTTCCCTCCAGTGTGTCAACCACCCCACACAGCTCAGTGCCATCAGGGAACTTGCTGAGAGTGCCCTCAATCCCACTGTCCCCGTCACCAACAGGATGTTGAACAGTATCAGCCCCAGGACTGACCCCTGATGGACACCACTGGCCACTGGTCTCCCTGTGGACCATGAGGGGATGACCACAACTCTCTGTGTGCAGCCATCCAGTCAGTTCTTTATCCCCAAGTGGTCCATCCATCAAATTCATGTCTCCAATTTGCAGACAAGGATGTCATGCAGGACAGTGTCAAACACTTTTCATAAGTCCAGGCAGACGATGTCAGTTCCTCTGCACCATCCACCAGTGCTGTAGCCCCATCAGAGAAGGTCACCAAATTTGTCAGGCATGATTTCCCCTTTGTGAAGCCACGTTGGCTGCTACCAACCACCTCCTTGTTTTCCATGTGCCTAACTCTAGTTTCCAGGAGAATCTGCTCCATGATCTTGCCTAGCATAGAGGTGAGACTGACCGGTCTGTAGGAGGATATTAAGGGTGAGAGTCAGATTGTCAATGAGAGTGGTCTGAACAGGAAAGTCAACCCAATTAATAGTTACTGCTTTTTCCAAAAAATTTTGATGCAAGTACAATTGTCCATTGGACAATAATTCACTCAGCTTTTCCTGTTTTATAGTAACATTCAAGACATTTCTTTCTCCACTCTCATTTGTCAGCCACAGAAGGAAGGAGAAAAAGTAACATATTCTGCTTTCTGAAGTCTACAAAGTAAATGACAGCAGAATGTTTTGTGCTCATGTTCTTTAAGGGAGAAAAGCAATTCATACTAGTATTGTATTTGCTCATTAGATCTTAGATGGGACTGTTTGTCTTTTTGAATATTTCTGGCCAGTTTGTGCATCTGTATTTCTATACAAGACTCTTAAATACTATCAGAGTTTTGGTATTCTTGCCAAAAAGGTTCTGTCCTAATCAGAGCTAGGTAGCTTTGGAAAACTTCAGAACTTTGTTAGAAAAGTTCTAAAGTGGGGATGTGTGCTTAAAACATACCAGCTCTTTATACACTGTTGACCTCTTTGTTGGTTATTCCATCTAACATTTTTTTCCCCATTAGATAATGCCAATTCCATGAAATCAGAGATTTTACATAAGTCCAGGAGTGTGAACAGAGCAAAGGGTTCTGATCACAGCTGGCCTGTCTTCTGAGGCTTAATTATCCTCCTGAATGAAACAAAAAAGTAACTGCTCTTAGAAAAATGAAAGAAAAACCATATTAAAAAGAATGGACATCTCTAATTCTCCTCGTCTTTACCAAGTGGTACATAAGTTGAGAGAGTTCAAAGTTCCCCTCTGGAATGAAAATGATGCATTTCTAGTCATCTGATTGCAAGTCAATGATGGGTGCTAACAATAAAAGGACAAAATCTCTCTTAAACAAAAGGATGATAGACTAGTAGTTATGCAAAATGAAGGGTCACAGCAATCTAGTAGTAATTCCTTTTTTAATTTCGAAGCCTAAAATAATTAGACACATCTTGCCCTCATTTGTACCTGTGCAAATCCTGTTATTTTCAGCAAGGCTTTACAAAGAAGACAAAACTTATCCCTTGCAAATTAAGAAATGAACACATGAGAAAGAAATTGGTTGCCTTCCATTTCCCAAGGTATTCGTTTTTCACTGATGAAAATTTTCTGCAGTCTTTTATTTTCTGTCTATCCAGGATTAGAATCTGAAGCACAGGCTGTAGCTATGCTGTTGCAGCAAACAACATCCATTTGGTTAAGTTGAAGTGTTTGATTTGGTACTAGCTTCTTACTGTCCTGAAAGATGGGAAACATATTAATGCCCTCAAAGTGCAGGAGGTGTTCAAGATGATATTTTGGTTTCCATTCTGTGCTGAAATATAAAGATAATTGGATGCAGAGGTATTGTTCCTGGAAAAATCTGGGACAGTATTTGAGACTGGGACTGTGAAAACCAAACATCCTTGTTTCAGTTTTGTCATCCAGTTTCAGCAGGATGCTGTGAGACTCCTGTTATTTTAAAGTACAGACAGCTGTGACCAGCCAAAAAATTATCTGGATCTCATAAGTACACTGAAGCTCTGAATGGGCTACTGAACACCTCCCCCGGCTCCAGTGAAGGGAATAGAAATTACAGGTGCACAGTATCTTATGGATAAGACCCTACTGGGCAATTTGTGCACTCACTTATACTGGTGTGGAATCCCTAAAGGAAATTTAATGCTCTGAATTCACATCACACTGATCAAAGGGGCTGATTAACAGTACACAAAAGGGTAGTGCTTCAGATACTGATTTAAGGGACCAAAGCATCACACACAGAAAAAAAACCCAAAAAAACAACTGAAACCAATAAACCAAAATAGGCACTCCAGGTAAGACAGCTGTGCTTTTTGAAATCATGCAAACACTGAATGTGACTTTGTGGTATTTTTTCAAATTGCAATTTCACCTTCACTATTATTACAACACTACAAAAGGGAGGATGGTCTGCTACCTTCAAAAAATATCCTCTCTAAATAGCGATTATTTTTTTGAATTGAATCCTTAATACTGTATCATATAATTGCTGAAAGAGACTGAAAAGTTTTAACATATTTGTAAGCAAATATAATGCAACTGTCTTTTGAAGAAAAATATATTTCGCTAATATTAGTAATTGTATGTTTATCACAGCTTTTTCCACCAAGATAAGGAGGAAAATTGTACACAGCCTAGTTTTAAATTACCTAATGCTGAAAAATCTTTTTTTCTGTCTATCATAATTTTGCCTAAAATTAGAGTGCAATTTACAGTTTCATTCTTCCATCTGCATTGTTTTGCTATCAAGTGAAATTCCGAATATTTTATGGTGAAGCTTTTTATTTCTTCTGTTATTTTTTTCTTACTTTTGTGTTGTGTTATTGACATTTTTAATATAAGCTTACAAAAACAGCAAAGCAAATACTTTACTGTGAAGAGTAGTATGGCTCATCCACACGAACCATAAACTGACAACCTCATTGTAGTCATGTAAACCTTGAGGAAATGTTGACCTTGAGAATAATATTTTTTTCTCTAAATGTACAGCTTTAAAAGTAAAATATAATTTACCACAGTGTTTATTGTCTCTGCTGCACAAATCCATGATAAGAGACTACCATAACTAACTCCTGAAGTTTCAATGCAAATAAAAGTTCTCAGACAGGTTTTCCATAATGTTTTAACTGTGCTTTGAAGGTGTTTTCTTCCATACCACAATCGTCAATTACAGGGTTTTTTTCTTCCTATTCACATATTTTATATTTTTCTTTAATGCAAAGTGTGTTATTAGTGTTATTTTGAAACAGATTTCATTTAAAGGAAATCAGGAAGTGATGGTGTTTTCTTCTGTAATTGATTTACTTCAGACTTGTTCTCCTGTAAGGGTCAACAGATCTGAAATACTCTTGTTATCATAATAAGTTTCAGTGTATGTACCCATGCTTCTGGAGCACAGGACTTCATTTTGTCTAGTGCTTCCTAATACAAGGGCCTCTGTGTCACTCAAGAATCTGATAAAGTAGAGAAGGAGAGGATTTGAATGAGGAATGTAGCCTCAAAGTCATCTATAACCCATTTCTGTCCAACACATTAATTCTTTCATCTTGCGAATTGTATTTATCTGAAGTGTATGCAAAGAGTACTCTCTTTATCTACCCAGAGTCCTTTGTGGAGATTATCAAGGAAATGTTTTTTCTTATAAAAATTTTGGAATATAAGGTAAACATTTAGCAAAAAATAGCATACCGCTGTAACTTCGTGTTTATAGTGGTGATCATAAAAAGCATGTAAAACTACCTGAAGACAATGTAAAATCCACCAGAACTTTCACTGTCAAATGGCATCACAATGTACCTTTTTTCAATATTGAACATGAAAGAATATTTTAAGCATGCTATGTTATCAAAACTACTTAAATAATTTGAGTGCATCTGTAATAGAAGGTTGTACTTAAAGACCATTATTATTACATTATTGAAAGGTTATTTATCTCCAAGTGTTCAAAATATTTCTGTATGAGCAACATGTATCTCAGATGTTGAGCAAGCGCTTTGATTAGCAGCTTATTGATAAGTAGTCTCTGAGGTAATTTGATATCCTGGGGAATAAATGCACAGTGAAACAGACTAAATCAGATTAGGGATTCATTCACTTGCCAACCATTAGCACACAGCAGTTTCTGAAGCTGTGATCTGCAGTTAGCTTTGTGTAAATCAGTTTATTAACTTGTATGAATGTTCAGTGACTCTTTTAACACTATTTCAGTATGTTCCCTCTAACAGTGGTGAGCTCTGATGTCTCATTTCTAAATCTTTTGCTGTATCAGTGTAGCTGGGTGTCGCCCTGGTTTTACAGGGCCCCATAAGTTGTAACACTGTAGCTGTAGTTTCCCATGCTTGTTCTGTAAACATGGTCCTTGTTTTTTTTAACTGGCCAGGATTGTTTTGCACTTGTGGAATTGTTTTTCATTCCTTTCCCTGGGGTGGAAAAAGATGATTGACCATGTCTTTGTCCTGTAAACCTTCAGGGGTGTTGACCCCTTTCACCAATCTGTGACTGTCCTTAGAACCCTATAAAAATAGGTAAATAAAGAAGGGCAGGGCTTTTGGTCGGTCCTGCCTGGTGAAACCACTGCTGCTCTGTGACCCGCGTGTTTCTTCTGTTGCTAACTAACCAACAGCTGGGAAAGAGCCGGTGGGGACCAACTAAAGAACCTGCAAGAGAGATGATGAGGTGTGTGCATACTGAGTGCTGCAGTTGTGATTTAAGCACAGTGTATTACTTGACCATATGTGCATTGTTATGCAATATCATGTTATTTTTTTTTAATTCTGGATCACTTCACTGGAGATGTCTGTGGTAGACAAAGAATGTCGCCATACTGATTTTTCAGTGTCTCCTAGCCTTGAATGTATTAGACTTGTAAAGACACAGAAAAAACTTGGCAAGTGTGAAGGCCAAATTACATGTTCTGAAGATATAAGTTTAAAAGCTATGTGGAATTATACAAAAATTTATAACTTTGGTATGAAAAAACTTCACAGTTTGTTGATCACTTAAAATAGGAAGATAATTTCTCATTTATTTGACTTAGAGTTATCAATATAATTATTAGTGCAGATTTTTAGTGTAATTGTTTTTTTCTGTAGTTTCTAGGTGGTGTCTGTCTTTTCCATGAGAGGATTTTATTTAAATGTTGCAAAATGTAGAATTGAAACAGATTCAACAAGCCATTTACAAAACACTGTGTGGGAGGTACAGAAAAACATTTTTATTCATTTTGAAAATTTACAGGGCTATTATGTGTCTCAAAATCCTTCAGCTATTTTGTACCTTTCTCTGAAATTATATTTTCCTGCAGCTGGTGCACTAAAATTGTGCCTTTGAAGGGTCCTTGGGTCCTTTCTTAATTTGCTAATTGTGCAAGTGACTTACTCTTTGAGGAGATGAGACCATGCCACTCATTTCTCCTGTTGGGTGTGTGAAGTCACAAATTCATGGCAGAGGTAACTTTGCATTGCTTGCAGGATCCAGAACATGTTTTACATCTGATATGGGATCTGCTGTGACAGTATGGCTGATGCACTAAGGGGGGGATGTGTTCATATTGCACATTGCAATTACCCAGATCCTAGCAAGGACTGCAGAATATTTTTTTCTACTGGCATCTGACCCCATTGTCTTTTCTGATGAGTAGATTTTAGACTCATTTTTTCTGCTAACCTTCTTTAATCTTAAGAATTTAGGTGACTCATGATTCTATTTTTGATGACTGAAAACTATGGTGCATATCTTTTCTTTTTACTCCTAAGTATGAAGACTGGAATCCTGAGGGGGCCACATTGTATTTTCCTGCCTATACAAAAGGGTTTGAATTATTGTTAAGAGGAGGAGGTGGAGGAAAGAAAATCTAAGTACGATGAAAAATATGGTAGGAAAAGAGAGTATTGAAATGCAACTGAGATGCATGGCCCTTAATAGCAAAATAAGTAAAGTTACTAACTCTGTGAACAAATCATGAAATAAACATGTTTATGCCATGTCAAGAGACTTCAGCAGACTGTTCAGGGATGAACCTACTTGAAATGAGAAATTTGAAGATCTGAGTTCTCACTGTCCTCACCAAACTAACATCCACTGTCAGAAAAACCAATTTTTACAGAAAGAAAATGGATTTTATATGACAAAATACTCATTTGGATATACCATATTCTGGTAAGGTTATGTTGGGAGAGTTTAAGTAATGATCTAAGGGCTCCTTTTGTTTTGAGATCGGATTGTTTCTGCCTAAAATAGAAATCTACTTTGCTTTAGGGATCTTTCGTCTGGAGGTAACACCACCATTTCAGTGGTATTTGTTGTTTTTAGTTATCTTTTGAAATTGATCCAAAGCTCAATTTCTTCAATTTGAGACCTTTGTAGCAGTTTTTTAGCCCACAAAGGAGGAGGAAGACTTTATTTTCTTCTGTATTGTTTCTTTCATTTACATTTCTTTTTTTTTTCTTTATAAATTGCTTTCAATTAATTCACAAAGTAAATGAGCTAATGCAAAGTAATTTTGTTTCCTGAGTGGTAGTATTTGAATGAATTGTCATCATGCAGGAATGAGAGCTAATCAATGCTCAAAGACAGTCATGGAAAACACATGGAAAGATTTCTTTCAACTGGTAAAGGAGCAGCAAGGAGAACTGAAAGCAGTATTCAGCTGTATAAATAATGATGTTTCCTATGTCTCGAATGCAATATGGCATTCTTTACCTCCCACCTTAAAAAGGAGCTAATAGAATAAAAAAGACAAGATAAGAGCAGCAGGGATGGTCAGAGGTGTGAGACAAATTGAGTAGACTATTTTACTTCATCACAGGAGAGTGAAGTATGCTGAAAGCTGATACACAGCCATCTAAGGAATGGTTATTCACAGAACTTCCCAATGCAAGAGGTTAGGGGTAACAAATGAAGCTATCAGGCTTGACATTATCCCCTTTAAAAAAAAACAAACAGAACTCAATGTGTAAGGTAAGCATGCACATTACTAGCATGGAAATGAAATGTCTACATTAAAGATGAATAGAAATAATTGGCAGGAATCAAACCTAATGGTGGAGTTCAGCCTGTGGCTTCATGAGTCCCTATTATTGCAGGTTTGGTAGTGACCATTTTTAGACAGAGTTTAAAGGCGCTTTTGGTCTGTCTCCATGAGGAAGAAACAGCTTCTGTTCCTGTAGGTCTTTAGACTTTATCCATTCAGGAATTGCCATCTTGTGCCCTCGGATCAAACCTCATTTACTGTCCTCTCCTATCCTTCAGATTGATAATAGGACTGTGATCACAGCCTTCATTACTCTCTGCATTCTTAGCCATAGCTCTGACAATTGTCATTTGTTTTTTATCTGAGATTGGACAGTTGGTAGTGGATGTGTGCATGTTTCTGTTTCCTCAGGCTGACATGCATTTAATTTAGTTCTGGACTTTGTTCAGCTGCTTTGTTTTGCCGAAATGCTCTGGAGGGTGAGCCTACAGCCACAAATCTTTCCAGGTTTGCTTTCAATTTGCAAATCCTATATCTGTAGCAGGAAAAAAGCACTCTCTTTTCTCAGTGGGAGTGTTTGTCAGACCTTTTTTGGCAACAGCAATAAGTAGTTTGTGGTCAATTTCATCTAACACTGGCCTCCCATAAATAAAGATGGGGAACATTTTGCACTGGTAGGCTCTCACCAAAGAGGCTTTTTCTTTTTGTACACATCAACACTTGGGGATTTCAGACACTAAAGGAAAAGAATATTGGTCTCCAGTTCTGGCAATACTGTTAAAAAAAATTCTTAGAATCTGAGAAACAGACTGAGACCTTAACTCAAGATAGTCTGTTTCACTGAAATGAGAAGGTAACACACACTTTATACCAGCTTATTTAAATGAGATGCTAAGTTACCAAACTGAATTTGCATTCAAAAGAATCTCTTCATTGCTTCCTTATAAATTCTCTTATTGGGAAGTGAATGATCAGCACTGGTTTTCAAATACTGTCCATTTTTGTTGAGTTCTCTTCTCTCCCTGTTATATTGCTTCTATTACAGGCAATTAATTAGTTTTTCCCCCTTCTTTTCATTCTTCTGTCCCTTACATTTCTATCTTTAATTTTTCTCCTTGTTGTCCATTCTCATTTCTCCCTGTTTGAGCTACCAAAAATACTTGATTGTGTTCTTCTCTTACTCCTTCAAATTACAATCTCATTCAGGTAATATCCCTTTATACCATGCACAAAGGATTGCTTTCTATAAAACTGTTGCCAAACATGGAATAAACTGCAATATAAAGAAATTAAGCCTTCCAAGCCACTGGAGTGCTTTTTGGGATTTGGGTGTGTATTTAGGTTTCGTCTTTTTTTAATAGTAGGCCTTTGTATCATCATCAAGGGGTGGACAATAGTTTCTTGCCTATTTCTCTTGGAATTTCCCATCTCAGTAGAAAAAAGAAAATATATTATATTCTTCCTCATTTATTTTGGATGCATGTATGAGTTATTGCCTTATACAGTGAAAAGGGAATGAACCTTAATTTCTCAGTCTCAGTGCAACTTGATTAATTTAACAAGTTTCTCTTGAGGAGACCAGTATGGATGTTGAAGATTTATATAATATATAAATATATGTAATATAAATATTGGGTATAACTTAGTAGAGATCTTCTTTTTCTTTAAAATATCTTTAGATATTTTTCTCATTTTTTCCAGTCCTCTGTTCTTCTGTTGAGTTTATACTTCACATGAAACTATAGACAAGATCTATTCTTAACCCTATGTCAAGTAATTTCTACTTCAGTGCAAATTTTCTCCCCCATTTGTTGTCCTGTGTCTTTTCCCCTAATTTTAATTCCCTGTGCCTGCCCATTCATCCTTAGGAACACTCAAATATAATCTGGTTGCTCTGACATTCAAAGCAGCCCTGTGCCTTCCATAGTTTGTTCTCCAAAGTAATTTCTCAAGAATTCTAGTTTTGATGTCTATTCCTTGGGTCTCTTCTTAAATGTCTGATTGTTTGTGTCATCAGATGACTGGAAAGGTTAAGTTCATCTTCTTATTCTATGTCAGTTCTGATGGGTGCTTGCCTGTTTTGCTCTCAAATGTTTCCTAATGATGGAGACTCCATCGTTTCTGCAGGCAGCCTCTTGTATTTTATCATTCTTACCTTTACAAAGTCTTCTCTGCAGACTAATCAGAAACTTCCATGGACCACTTCAAGTTTGTTATTTCCATTTATAATGATCATGAGCATGATGAACGTATTGTTAAGATGAAGAGCACAATATATTTTTAAATACTTTACAGTGCTATTTAACCACTTGTTCAACCTGGCTTTTTTCCCCCTGAATAGAATAAAACCAGCACTAGTTTCTTTCATCTACCTTTAAATTCTTATTCTTACACATTTGAGTCTCCTTGTTAACCTCCTGACCTTCCCAATTGCTTATACCTTTCATTCAAGTATATTTGCAGACAGAATCTTTCGAGGTCATTTCAAGGGTGGATAAGACAGAAGGGCTCTATTCTGTATCTGACAGGCTGCATGCCTATTAATGCCTCCCAGTACATGAGATCTTTACACAGTGCTGCAATAGCATGACATTGTTGAAGGGTAGGCAGTTTGTAATTTTTATAATTCTGTTGTAATAATCTTTCCATAATTCTTTTACAATTGATTTTTGCTTGCTTCTAAAATTGTAACCTTGCTTTTCCCTAAAAATCAAATATCGAATTTGCCAGGATCCTTTTGAATTTGGTATTTTCACTGTATATTGTGTCCCTCCCATTCTGGTGCCATAAATAGTGTTCAATAAGCATATGCTATATGCATTCATCAAATTTTTTATTGATTGTATAGATTTATACTATAGCTTAGGAGGAGTCCTGTAATGATGCCCTCAGTTTTAGCACTAAGGTGTTGATAGCTAGTTTGAGAAAGGTTTTCTAAACACCTGTGCAGCATCTCTAGACCTTTTAGTAATTCCTGAGCTGGCCAACAAAAATGGCATTTGAGGTAAACCTTCTACTGAAGCAGATATGTAAAAGACCACTTCATATATCCACAAAACTTATTTCTCTGACAGGGAAGGAAAATAAATTAGTTTGATCTAATCTACTTACGTATGCACAGCTTGTCATTCATGTCTCTATTTTTTTCCCAGGTGTTTTTAAATCATGTGAGTGAGTATTTGAATGGAAATTGGAATCAAGGTTCAGTCACCCTTTTTTCTTTAATGCTTTTAAAGGATGTTTACCAGATTTTCCTTCACCTAACCTTTCTGTACCTTACCCACCCTCCAGAGATGGGTTTCCACAGTATATTCCACAGCACATCATTAATTACATGGCCAAGACAAAAAAAGCCTGTCTCCTAGGACAACCTGTTCCAGTAATTAATACTGTCATGGTGGAATAGTTTTTGCTGTTGTTCAATCTGAACCTTCCAAGTTGCAATTTATGGCTGTTGTCCTTTGTTATGTTGCCTGCCAGTACTGAGTTATTGTTCGTTTTTTTAGAGAGTGTTTTTTCTGCTCAGAAGATCTTTATGGAGGGAGTTTCTCTGTCTGCCTATGTTTCGAGCTTTTAAGCAGAATTTTTTTCTTGGCTTTCACTGGAAAACTCATTTTAAGTGGAAAATACCAATAATGCCCTCTAATACAAAACACCTTATACTTACCCATTTGATTTTGTCAATAATACCTGTAGCAAGTGTTACTTGCACTACCAGAGGCATAAGGAGTGTGTTTAATAAAATTCATGAGTTTTTGTAAGATATTATATTATGAAACATGAGCCTGGATTTATTGAGAACTTACTCATAGTTTCAGAACACTGGTTACTGTTCCTGTGATTTTTTTTTCTCTGCCTTGATTTCTTTTAGCCAGGAGATTGATCCAAAGACAACTGAGATTTTTAAGTTGGTTTGGTATTAATTTAGTTTTTCACAGAGGCTCCACAAGTTCCAATAAAATTATTTCACATTCTAGTGCTGTAATTCTAAGTTCACCAAGCAGAACCACCTGACATGATGTTACCCTACACATGAGAAGAAAGCAGGAGACCAGAAAAATACCTTCCCCTTAAACATGACCATGTTGGTGCTGCCTGATTCAATGCTGGGATTTTAAAGGATTAAATCCCTGATTTAGTGAAGTCCTTAAAGTCATGTATAGCTTTAATCATTTGAGCAATTGCAACGATGCTCAACACAAGAGGTGAAATTGAATTCTTGTCCTGAGAGGTTTAATTTATACACTACAGTTTGCTGTATTCAAACAGAACTATAATGTCAACTCAAGAGAATCAGTGTCTTGCCTGAATTCCAGCTTCCCTCTATCATTAAATGAACAACAAATGAAAAAATAGATCATAGATTTGAATTTTTTGAATGTGCAAAGTTTAGTGACAAAAGTGTTTTTAAAAAACTGAGATGCCTGATTTTAAATTAAATGGGATGCTTTTCACAGCTTTATCTATTACAATATAAGCAAGTCTTATTTCATGCAACACTGACTTAGAGATGCTTTCCTAGGAGAACTGATTACAATATTTGTTTTCTTGTAGGTAGTCAGTGTCATTAGTAAGTGAAACATAAAATTTATGAAGACCTATTAATTTTCTCTTGCTTTTAAGAGTCATAGTTGCATCTATATACTCTAGACTATTTGTAAAATTTTATGCTGATAAAAAAAGTGTGATATGAAATGTATTAAGAAATACCTGGACCTCACGAATATTTTGACTCAGGAACTCACTTCATAGATAAATTATAAATAATTATTATAGGGCTTACACAATTTGTACCTTTTCTAGGTTGTTTCAGCACTGATTGCACAAGTCTCAGAAAACTTGTGGTCAGGAAGGTGATGCAATGGTTGTAGAGGAGCCTGTAGCCCATATATGATAGTATTTCTGTTGCTCATGTACCTCCTATGTCTGAGCTAATTCTGTTTGTACTGTCCACTGGTGCAAGACAGAGGAGAAATGGGCATGATAATGACTTTAAAGGTGGTGTAAATTCAGGTGATTCTGCCTTCAGATAATCTATTTTTTTTATAACTAATTCCTGATTTTACTGCAAATGAAAGCAAGAGTATTGAAGATCTTACTGAAAAAGTACTCTTCTCTCCCTAAATATTCAGATCCAGCAGTTATGGGAAGTATTGAATGTATCCTAAAAACAACTTATTTGTTGGTCAAAAAAACCTATAAGGCTGAATTGTAATTTTTATTGCTCTGGTAGTGGTTATGGCATTGTATGCAGGAATACAGCTGCTGTTTTTTTTCTTTAATGTCCCAGTAGTGTAATTTAAGTGTTCATGATATGGTACAGCCAAAACTGGGCCAAAACTCTGCAAAAAGTGGGACTAATACAAATTATCTCTAAAATCTCTTCTTTTTCAGTAAGACTGTCCAGAAATGACATTGTCACATCCTAGATACATCAAACAGCAAAATGAAAAACAGTTTGCTAAAACCTGTGGGAAAACAATAAAACAAACTTATCAAAATCAAGCTCTTCTAAAATGTAGCTGAAAAGCAAAGGTTTCTCTTCTGACTGAAAAATAAAAAGTTTCTATCGAATTTGCATTTAAAAAACAACAGTGAAATAGTAACAGGTTTTGAATATCTCTCCCTAAGAAATGAAAATACAGGTACGGATCCTGGGGCTTCCACATGGAAATGCACTGCACCTTGAAAAACATTTTCCTTTGTTGTTCCTTCGTTGTCATCCTCTGAAGACTCTCTGCTATTTCTGTTTCAATGGGGAAAGTAGTTCTAATAGGTCTTCAGCAAATATAAGATTTCTGTCAAGGACTAAGGGAGAGGAAGGGAAAAAGACTACAGATGTAGATATAGATCTGATCTGTCTACAAAAACTATGGCGTCATTTAGATACTTGGTATCTGATATGTGTTTGATGAGGGAGGGCATGTTAAGCAATTAGCTCTAATCAGGAGAATTGAAACTACATATATTCGTATAGGAGAGAATTACAGTCTAAAGAGACTTGGCAAGATCTTCATCTGTGGCACATCAGATAAAATACTAGACTGTATATAATTTTTTGCAAAACTCTTATTTTGTGAAAGCAGGAAGACACATGTTTAAGTTATTTTCAAAAACTGGGATGATACTGAGCCAAAATTAAAGTGGACTCAACAAGCTATTCTGTATTTAGCATATTCAAAAGCCTCCATATAGAAATGAGTGGTTTCCTCTTCACTAGTATAAATGTAGTGCACTCACTGTATGCATAAAAGTGTATTTATTTTATATATATTTTTTTGTATCACATAGATACGATAGATACTATTTGCATGTATTTGTATTCGTGTATATTATAAAGGGTTTTTTTGCAGCCTGTGGGAAGGGCTCATGTTGGAGATGTTTATAGAGGACTGTCTCTGGGAGGGATCCCACGCTGGATCAGGGGAAGAGAGTGATGAGTCTTCCCCTTGAGGAGGAAGAAGCACCAGAGACAATATGTGATGAACTGACTACAAACCCCATTCCCTGTCCACCTGCACCACTGGTGGGGAGGAGGTAGAGGAAATAGGGAGTGAAGTTGGGCCCAAGAAGAAGTGAGGGGTGGGAGGAAGGCATTTTAAGTCCTGGGTTTTTTTCATTTTCATTACTCTACTCTGATTTGATTGGCAATAAATTAAACAAATTTCCCCCAAGATGAGCCTCTTTTGTCTACAACAGTAATCACTGAGTGATCTCTACCTGTCCCTATGTCAGCCCAGGAGCCTTTAATTTTATTTTCTCTCTTCTGTTCAGCTGTGGAGGGGAGGGATAGAGAGGCTTTGGTGGGCACTTGATATTCATCCACAGTCAAACCACCACAACTAGTTTTAATATTTTGGCATAATAGCAACATTGTTCACCACAACAAGGCATGCAGAAGGTGTCATTTATATTCTTCATTTTTGGTATGCTTTCTGTGTCACACAACTTCTGAGCTTTGCTGGGTAAGGGGAAAGTCCTTTTTATCATTTTTGCAGATCATTTTCATTTTTCAAGTCTTGTAAATGCCTAATATAAATGCTGATAGCTAGGGCTAATAACAAATACATTCAAATATCAAGAAGATCCTTCTATATTGTTAAGGTTTGTTCTTGGGTTTTCTCTGCCCTCTCTACATATGAGGGCCAATATATTATACTCTTACTCTGTGTCTTCAGTTTCTGAAGAACTGGGAATCATGATCTCACATTCTCTCTTGCACTGATAACTTTTACCACTGGAAGGCTTAGAAGATCCTGTGGAAGGGGGGTGAGCAGGGAAGAGCAGTGGAGGATTGTTTCCAATTGTCTTTTCTCATGAGACTCAGAACTTTTTAGCTAGAGGAAAAAAAGTTTTGAGGTTTCTTTTAAAGTACTGAAAGGCTTTTCATGTGTGAAAAGATTGGTAAGAGCTTAGTCATCAACTGGACAGTATATTGCTGTATGAAATTACTAACAGTTCACTTTAATGCTGGGATTCTGGATTTCAGTGACATCATTCTGATCGTTTATGTCTTATTTTATCTTTATTCTAATGAAAGCCCTCTGTTTGAGAACTTTGGAAGTGATTCATTCTTACTACATCCTGAAACTTTTTCCTGTAAACGTGTGTGTTTTGTGTGTGTCTGTGTATAAAATTTAAATAATTCCCTACAAA
This sequence comes from Drymodes brunneopygia, assembly GCA_013400955.1. NCBI lineage: Eukaryota > Metazoa > Chordata > Aves > Passeriformes > Petroicidae > Drymodes > Drymodes brunneopygia. Next base: position 514,080 of record VZTZ01043074.1, read on the forward strand.
GGTGAACTCAGTAATCTTACCTTCAATGTCTCCCCTTTCTCTGGCTCATATGCAGCTAGGCATAGATGGGATCTTTGAAGGGCTTTATTCTTTAAGTAAACATCACAAAATTATTTGTTTTACCTCAGTATTATTTAGGACCTGCCTCCATCCCTTTAAAGTATCTGATATCTCTATGATCTACCAGTCCTGATGTCCTTCTCTGGGAGTGAGCTCAAAATCCTGCACACAGCATATCACGTGGCTGCTGGTGCTCCCTTGTTTGGCAGGGTTGGAAGGGAAGGTGGTAAAAGGATAAACAAGAAGAGTGTTTAAAACACCTGATATCTATTTACATATTTACTCAGTGTTGGTACACGCAAAGAGCTTGGAGAAGCCTCCACTTCAGATAGCTGGCATTCCTGGAGGAACAGAAGTCAACAGTAGATTTTTTGATGAGTTAGCATTTTAAGTGCCATTTCTTGCTGCACTTAATCTTGGATTGTCCACAGAAATGTTGATGAAATTCATTCTAAGTGCTGAATGTTGATGTTATTAAACACTTTTATTACAGCCAAAGCTAAAATGTGCTGCCTTCACAAATTAGCAGTATCAGCCTGTCTTCTGTAGGGGTTGAGGCCCAGAGACTCTCAGACCATGGATCTTGGAGCAAGCTGCAGCCCAGTGATTTGTCAGCCCTTTGCCTTCCCCATCCCTGTCACTGCCTCTGCCACACTGGCACAAAGCCCAGGCTAATGCCCTCAGTGGACTTTTCAGTCTAGTCTTGCTCTCTGCTCTGCTAGAAAGACATACTTCGGAACCAACACACTTTCTACAAATTTGATTTCCTGAATACTGCTGGCCTTTAAACTTTCAATCAGTTAACACAATATTGACTGTAATAACTACTTGGAATCTAAAACAATTTGTCTTAGTTAAAGCTTGTCTTCTGAAAGAGCATCCCTTTTTGATATAGAGTTAAGAGATGGAGAGTCCAGGTCATCATTTTCTACTTTTTACTATTATAATTTTTTTTCTCTTTTCATTTAACTTTATTTTATTTCAATTTGGTTTTAAATTCCAGTTCTTGGCTTTGGTTTTGCCTTTTCCTGCTAGATTAGACAGCTCTGTGCACCCCATTTCCCCCCTGATTTAAAACATTTGTATATTATATTCAAATTTCCTTACAATCTTCTTTCTGGTAAGCTAAGGAAACTGAGATCTTTATGTTTCTCCATATGTAAGGCACTTTCTCCAAACCTAAACTAAACTGTCTAGCTTCTTTACACAAGTCCTTCAATTTGTCAATAACTTCTAAGAAATAAGAATGCCAGAGCAATTTGGAGCATTTTAATATAGGTTTCACAAAAGTAGTATACAAAGGTAGAATTATTTACTGGATCCTACCCTCTAACTCCCTATTACCTAAAAGACCAACAACTTAGAACTCATTTCTACGGTTGTATATAATTACACTTAGAATGGTGGAATTTTATTTATTTAAGATGTTTTTTCAAGATGACAAATACTCCATGAGCTCCCATCATATTCCTCAAAAACATTCAACCCAAATGAGTGAAATGTTTAGGATAATATCTTTCATTTTGAGTAGTTTTTTTAAACAAAAAAAAAATGTTTTCCTTTCTTATTGGAAAACTGATCTGGGTTTTAAAATATGGGAAGAAAGGATTTTGAAAATTTATTCATGTGATTAGTTTTTTTTCTTTTAATGATGTTCACTTTTTTTTGGCAAACACTAGCACAAAACCAAAACAATCTGCAGCTGTTCCAGCTTAAATTAAGTAGGTAACATGGTTATAGACTGCACACAGAGACCATTGGCAATTTTAATGCTTCATGAAAGGACTAAATAAAAAAATGGCGCTAAATTTTTGTTGGAGCACTTGCAAGTGAAAAATATAATATAAATAAATATAATACTCAGGCAAATATTGCAACTTTCTGCAAGGAATAAACAGCAAAGTACACTCAAAGCACCTTTAAATAAAGCATAACAAAAATATTCTGGAAGCAATCTAACTTTTGGATTTGTGGTTATCTATTTCTCTCTCTTGTGGAGATGAAAAGCTAAAAATGAACAGGTCAAATCCCTGCTTGCATTCACTCCAACAGAAGGAGATTAGACCATATATTCACACTCTTAGGGGTAGGGAATGCAATAGCAGCATTGTCATTGCAGGCAGTGGAGGAATTAAGGTCTTGCATAATGAAGGTTGCATTTCTTTGCTTTGGCAAGATGGGAACAATCTTTAAGGAGGGGATTAGCAGATCAAATAAGCACTTTGAATTTTATTACAGATCTTTATCTGCTATTCTATCATAATTTTAGTAGAATATTGTAGGCAAAATGGAGGAAGAAAAAGACAACTTCAAAGTCTTAACTTCCCTTCCTACACTACTCTTTGCCACCTTATTTCAGTGTGCAGGAATTTTTTTCCATTTTCACTATGGATCATGTTGGATGGTGGTTAGCTTTCAGGACTAGGATGGGCTTGCATAGAGTTAAAATGTTTGTTATATTAAAACGCATTTAGTGCTGCAAATATCTTTTTTCCTACTGCAAATCCTTACACATGTGAACACAGGCTGCTTTCTTTATTAATGGCAGCCAAACTGAGCCCAACTTGCAAAAGGTGGTTTTGCCACCCTGCGACTGCACTGAAGACCACGCTCCTCCTGACTGATGCAAAGCAGGTAAAAACCAGCCATTAATTTTGGACATGACACCATTACCCTTTTCTAATGCAGTTTTTATGTGCCAGTAGGCACACTGGGACATGCAGCTGGGGGACAGCCTGCAGCATAATTCACTGGACCCAGGTGAAGCTCTGCTTTCTAGCTCTGAGGAGGGAGTGGACTCAGCAGAGCTGAGGAGTCAAACAATTCTCACAGGTAATGAGGAACTGTCAACAGATGTGCACTTTGTACTGGTTCAAGGCTAAGGGGACTTTCTGCCCTTGAGTTTCAATCCCTTTGCCCAGGGGCACAATGTTCTTTTGGTTCCCTTGACTGTGTCTTTGAATTCGGTGGCAAAACCTGTAAGCCCAGAATCTGTAGCTTTTAATTAATTTAATTTAATTAAAACACAAAACTATTCTGTTTATTGAAACAATAATTATATTAGGATATATTTTCTGCCTCCTCTATAATCAGTAAAGAATTTCAGAGCATAGATTAAAACCCTCTGAAAAAACATAGCCTCTGACCTCTCAAGGTAAGCATCCTGGGAAGATTGCCCCCAAATCCTAGAACAAATGCAAAACTATAGGACATTAAAAGATAAGGTCAAGAGTATAGATAAAGGTTATTATTTAAGCTTAACAAGCAAATTCAACACTATGTTAACTGATCAACAGTAATACAATGATGAATTCGGTAAGATGTGTAGTAATATGCTATTTAAAATGAAAATTATCTGAGTCTATTATAAGCTAATTTATTATATTCATAGGGAAACTGCTGTAAAAATTAATGTTATGTCGTGCTCTAATATTATCATCAAGGAATATTAGTTTTAATGAACAAAGATAATGGAAGAAAGGGGGGAGAAAATAAAATAATTAAGCCACCTAGTTTTGAAATTAATCACTTTTTAGTGTTCTGTGAATAAATAAATAAGTGTTAGAGTTGATTACTGCACTGCTGTATGAGCTAAAGTAACAATAAAAATGAAGGCTGAATTAAGAAATTCTGCAAACTCCTTCTGAAACCTCAAAGAGTCACGTGCTAGAAAAAGCAGATTAGCAGAGCCACCTGCACCTTCCTGGAATTGATCCTTCATGAACTAACTGGCAAGTGATTTGTCCAGAAGGAGGATCTCACCTAAGGCAGAGCCTATGCTGCTGGAGATCGGCCTCACCACAAAAGTGGAGTACTCTTAAATTGTTATCATTCAAACATGTAGTTGGGTGCAGGCACCACTGTCTAATATACAGACAGTTATCCAGAATCAGCTTACAGAAAAACTGTGAACTTTAGTAGCAAAAGGACCCACCACAGTCCTTTTGATTTTTGGAGGCATCTTTGGGTTTTCTGGGCCTAAGTGATATACTAAATATCAGAAAGAAAAACCTGTGGTAGATCAAAGAATAGAGAAATCCAGCTCTACAGATAGACTTCAAAGGTAATTAGTTTTCCTTTTCCTCAACTAAGAAAAGCACAAAAAAGAAAGCAGCAAAGCATCCCCATGCAATTCCTATATTAAGGGATAATAAATTGTTCCCTTCCTCGCCCCAGCAGAATTTTCTATTGCTAAGCCTGACATCTGGAGTGCTGTATATAGCCGAAGGAGAACTCAGAGGTAAGACAATGCTTTCATCTCAAATCAAGGTGTGTGGATGTTGTTAGGCCTAATTATAAACGCTTTTATCTCATGCTCCAATCAATTTACAGTTGTTATTTGGTAGCTGTAAATGCCATGAAGCAGTGCAGTTGCTAGCTACACTCAGCTACACTCTGGTACACCAAGGGCTGATTTCCTTCAAATGATCCTTTTCGCACAGAGATTCCTTTTCTGGATGTGCCGTGTCCTTTCTGTCCTGAAGGACAGATTCAGATCCTTTGCTTGATAAAGCTGTACAGCTTCCCTCAAGTTAATGGAGCTATGCAGAGCCACAGCAGTTGGATACATGGCCAGTAGGAAATTTGTTATTTCAGAGCTCAGTAGAAGAGGAAGACAAACTGGAGAAGAACATTCAGGAAAGGAGTGCTTGAAAAGAATAGTTTTAATAATTTGGTTTTATAATTTGCTTTGTGATACCAATCATCACACTGTTTTAAAAAACAAAGGTGTCTCTCAAGTAAATCTTTTCTTTTTCTCCTGTAACCTTATCACTGCCTGATCAAATGTGTCTTAAGTTCCTCTGTGAACAGAAGTTGCACACTTTGAAACTCACTTCTTAATGCAAATCAGCTTGCTTGTTTTCAGCTTCATAATCTTTTCCACGGCAACAGCCTATCCGGATGTCACAGAAAATGATGACTTTTGATGAGTAATAAGCAGCAGGGGCAAATGAATCCTCCAGGAAGGAGAGTGAAAAAAAAAATCCTCTTTAGATTAGATCCAGCAAAAAGAACTGAATTCACCAAGCATATAATTTAAACCCAGTGATGATATTTGCAAAGTTTATTTCATCTTAAACTTCCTTTAAGTACTCTCTGTGCATGATGCAGCATAACTTTCTGGTCTGCTGGGTCCCCACCAGCACAGCAGCAGACAGAGTCCTAGAATTTGTCCCAAAAGAACATGAAAGTCTGGCAAAACATTCTTGATGAATGAAACCAATAAAACAAAAGAGAAACATTTTCAGTGGGGGAATTAGGTGGAGTTTAATGTCCGTGCACCATGCTGAAGATTTTTACATGGCAGTGCCTATGTATAGCAAGCTTTTGTCTCTTCTGTCAGAACTGTCTGCCACCTACTGCTTATTCAGAGGGTGTTTTCATAGTTAATAGCAGCATAACTAACAACCAAAGGATATTTCTGGCTGCAGGGATTTTGTATCGCTGGGAGAATATTTGAGCGACTTAGAGATTTGTTTTGCTCTTGGTTAGGGCTTATATATTTTTAAAAGACTTAATACAGAAATACAGGGGAACTAGAATCTTCAGACCTCCCTGAGGCAATAAGCATTAGTGATTAGGCTGAGCTTCCTCTAGCCAGAGACACTTCAGTGATTTTTAAAATTAATATGTTGCCACTGTTAAAATCTGAGTGTTATTTGCCTTAGGGATGTGCAGAATGTTGCATACTCCCAGAGAGGGAAAGATCTATGTGTTTTTAGCAGGATCCATGCTGGTTTTAGGTCTTCGAAGAACTTTGCATACTTGACTATGGCATTAGTCACAGCAGCCCATAAGAGGCACTAAATAAGCATGCAGCTTCAGAAGGAAGCAGGGAAAAGGTAGAAGTTAAATTCAGCCTTCCCCTCTCATGTTCCCTGATTATTTCTCTGTAGCAAGGAGCAATGTGTGTATTTTAAGGATGTGCTCTAGTTCAGTGAAACCTCATGCAGACTACAGTTGAGCAGACCCTTCTGATGGAAGGAGTATAATTCTTCTTTCTTCCCCTCACTGATTCAGCTTTACATGTTGTCTTTTCCACATGCCTATTACCCTCTTTTATTTTCTCAGACAACCTAAAGCAGCCATGTTGGTCACAGCCCCAGTTAGTGTACTTTTGCCTTCAGAAATCAATATTACCCCTCTTGGAAAGCTGAATGTTAATTCTTCCATATTTATTTGGGCCCCTAGTGGTGTGCAGTATATTACTTCAAGTATCATTTTAAAGTCTTATCTCTTTAATAGCTGAGAATGGAGCAGGTCCACAGGTGACCATGGTCTAATGGAGGTGGACGGGATGAAATTTAGCGATTGAATTTCAGTATGCAGTTTTTGGCATCTCTTGGCAGAGGCTATCTGTGCCTTTTGAAGCAGAATTCAGCCTGACTGTACTCAGGCATCTCTGCTGGAGTAAGCACACCATGCTGGACTGCCTGCCGTTTTGACATACTTCACTGTTCACAGTCTTTATAACAGTTTTACCTCATGGAGGCTGGGAGAGGGACATTATCCACTTATAAGCTGCTGATTTAAGCAGAGTCAGTGGAATGCAGTGATACTGAATGGTAAAACTAATGCAGTTATGAACAAAGCTGCTGGAGAGTTAGGTGCTTAGGTTGCAAAGTATTGTAAAAACAATATGAAATGATGTATTTTAGCCATAACGGCATTGAATAAGGAAGGCTTCAGTAGACAGATATCAAAAATCAGGTATGACTGCATAAATTGCTGGAAAAACAAGTAAAGCAAAAATAGTAACATCTCTCCCTGGTTTGCACTTTACACTAAGATACTCCCTAGGATTACCTTTCCAAATAGCTGCACCAACTAAAGAAGCTGCTGGTCTCATTCAGCTTAGGTGACCCTTTGTCTTAGTCCTGTGGAACATCTGTGAGACATTACCAGTATTGCTCGTGTACCAACTGAGATGTCTTCCTCTCACCTGTTTGTTAAAATAGCCTGAGCTACTAAAACCACTTTTAGATAGTCAGTCATGGCTTTTACCTACTTCGTAGTAGTTAATCTTTTCATGGTTATCAGTGGGCCTTGGTAGCCTGCCATCAGTGTTGGGGTGGGGAGACAGATGTGGAAACTTTAGCAAGCACAGGTGAAGACTGAAGAATCAGTTTGTCTATGGCCTCCACAGAAGTGTGTGTTCTAGGAAACTGAGGAGATTTAATAGACCCTCAAATGTGAGACTTCTTTTTTCTCTCCTCCTTTCTGTATTCTTCAATCTTTTCATCTGCAGTTTATGCCAAGATTGGGCCAGTTTCCCCCAGGTGAAGATTTGACTGTGAGGTAGATCATGGAAACAGTGACAGCATAGGCACTCCTAAGAATCTGTAACATGTTCTGAGTTTCCTAAAGAATGCTTTCCATGTCCAGGAATGCATGTTCATGTTCAGGTGAAACTGAACAGGCATACGCAGATGCCTCTGGGGTGCCAATTCAAATTCACCTAAATGTAGCATCACCTGCGGCAATGGGCAGGTAAAACCCTGAATGACTGCTCAGAAATTAACCTGGGTTTAAAATGGACATAAAAATAAACATAAATAAAGGTTCCTAGTTCACGATACTTTATTCTTTTTAGCCATTTTGAGATTTTCAGTGACATATCCGTAAGTACTAGTAAATTCCATATGACATGAGCGAGAGTGAAGTTTCCTTCATTGGATTCTGTAGGATTCTTCTAGTCTGTTACAAAAATAATTGACCTTAATATGTGAAAAAAAAGTCAAGTTTTAGTGCACAGTTTTAGAAACCAATTCCAAAATATTCACTCCAAATGTCAATTTTAATAGGGATATGATACTAAATGCAAGATACAGATTGCATGTATAATAGCCTCAGGCATTTTGTTTCCAGTGCATTTATATCAATTTTGGAGATCAGGATTTGGCTTCAGTTTGAGACATTTGATTGCAAATAATAGAATTTAGGCTTGAGAGAAAACTTGAGAAATTTTGGAGACTGCCTCTTTAGACTATTATGCCATTGGTAGTTTAGAAGCAAATATTTGATTTTATTTCTAGCTGCAGAATAATGTAAACCATCAGTTCAGGTTATTTAAAGAATCAGTTTATACCCTCCTTTTAATTGCTGTTTAAATGTAATTGAAAACTTTCCTTTAAATCAATCCAGAAGAGGCCTGGATCCTCAGTATTTCCAGCACTAAGGCAGAGTTAGTAATATTTTCTTAGACTTTGAAAAAGATACAGTAAGTTTCACATTCCACTAATTTGTACACAGCAAGATGAATCATGCATCAGTGCTACGAATATTGTTAATATGCAGTGTATTATTCTTTGTTTATCCAAATAAAAATTGCTTGAAATTAGGTAAACAAATTGCCTTTAATTTTATTTTTTTCCAACTCTTTGGAAAGTTGAAATACATGTTTAGTGAAAAATTGACAATTTAGGAACACCCAGAAGTACAAATAGATGAAATGGTTTATACAGCTATCTGTTTTAAAAAGCTGTGTACTTCAATTATTTTTAAATTCTTAACAGTATTAAATTCTGTTTAAGGCACATCAACTCTTGGAATTAATACATTTTCATTAAATAGATGCTCAGTAAATGTTAATGAAAACAGTGAAACTTGAAATGAGGCTGACACAGGCAAGAGTTAATGCACAGAACTGTATTTTTGGATAAATTTTGTTTAAAGACTGCATGGTTTGATTCCTTTCTGTTTATTCTAACATTCAAACCAAGTGGAACTCCAGGGAATTATTAGAGAGACAAATTAAAACAACAGATGGACTTGCAGTTACATGCATAAGGACATCCTTTCAAAAAGCCTCCTGACAATTTCAGATATTCCAAGTTATTCTATTTAATTTCAAATGAAGAATGTTTCTTTTCTTTAGAGCTGTCAATCTCAGCAAGCCCATAAGAAGATGATTCAAAAACATCATGAAATATATTTTTCCACTTGTCTTTTTTGAAGTACATTGACAATCAGCTTATAAAGTAGGTAGAAAAATGCATTCCATTTTTTAACGGATGCAAAACATGAGTACTCAGATCTTTCAAACCCAGCCGGCTGCAATGCTTGCACAGAAATTATTTCTTTGCAGTCAAGTATATTGACATGGTCTTTGAAGAAAAAATATCAAATTTTCCAGTGGTTTGTCTACTCTTAGAACTAGCAAAAGTTTTCTGGAGACTGGACGTTAATCACATCAAACCTACCTGAATGTCTCTAACCCAGGCAGCTGGCATAGTATTGGTTTTGCCTGATTGCAATGCTGAAAGATAATGAAATAATTTGTGAATTGCAGGGCAACAGAACAGTTATTGCTATGCCCTTTGATTGTTTGGCCTTCTGCCACTTTCTTTCAGCTGTCACTATTAATTACGAGAGAAGAACAGAGAAGGAAACAGAATCTTTACCAGCTCGTCCTCAGTAACATGACTTAAAGGGATGCACATGCAAGTTTTGAAGCTTTGAGACAGGGCTGTTTAAATACCACGCTGCTTGTACAAAACAGACAAATTAAGCCCACAAGTGCCACAGAATATCTGTCTGTTGCAGGGGAGTATGCTGGGCCATCTCTGTGATGGGCACAGTACAAGGACTTAGACAAATGGGGAAGCAGTACTAACGAGTCCCTGACGCTGACAAAGGGCACGTCAGAGCAGGCACAGACTTTCCATATGAATTGGCTGTATGGGAGCTAGTCGGTGTCTGACAAATATATAGTTGCAAGAATCGTTGTCCCTGCTAAATGTTTCTCTTTGTTAACAAGCCTGTGCCACAGCTGGACCAAATCTGGCTTGCATTGCACTGCCACAGACCATGAATGCTTTCAAATTTGTCTGGGTGCCTTCCTACACCTCTGCCCACAAGTAAATACTTGTACTACACACTGAGGATTTCCTTAATTAGTCCTTTCAACAGGGTTGAACTACACATGGACTATACCTATTTCTTCAGCTAGGTCTTCCATTTACATATGGATAAATATGATCTTTGTGTTCATGAGCAAATACAGCAAATGTAACAGGCTGTCTTTCCTGTATTTTAGTAAACTCCTGAGATGGAAGTTTGCAGCTTCATAAATGGTATTACAGCAGTGGGATTTCAGATATATTGGGTCTTTATGAAAAATGAATGAGTTCCTCTTCTTTGAGCCTCCCCAGAACCTCTCTGAGAAGTTTGTTCATGTTCATTAATACCAATTGCTTTCCTAAGAGTTTTCTGCAAAGGCAGCAAATCCCAGAACTGCAGAATCTCTGAGGGTGTGGGAATGGGGGAAGGAAACAATTTTCTTATCTTTTGTTTCGTCTTATTTTGCAGTAATACCTTGCACCTAGACATGAAGAATGAGCTTGAAAAAGGTGATTTATTAATCAAAATTGTCTTAGTAGAACTTACGTGGGTCTACCTTTGCTTTATAAGCAACTTCTTTAAAATGCTGCATTTGGTCACTGAAAATCGTATCTGTTGCTTCCCAAGTTTGACTGCTTGCTTTTCCAAAACAAGTAAGTTTTTGAGAAACACAATGAAAAAAATTAGTTAAATTTAAATTAAATTTAAATAAAAATGCACATAGAATGTGACCAAAGCTGTATTTTATTCCTAATAGATGCTCCTTCAGCTCATGTTTTAAATGCTTTTTCATGAGGTATTAATACTCTGTAACAAGAAAACATACCGCTGTCCTTTAAGAAGTCAATCTTAAACAAGGCCTCAAAAATCAGCTGACATATCCAAAAGCTGGTTCCATTTACAATAACACTTAGTATTTATAGTTACTTTTAATCTAATGGGCTAGAGGTGTTTTATTTTTGTTGCAGATTTTTACAGCCTGATGGTAGCATAACTAATTGAGCTTGCACACCTAATGCATTGACCCATTCACAAAATGTTTTTCTGGGATTTATAGACATCACAATTTAAAAAATAATAATTTGACATTATTGCTATCTTTACTTATTCCTTCTCAACACTGAAGTAAAGTAACTGATCAACTTACGTGTGCCCAGTTATCTTTTAGATCTTTGGAAAACTTCTGCAAGCAAAAGTGTTTTGCTTTGCGCTTTCCACCATAGCATATACAACATTTTGAGTCTTCTCATCTTACATTCCAGTGAATCAAGTGAAATCAGCCTTTTAGATTTCAATATTGCATAATGATTTTTTAATGCTTTGGTTATACTTGTATAACTTCCCCTCTGGACTAATACCAGTATTGTCATCAGTTTTCTTTGGATTATGAGCACATAGACAGAGGACAACTTGGGCCATCTCAGGTCTCATTCAGATTTTATGTCTCTATAAAATGATGCTATTCTTCCATCAATTAATGAAGTTTTTCTTAAGACCAAAGCCTGCAATGAATTAACTTCAAGTCGTGGTCTTTGTGCAACTGAAAGGCTCCTACAGATTTCAGTAGGTTTTTGCATTGGTCTCTTTGTATCAATATCCTTTCAGAATTAGCCTTTGAATTAAATCTGGCTTGAAGTTGATTGCATTGAAACATAGAGTTTTAAAAATTAGAATCATAGACAAAAAAGTTAGTTAAAATTAGTTGAAATAGACTCAGTAAGTAGACCCAGCTAGAATTAATTTAAAGAAAATAGAGTTAGTAAGTAGACCCAGATAGAATCAATTAAAATAATCAATAATGAACTAAAGAGTTAGGTTTGAAGCAGGTTTAGAATGTAAGTAAACCATTACTTGTCATTTGGTGCTTATTCAGCTGTGCTTGTAATGGGAAATAGAAAACAGTGCTTCATAGATCTAAAGGAATGTAGACAGTTACTAATTTTCCTATTGAAGAGAAATGTAAGAAGGAACTGGAAGTTCCCTTAGAAGCAATCTGCATTATCAAAAACCAAAGGGCAAAAAGTTCAAACAGAGGGAGAGAAGTTTTACTTCATCATTC
>VZTZ01043084.1:12817-29880 GCA_013400955.1 Drymodes brunneopygia
GATTATTATTATTATTATTATTATTATTATTATTATTATTATTATTATTATTATTTGCAGCAGCAGCTCCTTTGCTGGCTATTATTATTATTATTATTATTATTATTATTATTATTATTATTACTATTATTTGCAGCTCCTTTGCTGGCTGTGCCTGTCCCTGGAGCTGTGGCAGCTGGGAGGTTAAAACAGGAATTCAGCCAGGTTCCCATTGGAAAACTGGATCCAAATTCCCATTTTTTTGTTGGAAGCTGGACACAGATCCAGATAATTTCCTCCCAAGACAGCAACACCTCGTGATCAGCAGCTCCTGTTTGTTCCTGTCCAGATTATGGAATTCATTCCCAGGATTGCAGGAATGTCAGGCTGGGACACTTTAAACTCATTTCCTTTTCTTTCCCGTAGCCAGCAGCTCGCCATGGATGAGGAAAACAATATTCAGGAATATCCCATCAACCTGCAGCCCTTGGAATCCAAAGTGAAAATGTGAGTAAGGAAAAGCCTTGGCTCTGCCTTGGAATGCAGCTGAGGGTGTCCAGCGCCTGAGCTGCAGGATCCACCCTGGATCCAGCCTGGATTTCTGTGTGACTGGATAAAGGAGCTTCCAGTTAGCAAATTAATTCAGTTCTCTATGTTCAAGCAAGTTTCCCCTGGGATCAGTTATTCTAAAAGTCTGGATTTTGAATAATTAAAACTTCCCCACGTGTTTATCAGAGCCCAGGATTCCTCTTGGAGCCTCTCCCAGTGTGGATCCTCAAGCCCTGGTGCAGGAATCACCTCCATCCAGCGAACACTTCCAGGCCATTCAAATATTAATGCATATTAAAATATTAAAAGGACATGAAGTTTCAAATTAAAACCCAGTGTCTTTTAGGCTTTTAGTCGTGCAAATAAAAGCCAGATGAGAGAATTCATTTTCAGGGAACTTTCTAGAAGGGTAATTATGAGTTAATCTATTCAGTCTATTGCCCAGCTTTAAAATAGAAATACATGTAAATACGTTGCTGTAAATATAAACACGTAAATATAAATATTTAAATACTGCTCGTCCCAGTGAATAAAATTTCAGTTGCTTAAAAATCCTTCAAGGAGCTCTGCCTCCAGAGAAGCTGTGGATGCTGGAAGTGGCTTGGAGCAACCTGGGATAGAGGAAGGTGTCCCTGCCCAAAGCAGGGGATGGAATGAGATGATATTTTCCAACCCAAACCATTCTAGGATTCCATAATTCCATGATACTGGTCTGGCTCTCAAACTCCAACTGCATCTGAATTATTGTCTGCAATTTGGTATAAATATAAAACGTTGAGGGTTGTTAAGTCCTTTAAATGGACAAAATTGTATTTTTATTTGGATTGCAGGATGGAAAATCAGTCCCAAATCCAAATAATTTCCGTAGGATTTGGGATAGGGTTGGACCCTGAGTAAGGTGCTCATTGAACCAGATGATCTTGAAAGTCCCTTCCAACCCAGACCATTCTGGGATTCCACAATTCCATGACACTTCAGTTGCACCTGATTACAATCTGCAATATGATGTAAATATAAAACGTTGAGGGTTGTTAAGTCCTTTAACTGGACAAATGAATATTTTTATTTTGACTGCGGGATGTAGGAGAAATTCCCAGCTCTGGATGGCCTCAACTGAAATCACTCCCACAGGTTTTGGGATTGGGTTGGACTCTGAGTAACGTGGGAAGAGTTTGGAACCTTTCAAACCCAAACCACTCCAGAATTCCCAGATTCTCCTTAACAAATCTCCTAAATTATCCCCTTACATGAACCCTACAGAGGTGCTTCCGTGTGATCCTCACCCACATAGGAGAAAAAAACCAGGAATCCCCCAATCCCAACATTTTTTGCCAGGGATCTGCACTGAAATCCTTTGTTCCCTCAGCATCCAGCGGGCATGGCGTGAGCACCTGCAGCGCCAGGACCTGTCCCTGTCCCCATCCCTGGAGCTGCAGGACAAGGACAGCCCATCCTCGATGTCCCCAACGTCCCCAGCGTCCCCAACGTCGCCGGCCTCGGGCAAGATGAGCAGGTCCGTCAGCATGAACACCTTCTCCGACAGCAGCACCCCCGTGAGTCCCACTGGAATTTCTCCTCTTCCCTGTTCTGGCTTCCTTTCTGGGATTTGGGATCAGTGAAAGCTCAGTTGTGCGTTCAATCCGTCGATAATGGGGTAAAAAGGGATTTTTAGGTGCCTCAAATGACCCCAGGCAGAGGTGACTCCTGTGGACTCATCAGGATCTGTGGGTGTGGGTGTTGGAACTGGATTTCAGCAGATTTTGGAGGTGTTCTTGCTGGAAAAAAGGTGCTCCCAAATGGTCTTGTGTTCTGTGTGTTTAGGGTATTGTGTGCCCAAAAAAACCCAGATTGGGGTGGTTTTCCTGCAGAGAAATGCGGTTTCTTGGTTGATTTTTGTTTGGTTGAGTTTTTTGTTGGTTGGTTTTTTTATATTTGCTACAAGTTGATTTAGGGGTTTAAAATTAAATTAGATTATGGAATAAATATTCCACCTTGACCAGTGGCTGGCGACTCAATTTCTCTTTTTAAAGTGACCCTAAATAAACCCCAAAACCAGATCCCATTTTTGGAATACAAACAACTCTGTGACAGTCTCTGAATTGGGACTTTTAGGTCAATAAATAAATTAATACAGAGGCTGGAAACGCTGTTTTCAGCTTTGTGGCAGAAGACAAGATTTGAGGGAATTCCAGACTGGAGTAATTCAGGAATTGCAGGAGCAGGAATTGCCGTGGTGTGTGGTGGTGCAGGAGGTGTCTCCCTATTCCTGAGGAGGGAACAGGTTATTGGATCCTCACTGCCAGTGGCTGGTGCCATTCACAGGGCAGCATTTGGAGGCTTCTGAATCCGTACAAAAATTTGGGAATCGCTGTTAGGGCTGTTCTTCGAGCTGAATGCATTTAATTCTGCCTGGAGTTGCAAAGCTGGAGTGATTTTAATCCCGTAAAGTCCAGAGCTCTGATCAAACAGAGCTTTTCCATGCTAAAAACTCTGATCTTGGATTTTTGGGGATAATTTGACTCTTTCCCGTGTTGATCCAAGTGTTGATCCAGGCCCAAAGTGAAGCTGTTCCCAGCAGGTTTATTTTGGGATGCAGTGCCTGACAGAATTTAATAAAATATTCCTGAGGGCTTTATTTCTAGTTGTGAGCTGGAATATTGGGTTAGACACCGATTTTCCATGGATTAAAGGGGTTTGGTGCCTTTAATTGGAGGAATAAATGAGGATATAAAAGTTTATCTGCCACTGGAATCTGCTTCCAGCAGAGGTCCCTCCTACCCTGCGCAGGGACACTCCAGAGCTTCTCCAGCACCAATCTCGTCTGGAAAATGATGCTTTGGGATGTTTGGGATTTCAATACGGGCACCTGGGGGTTCTGTATTTGTGGGGAGACAGTGATGGCTCAATCCTGAGTGTTTGGGGATAGAAGATGGGGCTCCCCTGGGCCTTCCCCACGGAGAGAAGTGATGGATGTCAGAGCTTGAGGGATGAGGTGGGAAATGGAGAATTCTTGTTTGGCTGCTGCTTTGTAGCAAAGAAAGGTTGGTGTGTGTGTAGTACAAACAGTTTTTTAACAGCTGTAAAAGATCTTTTATTGATCACTGATCAGATCATGGCACGAGGAGCACAGGCTGGAGCTGGGTTGTCTTCACTTTTTCATTTTCGTTTTGCACGTTAATTTTTGTTAAAAACATTTAGAAGATATATGTATAACAGATTTGAAATAATGTTCTTCCTTGTAAATGTTTTCATTTTTATTACTGTGTAGAAAGGGGGCAAAATTTCCCTCCCTGGGTGGATTTCTGCTCTTCTCCTCCAAAATCACGGAATGGTTTGGGTTGAAAGGGACTTTAAAGCTCATCCCATCCCCACCCCAGCCATGGCAGGGACACCTCCCACTGTCCCAGGCTGCTCCAAGCCCTGTCCAGCCTGGCCTTGGGCACTGCCAGGGATCCAGGGGCAGCCACAGCAAATCTGGGCACCCTGTGCCAGGGCCTGACACCCTCCCTGCCAGGAATTCCTTCCCCATATCCCATCTAAATTCCCACTCCTTCAGTCTGAAGTCATCCCCTTGTCCCGTCACTCCGGTTCCCAATGAGGACTCTCTCTTTGTGTCCCTGATGGCTCCATTCGGATCCTGGAAGATGCTCTGATATCCCCACACAAATTTCCTATCTCCAGGCTGGACAACCCCAATTTTCCAAGCCTGTCTCCATAGGGGAAGATCTCCAGTCCCCTCATCAACGTCACAGCCTTTTCTGGGCTTGCTCCGACAGTTCCATGTCCTTCTTCCTGTGGGAACACCCGAACCGGGCTCAGCGTTCCAGGCGGGCTCTCAGGAAGCGTTCCATGCCCAGGAAGGATGTGTTATCCCGGCTCCCACCCTGCCGGGCTGCCCGGGAGAGCAGCGGGAGCCCCCGGGATGCGGTGGCGGAGCTCGGCCGTTCAGCACCGCGGGCAGCGGCGGGGCCGGGGCCGCTCAGCACCGCGGACAGAGGCGCGGTTCTCCCGCTCCTCGGCCGGGACTCCGGGCTCGCTGCTCTTTAACGAGGATCTTTCCGCAACCCCGTCACTCCTGACCTCCCATCCCGGCCGAGAACCTCTTTTCCTCTCCTAGAAATCATTGGGATGCTCATGAGAGTGGCACCGATTCCGTAAAATTCCCATTTTTTTGCTTGAGCCAAGTGCTCCAATGGGCGACTTTCCACCCAGAAATGCCTTTTTTTAGAGGTATAACCACACAAAACCTGCCTTTCCAAACCGTTCTTTTCCCACCTTTTCTCCATCGGTTGATGCCACAGAAATATCCAGTGGGGAAAAGAGCCAGGATTGAGCTCCTCTGCCCCCAAACCCCAGTTTGTTTGTCCTTCCTGCCCCGTGTGGTACCTCCAAAGCTGGGACTTCTCTCAGTGATTTATTAAGGTTTAGTTCTAGAATAGAACAAAATCTCTCCACAGCCTCTGTGTGTTCCTAGAACTGCTGGTAGAATCCCATTTTTCCCCTGGTATCTGGGACACTCCCAGGTGTGTTTTGCACCTGCAGGAGCGATGGGAAGTTGAGGAAGAGGGAATATCAATGTATGGGAGGCAGTGAAATCCCTACAAGCAGCGTGGTGTTCATATGGGAAATATTCCCTCTTTCCTGGGAGCCTGAATTCCCAAATCCACGAGCGGGAGAGAGGGAACGCCTGATAAATATTTACAACGTGATTTCTAAATAATGTAAAAAATGCAAATCCTTGCTCTTGAGCAGCGTGGATGGAAACATAATTAAAGATGAGGGAGACAAATTCAACTGAGATGAAAAGGCCTTAATTAGAAATCAAATATTTGATGGGCTGGGGAGAAACATTAACGCTGATGTGGCTGTCAGATAACTCTTGGAATGAAGGGAACATGGAAAAAAATGTTGTTTTCAATCCTTTCCATTGGCTTTGGATAATCTCAGCTCTAAATGTGAGCAGGGAATTCACAGTGCTTTGGCCTAACACAGAATTTATCTTTTAAATGGTTTTTTAATGGAGAAACAGTTGTTGAGGTTGTGTTTATTTGTAATCACCAGAATGATTATCCACGTTTAACACTCTCACAAATATTATCCCGTGGGTTTTTAACTGCTGGGATACAAAAGGACCCTCTTGATCTTTTCTGCTGGTGGGAGCAGAACACCAATAATTCCTTTTTTTTTCTGTTGTGTGTATTGGAGCTTTGGCATTGACGTGATTATTGATGTCAATTTGGGTTGGTGTGGTTTAGCAGCAGCAAAATCAATCCAGGAATGATCTTGGTTGATGATAAAACATCTGATAAGACATTTCTGGTGATGTTTCTGTGGGAATATTCAGCTCCTTGAGACACTTGGGAACAGTTTTGATAAGACATTTCTGGTGATGTTTCTGTGGGAATATTCAGCTGCCTGAGACATTGATTGGGACCAGTTTTGTTGAGCTCGGAGCTGGGTTTAGCTCTGTGAGCATTCTCAAAGGGATGACCCTGGTGGGTATCGATGAGAGGTCTCAAACACAGCTTTATTTTATGTCCCACTTCAGGAAATTTGGCTGAATCCTTTGTAAGTAATTTCTAAGCTCATTTTATCTCCAATTCTCATTTATTCCCACCTTCCTTTTACACAGCCAGGCCCCAAAATGAAAGTAATAATATTAATGAAGACTTTAATGGTTAATTAAGCAGGGGGGTGCGGAGCAGGTTGGCACCATCACAGAAAGTTCTTGGGCGGGGTTTCTCTCCAGCCCCACAACAACACACTGGAAATCCAGACTTTCCTTTGTCTGAAGAACTTCCAGAGGGCAGGGATGGTTGGGATTTTGGGAAGGGATTCCTGGCTGGGATGGAATTCCCAGATTTGCTGTGGCCACCCCTGGATCCCTGGCAGTGCCCAAGGCCAGGCTGGACACTGGGGCTGGGAGCAGCCTGGGATGGTGGAAGTTGTAAGACTGGATGATCTTTGAGGTCCCTTCCAACCCAACCATTCCACGATTCTCCGTTCTGTGAGCAGTGAGCTTTGCTGATGGAATTTGGGGATGATGACAATGGCCTGATTTCTTCAGGCTGGAAAAGATCCCATCATTTCCTGCTGCTTAGGGTGCACAGCTAAAATATCCTAAAATATCCTAAAATATCCTAAAATATCCTAAAATATCCTAAAATATCCTAAAATACATCGAGTTTCCAAGGAGATCCTCTGGGACCAATTTTGGGTGTTGGTGGCCTGAGTATGGATGAGGAGAGGACACAGCAGAACACACCAGTAATTCCTAGGAATTATTTGGAATACCAGGATTTGGCAAATCCAAAATTAGGGGACCTTTTGTTGTCACCCTTTCCCAGCACTGCCAATGGCAGAGATTCAATAACTCAATCCAGAGTGAAATGTTGGAGCAGTGCAGGAAATGGGAATGGATTTGGAATGGGAAAGAAAGAGTGGGAATGGAACACGGAATTATCTGAGACTGGGAGATTTCCAAGCACAGGTTTCCCATTAGGAATTATCTTCACTGGCTGGAATGAATTCGATTTTGATGGGACCAAAAAAAGAGGGGGAAATGTAAGAAATTTCAGTAATGGACAATAAAGTCGTGATCAGAGCAGGAGGAATTAGATGTATAAAATGTATTTAATAGAAACTTACTGGGATGGAGGGAAAAATCCGATGGAAATTGCCCCATCCTGAGCCATTAAATTATTTTAGTGGCTCCATCACCACTGAAATGTGGCAGCAGCAGCTCTTTAATGGGGTCTATTACAGAACAGTGGATCTTCCCAAATATACCCAGATCATCTCCTCCCAAAGGGCACGGTATTGATTTCTGCTCGTAAAACGGATTTTCAGAGTAAATACACCATAAAAGTACATTTTTGTGGGAATAAATATGATCTGAGCTATTTCACTGCTCGGAATTAAAGCAAATAATGATCATTATTCTGGTTTTCAGGAGATTCTGACTCTGTTTCGATAACTCCCATTTTTGGAGGCAATTTTCCACCTGTGAAATGACTTCTTAGGGTCAGTTAAAGTTCATTGGGAAGAATAATAAATGACATTTTAGGGATGCATTTAAGGAAAAAGCCGTATTTTCTTCGGGAATTTCTTCAGGGCAGTGAAAATTCCACACTGGGGATAAAAAAGGCCATTTTAATTTTAACAAAGAGCCCAAAGTGAGCAGCAGGGAAGTGGCCTGGTGATGGTTCTTCATGTCCCACCTGCTCTGCCCATCCTGGAGCTGAGCCCAAGCACAGGTGATGCTTTTGGGAGAAAGGTTGGGCAGCTTTGCCCCTCAAAAACACCTCCTTAAATCTCATTTTAATGATGATTCACATGCTGGAGTTATTCAGGTCTTCAACAAAACCTGATTAAATTCTGTCTTAATGGAGATTCTCATCCTGGAGTTATTCAGGTCCTCAACAAAACTTGATTAAATCCCATTTTAATGGAGATTCCCATACTGGAGTTGTTCAGATCTTCAGATTTTCTCTCAACCCCGTCTCTCACACTAAAAATTTTTGGCAAAGCCACCCTTTAGCAAAGGTCTGTAAGAGATCTAAGTCCAGCTGTGGACTTTGGGGTTTATTCTGGGTTATTCATTACTTCCATTATTTTTTGATTGCATCACTTGGTTGTCCTTTTTTTTTTTAATTTCTGAGCTCTTTCTCCCTTTCGTCTAAAATATCAGCCTTTATGAACCCCAGAATTCCCCCAAATTCCTCTGTCCTACCCACGTAACAGTGAATTTTGAAGGAATTTCCCATTTCTTGTCCCCATCCCATGCTCTCCTCTCCAGTAAGATTTTGTTTAGCAGTGCCAGCATCACCTCACACCCCAGTTGTGTCCTTACCCCTTGGACTGTGCTTTAAACTTCCCTTCACTCTCAATTTCTGCAATTTTGACCTTATTTTGCCCCTCTTTGCCGACATTGAATTAAACATTTTTCCTCCTGTTGGAAAAACGCTGGGAAATGCTGGGAGCTGAGCAGTTCCCACCTGGAAACACCAGAGCCAGAGGTGAACTGTGGAATATTCCTGTGGTTTATCACATTTGACATTCCCCTGCTGTTCTGATAACGCATTCCCCGCACCGTGTGTGCACCACTCCTTCATTATTTGAAAATTTAGGAGCTCCTGTTTTTCCAGCCAAACCCTTGCTTCCAATTCCTAATTAAGGAGCCGCTTTAATTGCATTAATTCCTCTCCTTCCGAGCCTGAACGTGGCCGTGGAGCTGGGAAAATGCTGCTCCCGTCACGTCAGCGGCCGCGCTTTGGCTTTTCCAAGGTATTTAAAATTCCGTCGCTGTTCCAATAAACCTCAGCCAGTGGATTATTTTTCATGGCCAGACAGTCCATCCTTCTCCTGGGGGCTTTATGGACAGAGTGTATAAAATGATACCACAATGAACGGGCCACCTGCCATCCTCTATCAGCTGCTTAAATCAGCTGGGCCAGACAGGAATTCAATTCCAGGAGAAGCCGTTCCAAATGGATTTTTCAGGTACAAGGCATAACAAGGAATTTCAGGAGTGTTCTTGATCCATTGGCACCGAGATGGCTTTAAAGACATTTATGGGCCTTCAATAAAGATGCTTTCAAACCATCTTCAGAATAATAAAATCGCTTTGCTGCTTTGAGGAGCTCGGAAGAAAATCGAATTATTGTTAGATTTGATTATGGCAGTGTCCAGAAATCCCAGATATTGGATCAGATCCGCTGGGAAGCAAAAGGAGAATCTCATTGAGGGAGGGAAAGGAAGAGAAGGTTTTCCACGCAGGAATTGAATACTCCCCTGTAATTTTATTTTTATGTAAATTATGTTAATTAGATGAAGATGTCATAATATTTCCCGTGCTGAATTCGTGGTATTTATGAACACTGCAGTGCTGTTTCCCCCTCTCCTGTACAAACCTGCTGTGCTTCCCAGAATGCCAGAGATTTCTCTTGTCTCCCGTGTTTAATTTTGCAAAATTGGGATGCAAACTTAAATGTGAGACCTTGAAGCCAAATTTCAGGAACAGCTTTCCTGCCTCGAAGGAAATGGAAAGTGAATATGGAAGTGCCATGGGGAATTCAGTATTTTTAGTCCAGAGCTGTGTTTTTGGGGATGCAGAGGAATTAAAATAGGCTGCCCAGGGAAGTGGTGGATTCCTGGATTCACCATCCCTGGGTGTGTTCCAAAAATGCGTGGATGTGGCACTTGAGGATGATATTTAGTGGTGAATGTGGGCTGAGGTTTGGACTTGATCTTGGGAGTCTTTTCCAACCTTAAGGACTCTGTGATTCCATGGAATGATGGCCTTGGTGTCTCTTCCCAAAACTGGGAATTCTGCTATGGCCTCTTGCCCACGTGGAGTCCATTTAGTGGTTTCTCTTCCCAAATGGCCAAATATTTCCCGGATTTTCTCAAAATAATTCTGAATTCTCTTTGTGGGGTGGAGTTTCATGGGTGGCTGTAGGGCAGGGCTGGACCTTTGTCTGTCCCTTCCAATTCCTGGGAAGAAAAAGCCCCAAACCTTTGATTGAGCCCTGAATCTCCTCCGGGACAGCGGTGAGGCTCAGAGGAGCTTGGAATCTGCACGTGCAAATCCCAGCCTGGCTTTTCCATGCCCCAATTCCCATTCCATGCCTTTACTCCTGATCCACTTCTTTGGAAATCCATCTGCAGCAACTCCTTCATTCCTTTCCAATGGAACAGATCCTTTGCTGCTCCTTATCCCAAAAAAAAGGGAATTGGACAACTTTGTGCAGGGATTGTGACCTTTCCCTAAGGATTTTTGCTCCCACTTGGAGAAATCTTCGGGAGGGCACAGATTCCCTGCAAATCTGAGCCTGACCCATCACACCATCAGAAATCCCCAAACCTGACTCGATGCTGTAAAAATAACCCAGAGTTCCTGAACTCGCCTTCCAGGAGGAGTTTAATGATCCAGAAAATTAAGAATATTCACTTTTTTTTTTCCCAGCGAGGAGATATTTTAATTCTAAATATTCCTGCTTAATTACCCTCGGAGCATAAACTCAGACCTTCCGTGGCAATGTCCTTTCAGCCGTCCTTGTTTTTGGGGATTTATCTTTTCCATGGTTTTATCTAAACCCCAGCTCTTTGACACACACACAAAAAAAGAATGATTTCATTTATGAAAAGCCATGCCCAACATGAGATAATCATGGCAAAGGAAGGAGAGGCTGTCACTGACTCCTCTCTCCATGCCAAAGGAATTGCAGAGCTCCTGGCTGTCAATGGCTGCATTTTCCAGCAGCACTGAAGGGCTTTATTTGGGTTTTTACAGCACCACTGTCCTTTGTTCCCAGCCTTTGCCACACACTGGAACTCTGTGTGCTGGGAGGGTTGATGTCAATGGTGGAGAAAGTCCTAAAAAACTCATGGAATTTCTTTTGGGATACGTCAGTGTCAGTAAGTAATGTTTTATTACAGCAACAGGAGCGTAAAGAGAGGGGAGGCTGGAGAAAGATCTTGCTTAGAGTGTGACAGAACAAATCAGGTAGGGGCAGGTTTAATTCAGGTAAATCTGGGTTTAGTCCCAAACTCTGGCTCTTCCAAGAGGGATTTTTTAAAAATGTTCAAGTCTAGATTTAGTCTTGTGCAAGTCTAAACTCTAATGAAATCAATATTTTTTTGAAAATTGAATTAAAAGTCATTTTTAGCATAACCCGATATTCTTTTTTTCCACTTAATTAAGGCTAAACAGGAACTTGAGTGTGAGATTGGTTTATGGCGTATTTTCCTGTTAAAGGTGTTTTTAGTGTCTCCTCCAGTCATGGAGCATTCCCAGTGGGAATGAGCTGTGTTTGTAATTCCAGCACTGCTTTGGCTGCAGGAATGGATATTCTGAATTAACCTGTGTCAGAAACGTGGATGTGTAAAAGTGAACCCTCAATGCTTTGGATCTTCTGCTCCTCCTGTGTTTTCCTGGAATTCCAGGATGGTTTGGGTGGGAAGGGACCTTAAATCCCATCCCAATCCACCAGGGACACCTTCCACTGTCCCAGGGTGCTCCAAGCCCTGTCCAACCCAGCCTTGGACACTCCCAGGGATGGGGAAATTGCCCCAAAATATTCTTTATTTCTTTGGTTAAATCAGTGCCAGAGATAAATTTAATTCCTGTGGAATTTCACTTAAAACATAGAACTTACCTGAGTTTTTGGGAATTCACCTTGATGTAAACAATTGGGAAGTGCAGCTGTACCCTGTATAAATAATATAAATATTTCCACATATGAAGTAATTTATAACTGCAGGATCCAGATGTTTTCCTGTCCCATAAAAGCTGCATGGACACGTGCAAAACACAAATATCCAGTACCCATCTGCATCCCAACTCCTGCATCCTTGGCAGAGGGATCAGGCCCTAAATGAGCCTCTCCCTCCTCCCAAATTTGGGGATTTATCAGAGCAGCCTGACCTTTCCCAGTGACTGACAACTCAAATTCCTCCCCTTCAGCACCTCAATTAATGTTGGAAAAGCCTTGCTTGGTCATTAGGATGAAAAATCCAGGATTGAATATCATTGCTTATTAAATATTCCCCCCCAAAAAAAGCTGAATTTTTAAATTGAGCTGGTTTGGGAGATGAGCAGATGGAGAAGGAGCAGTGAACCTCTCCTGATCACAGCCTGGAAAAATGTTTCCACAGTGACACTAAAATCTTAATAACCTGTCAAAGGCGCTGCTCAGGAGAGGTTTGGGATGAAAAATAGCTCCAAGATTTCCAGCTGAACAATGCTGGGTTCATTAAACATCCATCAAAACCCAAAGTGAAAGTTAATTTACCTCAAGTCCTGCTGCTGAGCAAAGCCTGGGCCTCCTTTTTAATTTTCCAGGAGAAAATTGGGCATTTCAGCCACGACTTTCTGAGGGCCCAAATTTGTGAGGAAAGATTGGGAATGATCAAATATTTGGAGGTGCTGTTAAATCTCAGGTAATTGTCACCTCAACACAAAAGCTGGGGAAAAATTAAATAGGTAAAAAAACAGGTCCTAATTAACCTGACAGATTAATGATACCCTCAGGGAAATTTGGACAATTGGATCAGGAAAAACTGAACTGGTTTTGGACAATCTGATCAGGAGAAATTGAAATCTCCTGGTGTTCAGGAGAGACTGGGCACCCAAATTGTTCAATTTTGGGTGGCCTTCGAACTGTCACACAAACAGGAGCTGCTCCCAAGGAATTTTCTCCCAAAATTTGCAATCCATGCCTTTTCCTCTCACAGATGCTCTCCCAAATTTTGCATTTCCCCCCATCACTGCAGGTTGCTGTTGCTTTATTCTGGGGGAAGTTGATGTGGTCCCAGAAACAGTTTTGGGGTTTTTTTTGGTTTGTTTAAAACAGGGCCCTGTGGAAGGAAAAGGTGAATTTGAGTTTTGCCTCCCACACACTCCATCCTATCTTTAAGAGCAGAACTGGTTGTGGCCCAGCCTGAGACAGGCAGGACAATATTTTTTCCTGCTTTAAAGGCCTGTGAGTTATCCAGGATTTTCTGGGAGAGCCATGACACCATAAGGAATGTGGGGACACCCTTTTAGGAGTTTATTGGAGCTGTTATGCATTTAAATTGTCCCATTAGGGGGCCCTGCTCCCCTGGCTGCCAATACAGAGAGCTATGGGAGCTTTTCCAGGAATTATTCCTGCTATTTCCCACTTCCATGGGTTGCTTATTTCAGGAAAACGATTCTTTTCTCCCAATGAGGCAGCCTGAAGTTTAACCTCTGTGGGCAGATGTTTATTTGCTGTGATGTTCTTATCTCTTATCACAGATTTACTCAATAAATGAGTTTATAAAAACCTGATCAGGCCCTGCAGAGATCCAGATTCCTGCATTCCTTTTCAATTTGGGTCTGGCCTCCACCAGTTTCACTCAGCCCTTCAATTCCCTGAGCTGCAATGCAGAAAATGACCCAAAGGAATTATTGGTGTTTAAAAAAAACCTCATTATCAAAGCCAGGAATGGCTCCCTCCCAGCTGGATTTGTCCTTAGGGAGCAGAATTTGGGATCAGGACTGGCACAGAGTACAGGGAATTTTGGGTGCTGCTGTGAGACCCTTCAGGAAATCTTCAGGAATAGCTTCTCCAGGATGGTTTTTGAGGGATGATTTAGGGAATTTAACCAATTCCTGCTTTGGGAATGGCTCCACGGTGTCTGAGCAATTCCTGGGGCTGGTTTTCTCCCTGCCACTGGGGAAATCCCAGCTGGGCTCAGCTCCAAGCCTTCCCTTCACTCCAGGGTTCAGCTCCATCCTTCCCATCCCACTCTTGTCCATAAAACCTCACTGCAGGGAGTGAAGAGCTCTCCCAAATTCATGAATGAATCCCTGATTTTCCTGTGTCACTGCTGCCCAGTGATGTCACCTTAAAAATGCAAATTAATTCATGGAACTAAAGCTGACTCTGCTTTTCTGAGCTCACCTGAGCTCCCCCAACCCAAATTCATCCCTTTGCCAGAGCCCAAAATCCAACTGTTGTCCTAACTGGAACCTGCATTTCCAGGAGGGATTCCTGGAGGGATTCCTTTTGTCTCCCAGCGCTGATTTTATTGTCCTCGCTGATAATCTCTTGATTAGCCTCCCATCAGCGCTAATCACTTGTTTCCTCCTGATTAAGGAGCCTGAGAAATAAATACGGGATGGGGAATAAATTAGGAGCAGGAGGGTGGGAATATCCCGGGTTCATTCCCGGAGACACCAGGGAAGGCACAACCTTGTGGCTCCAGGAATAATTCAATTAACGAGGGCTGATTTCAGACACCTCAGGGATATAAATGGATATAAAATCCCATTTTTAATGTAAAATAAAAATTGAAATATGACCTGAAATGCTGGAATTGCAGGAGAGGGAAAGCAGCAGCTCTGCTGGGCTCTCTCTCCCAGCTGCTCCACATTCCTTCTCCTCCTGTGCTCCCACATCCCCTCCAGAACAGGGAGAGCCTGGAGTGTTCCCAATCCATCATTCCATGATATTCCAGANTTGAAATATGACCTGAAATGCTGGAATTGCAGGAGAGGGAAAGCAGCAGCTCTGCTGGGCTCTCTCTCCCAGCTGCTCCACATTCCTTCTCCTCCTGTGCTCCCACATCCCCTCCAGAACAGGGAGAGCCTGGAGTGTTCCCAATCCATCATTCCATGATATTCCAGACCCAGAAACTCAGAGCAGGAGGTTGGGAATATCCCATGTCCATTCCAGAGGCACCAGGAAAGGCACAGCCCTGTGACTCCAGGAATAATTTAATGAATGAGGGCTGATTTCAGCCACTTCATGGCTATAAATGGATATAAATGGATATAAAATCCCAGTTTTAATGTAAAATGGGGATGAAAATGTGTCCTGAAATGCTGGAATTGCAGGAGAGGGATTGCTGGGCTCTCCTCCTGCCTCCTGCTCATCCCCATCCTTCCCTCCCTCCCTCCCTGGAACATTAAGAAAGTAAAGAAAGCTGAATAAATGAAAAGCCCTGTGAATTATTTATCCCTCTGGAGCAGCTCTTCCCAGCTTTTCCAGAGCCCTCCCTCCCCCTCTGCAGCTCAGCTCTGCTTTAGGTTTATTTTAAATTATCCAGGCTTTCGTTCTAATTTTAATTCTCCCCTGCTAATTAATAATTGATGGCCCCACTTGCTCTGGAAGCTTTTTTCCAAGCTGGGATTCAGGGACAAGGAAAGGGAACGAGGCTGATCCTGCCCTTTCTCAGGCTCCACCACTGCCCAGGGGAAAAATAACTTCAGTTTTTAACTTAATACTGTATTTTTTCAAAATTTTGCTGTGTTTTTTCCCTTTTTTGGGGTATTTCTTCCACTTTTTGCTGTGTTTTTTCCCCTTTTTGCTGTGTTTTTTCCTGTCACTCTGCTCCTACATGGACTTTTCCCAGGCCTTTTCCCCATCTGCTCAATTTCTTCCCTTTAATCTCATTTTTTTTAGCTTTTCCCTCCAATTTTTGCCCTCTGTGCCACCACCCCCACTGATTTTTCAGGGTTTTGTTTCCTTTTTTAATAATTTTCACCCCATTTTTTGCACTTTCCTCCACTCCCTCTGTGTGGTTTTCACTCCAGCTTTGCTCAGGAGGGCTCCCCACAATCTGCCCCTACTGGAGGTGATTTACAGCCAAAATATCTTGAGGATCTTTCCATATTTCCAACAGCAGATGGACCCAGAATGCCAAATTCTGGGATTTATTTCCTGTTTTCTGGGATTTATTTTTCTTGTTTTTGTTTAAGATGGGCATAATTTAATCCTTGAAAATTAAAAATTCTTACCTGAACATGCCTCATCTTTTTTTTTCTTTAAACCTTGAAGGAATTTCTTGCCTTGTGGCTCTTCCTGGGAGGAATCTCTTGAGAATTAACACATCCTTGAGGAACTGCAACAGGAAAAAAGATGGAAAATAAATATATTTTTATTTAACTTTTTTTTTCCTGTGGGAGACTTGCAAGGAGTGCTTTGTGTCCATTTTTCAGCTGCTGATCCATGAAAAAATTAAAATTTACCTGAAGAAAGACTCAAGGAGGGCACTGAGGACACTTCTCCTGGGATTCTCCTGCTGGAAGTGTCAGCCTGGATTTCCTGTCAGGATGCAGAACATCCCTACAGCTGCTGCTGGAAATTTCACAGCTCCTTTTAATCCATTAAGAAATGGGATTTGAACATTCAGGACAGGTTATTTAAGGGAATAACTCCTGATGGGGGTGAGATTTCCAAGCTTTATTACGGGAAAGTGAATTATGATGAGTTAAAATTTAAACAGCAGCAGGCAGAATGGAATTAAGTGGTCTGGGATTTATGGAATATTCCTCTTTATTTGTGGTTTGACTTGGAAAAAAGGGGGATTTTTCCTGCCTTTTTCCAGAGCCTGTGGAGAGGAGAAGTTCATGGACAGATTTCAAGGATTAGTGTTGAATGAATCCCCATTTTTGAGCTTCCTGCAATTTACTTGCTGCTACAAATATTCCCTATTTTTTTTCTTGGATGATTTTTATGTTTTTATAACAC
The DNA here is from genome assembly GCA_013400955.1 of Drymodes brunneopygia. NCBI lineage: Eukaryota > Metazoa > Chordata > Aves > Passeriformes > Petroicidae > Drymodes > Drymodes brunneopygia. The sequence continues at coordinate 29,347 of VZTZ01043084.1, forward strand.
CTCCCACTACCTCAGGGTGTTCCAGCCTGGCCTTGGGCACTTCCAGGGATGGGACATCCTTGGGAAAATCCATTCCACCCTTCCAGTGAACAATTCCTTCCCAATATCCCAATATTCCTCTGGCACTGTGAACCTTTCCCCCTTTTTCCTGTCCTTTTCCAAGGGCTGTGTTCACAGGATGGGAATGGGAAAGAGGAAGGTGGAATGAGGGATGTGTTTGTTTGTGCTCCAAATCTCATAAGGAATTAGCAGAAACCCATTAGGGAAAATCCTAATCCCGTATTGGAAAGGGGGGGATTAAGGGACACAAGGAATTGTCTGCACCTGGCATTGTAGCAGTTTATTTATTAATTAATTAATTCTGAGGGAGTGAGGGACGAACTGGTCCTGGCTGGGGGGGGGGGAGGCGGGAAGATCTGAGGGAAGAGAAGCAGATTTTTATGGACAAAATACAAGGTCCTGCTCCCACATTCCCTTTTAATCCGCTTGTGAGGAGCCAATTTCCTTTTTTTTTTTTTTTTTTTGTCTCCCCCC